>OZ038451.1:3393536-3505418 GCA_964036195.1 Sphaerolaimus hirsutus | reverse complement strand
ATTCGCGTATATTTATCACGCATGGTCGCTCCCTCAACAACTCCAATCACAAACTCCGCCCCCGTAAAGCAGTCGTTCCACCCAGGGCGCGTGCTGCTGCGCAGGCACCCGCACTTGGGTGGATGCCAAAATCTACGACGAGTTCGTCGAACGCTCAGTGCAGCGCGCCAAGGACCGCACTGTCGGCGATCCCTTTGATGCCGGGAATGAACAGGGGCCCCAGGTTGGATTCTTGTGGTTTGGGGAGGGGTTTTGAGGAATGTTATTTAAATTGTGGATTGCGAGGACTAGCTAGTTGATAGTCGATAAGTGAGTCATTTGGAAAATCGTTTGGTACACTAATTCGATACACAATTTTTTCATTTTGATTCAAAGCTGTAGACACACTTTTTGACGCGGAGTCAATTGATGAACATTGTCCATTTAGTTTGCAATTTAAAATGTTTAAAAATACACATTTCAGTAATTATGTTAAAATTTACGAAAAAAAAAATCTGACTGCATTCACTTGTGTGACTTACAATACAATCCACTTAGCAACCAAAATCAATTCACGCCGCGGCAATTAAAATACTTAATCACTCAAAGTCCAGTTCCACTGCACACAAATCTACCAAATCCTCAAATACCCCCCCCCCCCCCTCCCAACAGATCGACGGAGAACAAATGGACAAAATTCTAAGCTACGTGTACATTGGGAGACGGGAAGGCGCCAAGTTGCTGCAAGGCGGCAAGCGCCACGGAAACAGCGGCTATTTCGTACAGCCCACCGTGTTTTCAGATGTAAAAGACGGCATGCGAATTGCACAGGAAGAGGTGGGTAAATTTGAGTGACTTTACACTGTATTTGCTTGAATAATAATAATAATAATAATAATTCTTCTCTTGAAAAATTCCCCGGATTTACATATGCAAAACCAAACTCACAAAATTAAAACAAACTGTGACACCGCGCTGCTGCGTTGATGCATAGATAATTTTATCCAGGAGTCTCCAATGGGGGGATGTCGAGAATCTTACCCCCCCCCAATCTGCCCAGCTATTTATCTATCTATCCCTGAGGCAATTTTTTTAGCTAATATCCCTGACTGAGCCCCCCCCCCATTCAAAAGTTTGAGGAATCAGGCCCAATTTTTTGGTTATGTGTCCGGGGGAGCGATTTGCTGTGTCCAACCCCCCCGGAGGGTGACAATCCAGGATACCCCTTATTTTACCCTGTTCGCTTATTTTACCCGAGGCCTCACATAGGGTTTGCCGATGTTTTTTAAAAACGTTTTTTTATTAAAAAAAGTAAGTTTTTTAAAATAAACATGACGTCCGAAATGTTCTTTTTTTTAAACATCGGCCGAAATTTTTAGTACTAAGCACTAGGGTTGGCCGATGTTTTTTTTAAACGTTTTTTATTTAAAAAAAACGTTGTTTTTTTAAAAAAACATGACGTCTGAAATGTTTTTTTTTTAAAAAACATCGACCGAAATTTTTTGTACTAAGCACTAGGTATTTTGCAAAATTTTTGCATGCAAGCGCGCAATTTCACACACAAATTGACATTGGTGGTTGTTTTAATTGGTTTTGTGGCATTTTTAGTATCAAAATATCCATTTCTATGTGCTACCATGGGTTAATAAGCCGTCATATGTTGCTGTAGTATATAATATTGAGGTAATGTGCTTCCATGTACCTCCACAGTGTGTAACTTCAGTCCCAAAGTAACAACCTCCTTTTATAACTATGTTTGATCACTATTCCATGCCAAACTTTACCTGAAGTCACGAACATTCGACATTAAGGCGATATACGAACGATATGTCAACAAAAAATGGATATTTTTGACACAAATCACCATTTATAATGCTATCCCATGGCTCCACAGCCAATATATGGTCATATATAACATCACAGAGTATTGCCACTGTCTGATATACCTATATATGTTGACACAAGGTCATATCTGGGAGCTTTTAAAAAAAAACGTTTTTTATTAAAAAAAAACGGTTTTTTTTTAAAAAACATCAAGTTAAAAAAAACGTTTTTTTTCCAACCCTACTAAGCACTAGGTATTTTGCAAAATTTTTGCGCGCAAGCGCGCAATTTCGCACACAAATTGACAATGCTGGTTGTTTTCATTGGTTTTGTGGCATTTTTAGTATCAAATCATCCATTTCTATGTGCTACCATGGGTTAATATTTTGCTGTAGTATATAATATTGAGGTAATGTGCTTCCATGTACCTCCACAGTGTGTAACTTCACTCCCAAAGTAACAAACTCCTTTTATAACCTTGTTTGATCACTATTCTGTGCCAAACTTCACCTGAAGTCACGAACATTCGACTATAAGGCGATATATGAACATTTCGACAAAAAATGGATATTTTTGACATAAATCACCACTTATAATGCTATCCCATGGCTCCACAGCCATTATATGGTCATATTTAACATCACAGAGTATTGCCATAGTCTGATATACCTAAACCCATGTTCACTTGGGTTGGGACACGTTTGAGTTTCCAATAAAGTTAAAATTTGTGCTCGATCACGGGCATCCCAGGGGACTTGGCCGGCATCAAAAGATAGCCCCAACATTTGTCTACAAGTTCCCTGGGACACCCCCTGGCTGAACCCCCTGTGGGCCGTGTAAATGGCCCACAGGGGGTTCAGCCCGGGGGGTGCCCCAGGGAACTTGTAGACAAATGTTGGGGCTATCTTTTGATGCCGGCCAAGTTCCCCGGGATGCCCGTGATTGAGCACAAATTTTAACTTTATCGGAAACTCAAACGTGTCCCAACTAGTGATGTTAAAGGCACCGGGAAAAATGGCACCGCACCGCACCGGCACCTTTGCCAACGCTTGAAAAGGGCACCTGGCACCCTGGGGCACCGGCCAGAAAATGGCACCGCACCGCACCGGCACCGGTGCCTTTTGGAAAAAATGGCACCGGCACCGAAGGGCACCGGCGGGTTGCCGGTGCTAGCACCGAAAGGCACCGCACCGGGCTGGAATTTCTGAAGTAAATATCGGGCAGTTTCTCAGTGGTCTCACCTTTGGAAGTGCATATTTCCATGAATTTTCAACCGATTTTGATGGTTGAGCACTTAAAATGATCAGAATGATGTGGCAATCACTTTTATGAAGCAATTACAATGATTACAAATGAAAGATAAAATATTTAATTCATTACACTGTCCATAGCCACAATTGTCTACTGATCGGAGTCGTTGCTGTACAGTGAATGGAACTATCTCTGTCATAAACTGACAACAAATTTTGAACAAAAAATTAAGATAAATATAAAATATAAAAATGATTTAAAATTCAACAAAATTTTAGATTCGCTCATCAGATCACGTATCGGGTATAATGGATTTCACAGTAGGTATATTTATTTGATGGGAGGTTTACAAAATAGGCAAAAACGGTTGGCTAAATATATCGCTGTTTTTGGAAATATGAATAAGCACATACTATGGACAAAATTGCACAGCACATGAAGCCTTGGCCGGTGCCTTTACCGGTGCCTTTTACTTTGCCCTGGTGCTAGCACTTTGGCACCGGCAAAAAAATGGCACCGCACCGCACCGGCACCGGTGCTATTCTGAAAAAATGGCACCGGCACCGGCATGGCACCCCTGAAGATTGCAATGGCACCGCACCAGCACCGGTGCTGGTGCCCTTCGGTGCCCAGCACCGGGGCACCGGTGCCCCGGTGCCTTTACATCACTAGTCCCAACCCAAGTGAACATGGGTGTATATATGTTGACACTAGGTCATATCTGGGAGCTTTTAAAAAACAACGTTTTTTATTTTTTTAAACGTTAAAAAAACACAACATCGAGTAAAAAAAAAACGTTTTTTTCCAACCCTAGCCTCACATGTGTAAGGTGTCACTGTTTATCTCCCAGAATCTGCGTTTTTTCCGCTTGCAGATTTTCGGCCCCGTGATGACAATCATCAAATTCGACGGCATGGAAGATTTGATCGAGAAAGCGAATAACACCATTTACGGACTGGCGGCTGCGGTGGTCACCCGCGATTTGGACAAGGCCCTGCACGTTGCCAATAACATCAGGGCGGGAACTGTCTGGTTAGTGAGTGATGTCGTGGGCTCACACACCAGTTGACGTCGAAATTCCTGTCAACTGAATGGATCTAAGGTTTTGGGTTTGGTTGGTTATGTGATTTCAACTTTTCTAATTCCTATGTGTGGACGCATTTATTACTGTTTTGGGTACGAAAATGCCTACTCTTTACTACGTTCTACACGAAATTTTCCGACGAAATAATACCCCCCCCCCCTCGAATAAACCCCCCTCGAATAAACCCCTCGAAATACCCCCCTTAAATTTTGCTGGCGGAATAATAGACCCACATGGGGGTATTTCGAGGTAATACGGTATTTTAATGCAATCTCAGAAAATCTTTGAATAACGCATAGAAAAATATAATGAAAACTCTGCGGAAAACTAGAAGAAATCTAATATTTTTTTATATTTTCTCACATTGAAAAAATATGTATCTCCTGACATTTTTCAAACGCTAATCCTGCAACCCTCTGCGCAGGGTGAACTGCTACGACGTGATCGAGCCGCAGGCGCCCTTCGGCGGCTACAAGATGTCCGGCGTGGGCCGCGAGCTGGGCGAGTACGGCCTCGAAGCATACACCGAAGTCAAGACTGTGAGTGCTACTTGACTGTGTGTGATGTGGCAACTATTGGGGGGGGGGGGTTAGGGCTGGGCGATTTATCGAATCGAAGATATATTTTTTTTGTCGTACCGAATATTGGAAGCCGGCCATTTTTCCCATGGAATATCGATATCGAGTGTTCGCATCGATATCGAATATAGATTTTCTGAAAAATATCGAGCATCGATATCGAAAAGTCATATCACTTCACTCCATGAAGTAGGCTAGTTTGTGGAATTGGATAAGTGACATGAAAATTAGTAAGCGGCGAGTGGAGTTGTGAAAGTGATAAGTCAACTTGAAGTGAGTTGAGTATTTATTTATCAGTATCCCTGTGTCATTTAAGTCTGTTTTTCACTTATGGCTGTACTAGTCACTTAAGCGCCAAGTAAGTGTACGGTGGGGGGGGGGCTTGTGCGACTTTCAAAAATGGGCTCGGGTTAACAATGGCGTCGGTGCCATGGACAATGGCGTCATCACATTACTGGTACACGAAATATCTAAATATGCATTTATACATAAATAAATTATCTAGGTATGTAAATGCATTTGATGATCAATATTTATGATTTGATTTATCGGAAGAGTGTTACAGCGGCGCCTGGCGCTTGGCGCCAAATTTCTCGACGTTTTCACATCACTTCACTGGTCATTTAAAATCTTTGTACATTTTTCATTGCAGGTCACTATCAAGGTGCCTCAGAAGAATTCGTAAATATGTTTTTGGATCATTGGCTACTTGGGTGACAGTTTCGGAATTAGTACTGCTTTAGCTTAGTGGTGTTAACAGGACAAATAAGTCATGACAATTTTTTTTTGAAGTTTCATAATCATGGAAAAAGTGACGTATTTGTGGGAAAACGGTGTGAAGTGTACAACTACTTGAGTGTAGGTATACTCGGATGACATTACGCCGTACATTTTTCCGGAGGAAACACTCCATCATGACGTCATCACTTTCGTCCCGATCATCATCTCTCGTCATCAGTTCGCCGTCATCGCGCCTTCCATAAGTTCTCGGCTGGCCGTCTGCCAGCCAAAGACATAACTCCTATCTTGTAGAGTATCGTTTCTGCCGAGTATACACTCTGCCACGTTTCAGATAATTTGTGCTTGTTGGGGATAAGTTATAGGGATTTTAAAAAATTCGCCGCCACTAAGCTGCAACTGCAGCATTCTTCAAATGGCTATAACTTATGAGCAACAACACAAATTATCTGAAACTTGGCTGAAAATATACACTCAAGTAGTATGTATACTTCACTGGCTTTTCTCACAAATATGTACATAATTTTGCCTTGAAATATGAAGCTTTAAATAATTGTTGTCACTAACTTTTTCACTGTAAACACCACCTTAGTCATTCATTAGTTGAGTTTTATAATAAATACAAATGGCTATGCGCTTTTCACACTTTCCATTGCATAGCCTTTGTTTTTCACTTATCCTGTCTCTGAATCTGGCTGATTTATTTAGAATTTTACGTTTTATTTGTGATCAATTATTTACCTTTTGTGTCAAAAGAATGAATGCTAATCGGTGATATGAAGACTTGATTGATGTGAGGAAAAGACAACTTATGTACTCGGCGGACCGCAAACTATGTGCAAAATCCTACCATAATTTTATGAATAAAATCTTGTGATAAATTTCGTAATTGTTCCATATTAAAAACGAAATATTTTGATGAGAAGCCTGTAAAATTTATGGTTCATTATTCAGATGGGTTATGGTAGGTTTTCATACTAAGTGTGCTGTCCGCCGAGTATACCTATGCAAAGGACGTCAGGTTTTGTGCTTTGAAGGGGGTTCATTTTATTTGCACTGATAATGTTGTTTGTTGATTTCAATGTCATGAATTTGCAGCAAAATTAAGTTTCTTGCGTGTGGATCGATAGACAATTGTAAATTAGGTATGTATTCTTATGTACATAAAAATTGGTCCGCTGCTTCTTACTAGACGCTTTTTGTTACCATTTATATTCATTTTGTGGAAAAGCCACTATACTCGGCGGACATGATAGTCTGCCATCGCACTCATTTATGCTTCACGTTGGAAGCGTGCCATTTATGATAAAGCATGCGATTTTTGTATAAAAGATAATAAAATCATAATTGTAAATAAGTTAGCGTTATAACAGAGATCACTTTTTCAACTTTTTATGAAAATCGCATGCGTAAAAAATCGTTGGCACGCTTCCAGCGGGAACCACGCGTGCAGGGTGTTAAGCGGCTGGGGTATATATACTCTCATATAGGTTGACAGACCTCAGACAGAAAAAACTTGACATCATCAACATTTGGAACTTCTATGGCAGTAAGCAATAGGGTTGGAAAAAAAATCAATTTTTTTTAACCCCTTGATTAAAAAAAAAATTAAAATCAGATTTTTTAAAAAATCACCCAACATGAGTGTATAGAGAAAAAATATTTGTATGTCAAGTGTCAGACAATGTATTGTTTTGTATATTGGTGTCATATTATGACTGTGGAGTCATGCGATAGCATTATAAGCAGTGGTTTCTTTCAAAAATATTTTACGTTGCCTTATTACGTATATCGCCTTTTGTCGAACGTTCGTGACTTCAAGTGAAGTTCAGCATGGAATAGTGCTTAAATAAGGTTGTAAGAGAACGCTAATACATTGCCAGTGATACTACACACTGTAGAAGTATGTGGGAGCACATTGGCTGGATATTATATACTACACTAGCATATCACGGCTTATTATTACACAATAGCATGAATAAATGAAATCTTTAACACTAAAATTGCCCCAAAATCAATGAAAACACCACCAATCTTAATGTGTA
Source organism: Sphaerolaimus hirsutus (assembly GCA_964036195.1). Classification (NCBI taxonomy): domain Eukaryota; kingdom Metazoa; phylum Nematoda; class Chromadorea; order Monhysterida; family Sphaerolaimidae; genus Sphaerolaimus; species Sphaerolaimus hirsutus. The sequence goes on along the minus strand of OZ038451.1, from coordinate 3,497,919 downwards.
TTGGAAATTGATCTAGAGGTAGATAATTAAAATATAACGCCAAAAGTTTTCCAAAAGCACTCCAATTTTCTAAAACACATTCAATTAAACATGAGTGACCGGGACCGCCGATGGGCTGTTTACTAGTGACGCATCATTTGGTGTAGCGTCATTTGGTTCTGTCATGGAAATTCATGACACTACTGTTTACTATCGCTATCGCATATGTTGCCATGAGACCAGACAGCTAACGATGGCAAACTGTCTGAGCAAAAACTATTTAAATTTTTAAGTATTTTTTTCTCAAATGAGTTTTCGAACTTTCCAATTTTTTTTCCTAAATTGTTTTTGAATTTTCGAATCTTGATGGTAGTTTTTGAATTTTTAAAACAGTTTTCAAATTTAAAAAACAAACGAATTTGAATTTGAAGCTTCAAATGTGGGTATTTGGTTAATAGTAAATGCTGCAGTTAAGAGTATTTACTGTTTTTATGTGCCAGATAACAGTACTCAGCGGGGATGTGATGTCATGCTACATTTTTTATATCCAAAAATAAATGTACATACTAGAGCTGTAAAAGTTGACACGCCTCTTCCCACCCGCTGCATACAAAGTGTCCTAAGTCAAAAACTAAGGTTACCATAAAAAATGAAAATTGGTGGGAAAAACAGCTTATTAGTGTAGAAATTTTGGGGTTTTTTTTGGGAAAGGTAACCATATTGAGTTCTCATAATATCGCACCGATGTTCAGAACTTATAAAGGTAACCCGCCCATTTGTTCTTCAAATTTGAGCAACAAAATTGGTGTAAAGTGTAGGAAAATAAAAATTTTTTGGGTCTGGGGGTGGGCCGTATAAGGTGAACACCACACTTTGTATCGGGAATTCTAAACTCACTTTGGTGCAAATGACTTTAGAATTCTCTCTTAAAAAGGTGCTAGATGCTCAAACTGTGCACCGTCAGAAGTTCACAAAGTGCCAACAGGCAAAATAAATGTCAAAACACCTCCACTGCCTACCGGGTATTTCTCAGGGCACTCCGCCTTAGCTTGCATGGCATCCCTTTTTTCATACAGCATCGTGAGGAATTTCTGCTGAATTTGCATGTCCTTGGAAGCTTGCTTGCTCGGCGGCGCCCCCGCCACTGCACTCGCCGCCCACTTGCGCGAGCTCGGCATTTCCGTACCGCTCGCGTTCGTCGCCATGATGCACACTGAAAATTGCACACTCAAGAACGGTATCAAGTCCTGTGTATGTGAATACCAATGATAGGAAGCATGTAGAAGAAAGAATTGTCATATGAAAAAGAAACTGGTTCATGATTGGTCATGTGATAAAGTTCATGTTACCAACCCAGGAATAGCTTGCACACCCCTAAGTTCGAATATTCAAAAGTTGAGTTCGAGCCAACATGATTTCACAACAAAAAAAGACCCTGAAAATCAAACACTACTATCAAATTATCTATTTTAATGCACATTTGCATCTACAAGTAACTGCTTTTGAGAAACTGCTCCTATATTTATCAATTTATCTTGATAGATTGTCAAAAAAAATTACCGTATTACCTCGAATTATCCCCCCCTTGAATTAACCCCCCCTCGAAATACCCCCCCTAAATTTCGGCTGAGGAAATAATAACCCCCCCCCCCCCTTGAAATACATCCCCCTAAGATTGAGTGTAACGTGAACGTACATGACAAATACAGCAGTTTGTGATCTGTACTATGCAGAACACACGTTAAAACTGATGATTAAGTGACGTTAGAGAAGGGTTTCTGTGTATATACAGTAATATATGCCTACAAACACATATAAATCTATGTGATTGTTTGATTTTTCTACGTCTGCGTATGGGGAATTTCCGAAAATTTCTGGCGAAATAATAAACCCCCCCTCGAATAAACCCCCCCTCGAATTATCCCCCCCCCCTCAAATTTTGCTGGCGAAATAATAAACCCCCTGGGGGTATTTCGAGGTAATACGGTATATCTTTTTAATAAGGGCCCTCTATCATAGCCCTGTTCTAAAAATCTAGCTATCAGTTCACTGAAACGCAAATTAAACTCTCCATAAGCACTGGAAAGTCAAACAATTCTTATCATTTGGCTATAAAAGACAGACTGCAAATACATTGTCGATGTATCTGGTGAGAAAACGCATATTTTCAAGTAAATGTACATTATCTGTATTTTTGCAAAATTGTAGCTCACTCCAAGTTAAACATACGTCTGCACACATGGGACTTGAAAAGGTGAATACGGTGCTCAAAAGGCTTCCTAATAAGTTGAAAAAAGTGTTACTTGACCAATTTAAGAACATAGATAACACACTTCTGAAAAACTGATTTGCAGACTTTTTATATAGTTAAAGCCTTTGTGTGTCGGTACAACTTGTGGAAAACTGCAGCCAAGGATGAAAGGGCACCTTTAAGACTTCTTTCTCTTTATGTAAATAGATAATACATGGAAAATATAAATCTACAAGGCTTGGTAACAAGTAGAACAACTAAGAGACTTTTGGGGGATGACTTTTTCCTAAGGTATAAACCAATGGTGGTTTTCATGTACAGGAGACCTATTTCAGCCCAGTTGTAAAATTACAACGTTAAATTAAATTTACCGCAACATGACCCCTCAGGAATTGTGTCACACCTTACAGCGACAGTGCAGCTGCGCAACCTCAGTGTATGTACACACTCCCGCTGGACATGTTGTTATACTCCGGTTACTTTACACCCTGCACACGTGGTTCCCGTTGGAAGTGTGCCAACGATGGTTAATGCATCCGAGTTTCATAAAAAAATGACAAAAGTGATTGTTGTTTTAATGTTACTCATTAACATATTCACATCGATGAATTTTTTTTCATATTTTTACGTAAATCACATGATTTAATAATCATTGGCATGCTTCCAACACGAGACATAAATCAGTGCGAGGGCAGAGTATCATGTACGCCGAGTATACTGGAAATTTGGAAGTGCTGCCGCATAAAGTGCTCACTCAGTTACTTTGTAAAGGGGGTAAATTGTAAAATGTAAACTGCTCACTGCACAGATTTTTTGGACTTATCAATTGACACTTCAGACAACGTGTGCCACAAAGTTTACAATAAAACTGATGACTTTCACTTCAAGGTCATCAGGTTTACTCATGTTGATACCAATCAAAGCGTTCGCCTGGGATACGATGTCTTTTATAGCCAAATGATAAGAATAGTTTGACTTTCCAGTGCTTATGGAGATTTTAATTTGCGTTTCGGTGAACTGATAGCTAGATTTTTAGAACAGGGCTATGATAGAGGGCCCTTATTTAAAAAAAAATATTCAAATTTTTGACAATTTATCAAGATAAATTGATAAATATAGGTGCAGTTTCTCAAAAGCAGTTACTTGTAGATGCAAACGTGCATCTAAATAGATAATTGGATAGTAGTGCTTGATTTTCAGGGTCTTTTTCTTTTGTTGTGAAATTGCGTTGGCTCAAACTCAACTTTTGAATATTCAAACTTACGGGTGTGCAAGCTATTCCTGGATTGGTAACGTGAACTTTATCACATGACCAATCATGAACCGGTTTCCTTTTCATATGACAATTTTTCCTTCCGCATGCTTCCTATCATTCGTGTTTATGCACACAGGACTTGATACTGTTCTCGAATGTGCAATTTACGGTGTGCATCATGGCAACAAACACTAGCGGTATGGAAATGCCGAGCTTGCGCAAGTGGGCGGCAAGTGCAGTGGCGGGGGCGCCGCCAAGCAAGCAAGCTTCCAAGGACATGTGAATTCAGCCGAAATTCCTCACGATGCTGTATGAGAAAAGGGATGCCATGCAAGCTAAGGCGGAGTGCCCTGAGAAAGACCCGGTAGGCAGTGGAGGTTTTTTGACATTTATTTTGCCTGTTGGCACTTTTGTGAACTTCTGATGGTGCACAGTTTGATCATCTAGCGGCTTTTTAAGAGAGAATTCTCAAGTCATTTGCACCAAAGTGAGTTTAGAATTCCCGATACAAAGTGTGGTGTTCACCTTATATGGCCCACCCCCAGACCCAAGATTCTTTTATTTTCCTACACTTTACACCAATTTTGTGGCTCAAATTTGAAAAACAAATGGGTGGGTTACCTTTATAAGCTCTGAACATCGGTGCGATATAATGAGAACTCAATATGGTTACCTTTCCAAAAAAAACCCAAAATTTCTACAGTAAAAAGCTGTTTTTCCCACCATGTTGCAATGTACAAGTAACATAGAAAAAATGTGTGATTTCGAGAAAATATTACCTCAAAAAAATAAATTGGAAGCTGTGGGTGTTTTGCGCATGCCGGCACTGATTCATCTTATAATAATTCTTTCGTTTTATTGCCTTTCCCTGTGACAAAATCAGGGAATGAAATGTAGAGACAATAAACTGGTCAACATTAGTGTTTTCAACATTATAAATACCTGATAACTGTGAAAATATGGTTTAAAATAAGATTTGAGCATGAAAATTAACCAAATGCCCACATTTGAAGCTTCAAATTCAAATTTGTCTGTTGTTTTTTTAAATTTGAAAACTATTTAAAAAACCCAAAAACTACCAAAAAGATTCGAAAATTTGAAAACAATTTAGGAAAAAAATTGGAAAGTTCGAAAACTCATTTGAGAAAAAAATACTTAAAATTTTAAATAGTTTTTTCTCAGACAGTTTGCCATCGTTAGCTGTCTGGTCTCATGGCAACATATGCGATAGCGTTGGCACCGTATTCACCTTTCAACGACAGCCGAGCGCCCACACAAATGCCAGCAAATGCGAAGTTGTTGGTAACGATGGCAAGCAAAAATATATTTCCATATTTCTTCTAATAGAAGAGCGCCGTTCTATTTCTTCAATAACTTTTTTACCTGCCATTCTGTTAGAGGTGCCGTTCTACTGGAGGCTGCCGTTATATTTTTTTCACCAATATTTTCACACATTGCTGATTTGAACATAACCTCATTTGCCAAAGAAGCTTTAGAAATATTTAAATATCAGAGCATCAATTTGAAATTAAATATCCATTTGGAGTATTTAAATGTTCTAGCCATCCATTTTTTAAGTTTACGTATTTTGTGTTGTGGCACTGTCCCAACATAATTTCTACCTGCCGTTCAATTGGAGGCTGCCGTCCTATTATTTTTGTGAGTACAAAGATGTTCCAAACCATGCTGTTCTGTTGGAGGTGCTGTTCTATTGGAGGTATGCTATTCTATTAGAAGAAATATGGTGATAAAAAATCGAAAACGTTTTTTGAATTTTTATGTCATGCCTAAAAAAAAGACATAAAAATCGATTTTTTTGTTGAAAATTGAAAAAAATTCGGAAATTGGAATAATTATATTTTGATTTTTTTGGTAATTTTGTTGAAAATGCATATTTCTGGTGATGATACACCAATTCCTTATGGATCTAATGCATACCGATCAAACTGAAATTTGCAGATGTATCTGCGGTAACAGCATTGAAAGAGTGAAAAAGAGTGTACTCAAATATCACCAGAAAAATTCGAACATGCAATAATTTAGAAAAATAAAATAAAATTTACATTCTAAAAAATTCGAAAATACAAAATGTTATTTTGGCAAAAATTCGAAATTTGAAAAGTTATTTTAGAAAAAGTATTTAAAAATTTTAACACTTTTTCCTGAGCATTTACCATCACTAGTTCCCAATTTTAGATCATTGCCAACTATTTTGACTTTTATGATTGATCACATTTGAACTCAATTGTTTGAGGCATGTGGCACTCGCATGATTCTGCTATCGTACACAAACTTTAACTTTGACTTCGCTCGATCTAAATATTTATTCATGATTCACTTAAAAGCACAGTGCGACTGTGAGGCACCATATCATATGGTCCATATGATACTTCTTACTTTCTGTTACTTTTTAGGTGCTCAATAATTAAAAATACCATATTTCTTCGAAATACCCCCGTATTGTTTCGGAATGAGAATTTTGATGAGGGTTGAAGAAGGGGGTGTTTATTTCGAGGGGTGGGTTGATCAATTCAGTGGCCATTTTGAGGGGGTATTTCGAGGAGATACGGTATTATAGACTAGGTAAAATACTGAAACTATTGACTTCAATCGGCCAGTCTTAACAAATGTTGGCTACAAAAATAACATAATTTTTTATGTTTCAAACTTTCCTTAATACATTTTATAACTGTTGAATATATAAAAAACCTGAAGTACAGAAAATTAAATATTTCAAAACTATGCAAACCACTGCTTTGGGAGCTCTACTGTTGCTGGCTATCACACTTGGCATGGCAGCCAGGCATGCAAGCAAATGCCCATGCTTCAATGAAACAGATATGATTGTGAAGTGACATGTCTGAGCAAAATGTCCTGTGCAACCACCAAAAATACTATTTAAGTTGATTACACACTGTATTACCTCCAATATAAGGTATACCTCCAATATAAGGTATACCTCTAATAGAAGGTACAGCTGGCTGCATGCCAAAACGCATAAAATTGTAAAAACTATTGCCAAACATGCCGTACAACAATGAAAATGGTGCCAAACCCAGATAACTCTGTGCAACTTGTATTAGGCCTCCCTATCAGATTTAATTGGGTAAACAAATTTTTGCCCTCCCTGCACAGCGCCTGACACGCCCGTCACGCCTGCCAGGCGCCTGACACGACCATAGCGCCTGCCAGACTTGCCCTCACTGTGCCAGATTTGCCTGAAAAATGGCAAATGAGATTTGATTGGGAGGGCAATTGCACGTCTGCCGGGCAGAATAAAAAAGAAAAAGGATATTCTGCCCTGCAGCCCCGGAGGTGCAGGGTGGGCGCAAATTTGCATGATATTTCATGGTTGTAATAACAAATTTAGATAAAAAAAACATCTGAGGATGTCAGATGTAGGGTGTCAAATTTCCGTTTTCCGTTTTCCGTTTCCGTTTTCCGCAGGCAAATTTTTTCCGTTTTCCGTTCCGTTTTCCGGCTGCTGAAATTTTTTTTCCGTTTTCCGTTCCGTTTTCCGGCAACTTTTTTTCCCGTTTCCGTTTTTCCGGCTCATTTTCCGTTTTCCGGCTAAATTTTCAGTTTTTCCGCCTTTTTTCCGTTTTCCGCCTCATATTCCAGTTTTTCCACTTTTTTTCCATTTTCCACCTCAATTTTCCATTTTTCCGCCTCATTTTACCTTTTTCTGGCTCAACTTTCTGTTTTCTGATCAGCCAAACTGGTAAAAATTCATGCAGATTGTCAATGATGTGAAAAAATTTCTGTTTCCAGCAAAATTACTGCAAATTTTTTCCACTTCCAGCAAAATTTCAGCAAATTTTACCTGTTTTCCAGCAAAATTTCAGCATGTTTTTCCATTTCTGTGCAAATTTGATTTTTCCGTTTCTGTTTTTCCGGCCTCTTTTTCCGTTTTCCGGCCGCTGAAATTTTTTTTCCGTTTCCGTTTCCGTTTTCCGCCACATGCAAATTTTTTTCCGTTTTCCGTTCCGTTTTCCGGCCGCTGAAAAAATTTTTCCGTTTCCGTTTCCGTTTTCCGTAAAAAAAAATTTTTGACACCCTAGTCAGATGTAATGAAAAATGTTGAAAATCACAATAATCATCGCCACAAACATTGATTTTTTTGTCCACATTGTTCCAAAAATACAGTGTTTGAATATGAAGGTTGCTAAGACAGAGAAAGCAACACGTCCTGTGGTTGATGTGTATGTGTTTCTGCTGGGAGTTCACAGTCCTGTGTTCAAACGCGCCTTAAGGTGCCAAAAATTTTTGCACTTTTTTTCATCAACCATCATATTCCTACACAGTATTTTTTGAAATTAGGACAATAAAAATTAACATTTGTTGTGACGATTTTGGCAATTTTTAACGTGTTCCATTACAACAGACATTTTACAGGGTCTTTCACATGACATTTGACATTTTACAGGGTCTTTTACCCAACACATGACATTTTACAAGGAATTTTACACTTTACAGGATTTTGTACAGGGTCTGGGACAGCCCCCGGATGCCACTCAGCTATCTATCTACCCAGAGGCAAATTTTTTCTCAACTATCTCCTGACCCCCCCCCCCAAATTGCTCTGCAACAGTTTATTTACGTGTAGCAAATTATGAGCGATTTTTCCCCCATGTTTTTGCCCAAAATCGTTTCATTGTGAAAACTGCAACCTTCATAATCGTTATTCTCATCTTTATACATGGTTAAATACCAATTTTTTTATATTTATAACGATTTAGAAATTTTTGGCCAGCTGCTTTTCTTATGACTTAATCTCCGATTTTTCGTTTTCTTTTCGGGAATAAAATCCCGCCCGACCCACCCGTCGCGCCAGGCGCCTGACGCAATTGAATCTCGATCTGCCTGGCATTCGGGCGGCGGCTGTCAGGTGCCTGTCGCGACGGGCGGGTCCGGCGGGATTTTACTCCCGAAAATAAAATCAAAAATCGAACATACGTTTTATGCAAACTTGGCAGCCAGCCAAAAATTTCGAAATCGCCATAAATATAAAAATAGGTATATAACCATGTATAAAGATAAAAATGGCGATTACGTAGGTCAAAGTTTTCAAAATGGAGTGAATCTGAGCGGTTCTGGGCAAAAAAGGGGCGGGCGGGCGGGCGAGGGCATGCCTGTTCAATAAAATCTCAAATTGCCAGACACGCCCGTCATGTCCTCCCTCTCAGGGATAATCTGCCCAATTGAATCTGGGGCCTGGTGCCAGTTCCGCAAAATGAGAAGTGAGAAGTGAAATGGCAAAGGCAAAGTAAAAGCGCAAAGGCAAAGTGAAATGGCAAGCGAAGAGAAATTACTTTTTTTTTTTACTTTGCTTTTTCCAATTCACTTACCCTTTCACTTCGACTTTGCGCTTTTACTTCGCCTTTTCCATTTCACTTCTAACTTCTCATTTTGCAGAACTGGCCCCTGGTTCACCATTTTGTTACATTCCAGTTTGATAAAATGAATTGCGTTGTTCGTAATATGTGTGCAAAATCTGGCGAAAACAATATAAGGTTTACCTCTAATATAAGGTACCCTTTTATAAAAAGGTACATCAAAATGCTGAAAAAGCTGATGAAATCAGTATAAGGTATATTTACCTTATATTGGAGGTAATACAGTAACTGAGGTGATTAACATCATATTTTTCAATTTTTGATAACATCAGAAACAAATATTAGTGAGGATGAAAGAATGTTGAATTCTGTTGAATGTGATAGACCCCAAAATCTGTCAAAAATGTTCATGGAACACTCTGCCACCAGGCGGTAGGTAACTCTCCACCAGGGGGCAGTTCCAAACCCTGATTCTGTAAAGGGTTAATCCTGTAAAATTTTATGTGTCATGTAAAGGGACCTGTAAAGTGTCAGAAGTAGTTATGGAAAAGCGCCATGCAGATATGGCATTTATTGGTATAACACATAACACGCTAAAAATTGCAACTATAACACGCATGCAACACGCCTGTTTTTTATTTACCTTACAAGAGGTCAGCCTGAATCGGTAGCTGACCTGTCTAACCCGTAAATGAGCGCGCGCAAAAAAAGCGATTATTCAATAACACGCAACAGGCATGTGTTATGTATATGTATTAGGTTAGCCATAAAATGGATGTGGGTGCAACAAAAACATATAACCTGGTCTGATTTTTCATTTTTCAGGTGGGTTATGGTAGGTTTCCATACTAAGTGTGATGTCCGATGAGTACATCTGGTTATTTTTGTCCCACTTTGCTTACAACACCTGTCCCGCGACTTCACTCTGTTTTTTTCAAGTTACAACACTATATAGAAAAATATTTTCATTCAGGTATGCCATATTTTTATAATACAATTTCTTCCAACGATGCGTGTTAGTGAAAACAGCTAACACGGCAAAATGGATTGACCTCTGTTTCCCGTGCCCATCTTACGCGCAACGAGTCGGTTTAGTCTAAATTAAGGTAAACAATACCATGCTTCCAAATACTAGTGCGCGTTAAGCAAAAAACTGTACACGCCTCATTATAACACACTGTTACACCACATGTTATAATTTCACGGACAGCCTGGCGCCATGGCACTGGCACCAGGAATTAGCGCCAAAGCAAAAAATTAGCTACATGATTCTAATTTGTAGTGATCATGGAAGTACATGACAGTTTGATCAGACTCGGTACTACGCTGGGGGGTGTTTCCTGACCAGTGCGAATGGCAGGGGGCTGGTGAGCTGGGAGCAGGCGCGCGCAGCCCAGCACAGCCTGTCCCCCAGCTGCATGCGGCACTACACACTCGCCTCCCTGCACGACCCCCATCTCAGACTCGCCCTCACGCATGCCATCCAGCAGGTCACTGAACTTTTGATGTCCTTTTTCTCTTGTTATCTCCTGATTCTGATTCTGACTCTCCTGATCTCTTTGTAAAGCATCTCCTTTTTGACATGTGAAACAAGAATTGAAACTTGATGCTGTATTAGCAAAAATAATGTTTATAGGCATTTTGAAAGATCTACCATATTTTTCCATGTAAAGCTCTGTAAAATTTTGCAAGTTTGGTTTCCCGTTTCCAACTCCACTAAACCCCTGCTGCTGCTGTAAACTGTTAAAGCAGCATCAAAATAATGTTATAAATTTATTATTATTTTGAATGACGCTAGAGATTTTTAGAATGCTGGAAGCTTGAGTGCTGATGGACAATATACCGTATTTGTCCGTTTATAACACCTTGGGTGTTAGGTCAAGGGGGTGTTATACATGGGAATGTCATTAACATAGTAACTACCGTATTTCCTCGAAATACCCCCCGGAGGGTGATTGTTTCATAGTGGTCCCGAGAGGGGGGGGGGTTAAACGAGGGGGGGTTATTGTTTCACACGAAATTTTTTGAAATCCTAGTACAAAATCGTGGTTTGTGATGTGCGCTGGGGTAGAAAATTGCATCAATAACTGACATGTATCAACTCCTGTATACTAATATTAGTACGTAGATGGTATAAACACTGTTCTAACGTGATTCCAACATTGTTTTAACGTGTGTTCCACTACGCAGAACACAAACTGCAGTATATGTCATGTATGTTCTCTTTACACTCAATCTGGGGGGGTATTTCGAGGGGGGGTGATTGTTTCATAGTGGTCTCGAGAGGGGGGGGGGGTATTTCGAGGAAATATGGTAACATTAAAATGGTAAAAATAGCACTTAATAAACATTGTATTTATGACGTTTTACATTGAGATTATAACAAAAGCATTATATCTATGACTTTTTGTAATAAGTGATGGAAAAGCGAGGGAAAAATGCTATTTTAGGCAATTTTATTTAAATTTGTCCAATTCAAGCTTATTTTTTTTTGAAACCTAGCATAGCATCCCTGGATGCTATAAAACTGTGTAACACCCCGGGTGTTATGCACAGGGGGGGTGCTATAAATGGAGAAATACAGTACATAAGGTGAAAGTGTTAAATATGAAAGCGCCAATTCAATGAATTCAATCAACTGTTTAACATATTGATATTGGAAATGTGTTTCACAAACTCTGAACATGGAAGTTATGTTTTTATCTATCATAACAGCAACTCAATCTTTATGGAGTAAGATTGAGAGTAGCATTGGGGCACAATGGTAACCATTCATGGTATTGGCATGGAAACATTCACAGTGACAGGGTGATTGCAGCCAACAGCAGTCTACAGGTCAGTAACATCCTCTGTGTGCATCATGACATCAATTCATGCAATTCATTTATTGCAGGATGACTTTGTTCTCTGGCCTGGCTTGGGCTCAACCCTATCACATGAAAACCATTCCAGTGCAGTTGTTGATCTGGACACTGGCCAACTGCACACTGCGGATGTCAGTGAGGAGCTCCCGGCACTGTGGCAGGCACCAGGCATTGCTCCGTACCAGATGGAGGTGCACTGCACAGATGGAGTGCATGGAAGTGGGGTGCATGATGAGCATGATGTCACATGGCCAATGGACAGGCATGATTACAAGATTTGTGAGAGTCACTGCTTCAAAGCAAACTGCAGTTCATTCACATTCAAAGAAAGAAATGGTGGTGGGTATGAGTGCATTGTCCACCTGGGATACAGGTATACATTTACACACATTTCATGCATTTATTTTATTTACCATTTAATAAAAAAACATTACTATGATACCTGCAGTTCATCAAATGTCTTTCTGGAATCTATGGCTGGATCTCAGTTTTGCTCAAAGCATGATTCATCACTTGAAAGAGGTAATGCTGGTAGAAAATGTTTCTGTGCCAATATTTTTCTGAACCACACTTCTATTGCACACAAACCAAATCCAACCTAAGTTCTGTTACCATTTGCTGCTTGCCAATAGAATTCTTTGACTATGGATTAAAAAATTTTTTTTATGGAGTATATAGATGAAACTTTATCAAATTATAGAAAACAATATTCTCCCAAACCACCTACTGTGAAGTTGTGGGCAGTGGTGGGGTTGGTATTTCTCCACTGTCTTTGTGGATTGTCAGGTTGGCTTGGTACTTGTTTGGTTTGAAAGGACTAATTGAGTGAATAGGATATGAATAAAAAGGGATGCAATGAGGACATTCAGAGTAAAAATTTGAAAATGGACTTTAAATGGAATTTAGCTGAAAAATTTGAAAATGTGGAAAGTCTGTATTTGAAAAAGATTCAAAAATTCAAAAAATTTAAAACAAAATTTTAAAATTAAAAAAATATTGGAAATTTATAATATCATTTTTGATAAAAAATAGAAACATGCTTGAAAAATGCAATGTAATGATAATACCTCCCCTTGAATACTTCTCCCACCCAAAAAAATGTCTCATGAAAAAGATAGTTCCCCAGTCGATTATTCAGGCAAACACTGTATTATCGATTTAGAGTATTCATGAATGGCAAAATTTTGAACAACAGATATTGAGGATACAATTTGCAGCTTGTGGTGTGCTGTCAGTTAGTGGGAATGCAGAGCTGAGATATGCCAGTGGCTCAAACATGAGTGGGAGGTACAAAAGTGGTGAAGTGGCTACAATTGTTTGCCAGAACAAAACTTACTTTCCCACCAGTAAGCAAGACAAACTGCAAGTTGCGTGCCAAAATGGAAAATGGCTCTATTGGGACCCCTTAGAGTATAGATGCATCACACTTAGCAGTCAGTTATAACTCATTTTATAAATGCATGTTGATTGTTCAGTCTGTGTTTGTAATTTTATTTGTCATTTTTATATGTGATAACAGAATGATACAACTTTGTTCTTTCACATTCACAGAGGTATGGCTTTCAAATATGTACTTTACAAAGTGGCAGGAGTGGCAGCCGGGTAGCAATGCCAAGGTGGTGTCAGAGGAAAGTTCAATGGAGTCATTATCATTTGAGGCGGCAGCATACAGTGCATCAGCACAATACAGAGGCTATGGATACATCATTCTGTGCAAGTTCTTTTCAAATCCAACAAATGTTACACATTCCGTGGATGATAGAAAAATATGTAGGGAAAACAGTTGCCATTGTAAAACAATTGCCACAAAAGTACCTTTTTGTGGCAATAGTACTTTCCTTGTACCCATTTCTGGCTAAAAATTAATGCTGAAATTTTGAAAATGACATCAAATTTTCAGTGTAAATTTAGAGCTTGGCAGAGTATACAATAATTCACCAAATTGCAGAGTTCACTTATTGTCCACAGCAGTTTGAATAATCTGTCTGAAACAGTCATATATCCACCAAGGTGGTCAGACCTTGGTGGAGATGACAAGACCTTGGTACAGACAAGGTCATTCAAATGACTTTATTGAAGTGTTATGAAAAAATGTCCATGGATATGACAAACCTAGGTTATTTTGTCATGATATGTCATTTCTATATCTCCATTTTGTCATTAACAACAATTAGTACCATCATAAAAAATTGCAATTTTCAAAATTTTAGCATTAATTTTTAGCTAGAATAAAAATTTGACAAAGTTAGTTTATATCAGCCAATTATCGCCAAGATTATCATAATGAATATCTCAAATATTAGATTGCTGAAAAATATCTAGCAAAAGTTATGAATTTCCCCAAAAAACAGCCCAAAAAATGGCCATTTTTGACTCAAGATGGCTTTTTCGGCTATACATACAGAACAAAATTATTGGTTTCTATGCATCTACCTAGATTCCAAATCCACAATAAAAATGCACATTAAATTTTTGTATGTGTGGTGGTTTGTGCATGTTTGATTTTTACGTGAATCGGGTTCCAACATTCAAAAAGATTAGCTGGCAGGTAGATAGTAAGTAGAAACAAGCCCACAGTAAAAATTGCCAATGAATCTAGGTATGTACTTTATATAGTGGGATCTTTTTTGCATCAAAAACGTGTTGGATATTGTAGCCTGTGGTGAAGTAACCACTATGATATTGAAAGACCTTAAGTTGATTTATCTGAGCATGTAAATATAAGTGATTAGTGTATTTCCTCGAAATATCTCCCTTGAAATACCCCCTCGAAATACCCCCCCTCAAAATGGGCACTATGAATTTATAACCCCCCTTGAAATTGCCACCCAAAAAAATTTAGTGTATAGAGAACGTAAATGACAAAAACTGCGGTTTGTCATCTGGGCAATGCAGAACACACGTTAAAAACGAGGTATGTGTTATGTTAGAACAGTGTTTATACTGTCTACATACTTATACAAGTCTATACAGTCATATAGGTAAATGGCGATTATTGTTGTACCGTATTACCTCAAAATACCCCCAGGGGGTTTATTATTTCGCCAGCAAAATTTGAGGGGGGATAATTCGAGGGGGGTCTATTATTTCGCCAGAAATTTTCGGAAATTCCCCATACTTGGATGTAGAAAAATCGAACAATTACATAGATGTATATGTCTTTATAGGTATATAAACACCTTCCCGGTCACGTCCGGCACCCATTTTTTGATTTTACTTCTCACATCCTATACCCAGTTCTCGGGTGCCGCAGAGGCTGAAACTTGGGGGAGATATTGGCGCAACCCCCCTCTACCTCGCATGAATTAGGGGCGTCGCGGCGACCCCCCTAATGCATGCGAGGTAGAGGGGGGTTGCGCCAATATCTCCCCCAAGTTTCAGCTTCTGGCGCGCCCTAGAACTGGAGATAGGGTGTCACAAGTACGATCAAAAATAGGGTGCCGGACGTGACCGGGAAGGTGTTTATAACTGTATATACACATAAACCCTTCCCTAACGTCAGTCAATCTTCAGTTTTAACGTGTGTTCTCCAGTGTACAGATCACAAACTGCAGTATTGGTCATGTACGTTCTCTTTACACTCAATGTTAGGGGGGGTATTTCGAGGGGCGGGGTTTATTATTTCCTCAGCCAAATTTTAGGGGGGGGTATTTCGAGGGGGGGGTAATTCAAGGGGGGGGGGATAATTCGAGGTAATACGGTATTTTTCAATGTTAGTGTACGTTTCAAACAACAATTTACTACAGCAATTTCAAAAAATTTATGGTGATATAATACCCCCCTCGAAATACCCCTTGTTTAACCCTCCCTTAAAATTCTCACTCTGAAAAAATAAACCCCCTGGGGGTATTTTGAGGAAATACAGTATATACCAGAAAACTACCCCTACCTACACATGTTGGGTGTTTAGCTTCAGTTGGGCATGTGTACCGGATCAATGTAGATGACTACAGCGTGACTAGGCTGTTGGACATATCAACAGAATATTGGAGAATCTCTGCAAGTGGGACTCAAATACCTGGTGGGAGAGTACTGGTCTGTGGTGGAGAATATGCTGTGACCTGCTTTGTGTAAGTGCTGTTTGGTTTTGACGCTCTTGGGTCTAACCAAGGTTGATTTTAGTAAAATTCTAGAATTGTAGTAAAATGTCATTAAAATTGTATTTTATTTTCATTTTATTCATGATATTTTTATTCATTTTATTTTAACTTATTTTAATTCAAAACGTTATTAACAAAATAAGATGCAACCATTTTGCAAAAATTTCACTTGCACTTGGTCGGTCCCAGTGCCTTTTAATTTAGCCCTCGTGTTAGCACCTTCGGCACCAGCCAAAAAATGGCACTGCACCGCACCAGCACCGGTGCTTTTCTGATAAGGGCACTGGCACTGGCAAGGCACCCTTTAAAAAGGGCACCGCACTGCACCAGCACCGGTGCTTTTCTGATAAGGGCACTGGCACTGGCAAGGCACCCTTTAAAAAGGGCACCGCACTGCACCAGCACCGGTGCTGGTACCCTTCCCATTCGGTGCCCAGCACCGGAGCACTGGTGCCCTGGTGCCTTCCCATCACTACCAGCCACCACTTTCACAAATTTACAGGTAGCAATGCAACAGGACATAAAGATTTCAAAAAAGTTTTATAGAATTTTACAACCATTGCAATCTTAAAAAAAAAATTTTTTTTTTTACTTTCCATTGTATTTTTTTAATTTTATTAGTCAATTTTCCATTTTTTTTAATTTTATTTTTTGGTTTTTGTCAACTCTGGGTGTAACTACCTTACACATACACTGAATTTTAAGATATTGGTTGGAAAGTGGTGCAGTTGAGTGGGCACCAGACATGATTGGACCAGCTCTTTGGACTCATGCAATGGCCTATTATCATGGAAGGATATACTCAATTGCAGGATGGACTGGTACTGATACTAGTGGTTAGTGCATAGAAATGCAATGAATGTGCTCACAGTTGGCGAGTGAGGATTAGTGATGGGAAATGCTAAGGGTGCCATGTGGTGTCATTTGAAACATATTGACAGGCACCAAGGGAACTATTGAAAGTATTTAGGCATTTGAAACCAATTTCATCATTACACTCCATAGTTGTTAAAACATATTTAAATTTACTCAATAAATACATGCTCAACTACTGCGTAAATACACTCACATTTCCTCTTGAAAAATACCATTACTCACCATCTTGCATACATTTTGAAAGTATGAAAGTGCAGAAAATGTATTTCAGATAGGTTTTTATATAGGCTTTTTCAAGGCATAAATGGAACAAAGGGATAAACAAGCATAGGGAAATATGCTTATAGAGAAAAATATAGAATGTTGACCTAAAAGTTGATTTAAATCTGGCGACCCAGTGTCAAGTTATTCAAAATCTAAAGCATTTATCTAAATTGCTGCATCCTGTATGCAGAGTTGTCAAAGTACCAAACGTTTTTCAAAGTTTATGTAAACGTAAAGTAGATATTTTTTACTCACCCCTTGAGTACAGAAAACGTAAAGTAATTTTTTTTAGTTTTTTTTATGAGTAAACATGAGTAAACGTACTTTTGAGTACTTCACTTATTTTCATAACCTGTAAAAGTTGGCACCGCAGCAGCACTGGTGATATTTTGACAAAAATTGCACCAGCACCACTGAAAATAACAAATGGTGCCCCACCAGGGATCATTGTATTTCTCACAAATGGAAAGGTCATAAATAAATTCTAGTTTGCTCTTATTGAATTTTTTTACAGATGTGACATCACTGGATGTAAATTTGCAAGCATGGCGTACTGAACCTTCCCTCAAACAAGGCGGACACCATGTCAGTGGGGGTGCAGAAGTGTATCATGATAAACTGTTTATCTGCGGCGCTCATCTAGCTGACGGATCTCAGCGCAACACATGTGAAATGTTGGTTTGATAGCAGATTTGTTAAAATACTGGTATTTTTGGAAAGCGTAACTGTACACCTTTTTCTAAATTAAATTGTTGATGATAAACATGTTTAATGTACCTGGGTAAATGTAAATAATGTGTTGTACTCCAAGTATTTATACAAAAGTTACAACACTGGAGAACAACTAGTGTTTTTTACATTTAGGAGATTTCCACATACTATTATTCATGAAATAATTATTATTTGTGTATGTCATAAAGACAAAAATTCTGAATTCCGCTCAGCTATCTATCTATCCCAGATAGATAGATAGCTAAATATTTTAGGCAAAATATTCAGCTACAACCCCCTGAACTGTACCCCCCTCCCCCTACCAGCTACCATTGGAACGATTTGTGACGAGTTATACCCACATTTTTGTTCAAAATCACTAATTTTCATGCCTTTTTATCGTTTTCCATCTTAAAAATCACTAATTCATGTTGCTTATTGCCTATTTTTAGACATTTGATTTACTTTATGTGATTATATACCTATTTTTAGCTATTGTTCACCTACCTTAATGAGTTTTCTCCTTTTACCTTCTACCCTTTTTCAGTTGTATTTCTCTCTGGAGGAGTGATTTGCTATCCATCCAACAACCTGGGGCCAGATTTAATTCTCCCTACAGATTTGTAGGGTAGGGCATACGCCCGATAGATTTTTTTAAGTTCAGCCGCATCGACGCACATGCACCAAGAGCAAGGCGGTTTGTAAAATATACAAAACCATCCCCTAAGGTCGCCGATATTGCAATATGACGTATATCACTTCGATTTTGGCACGGAAATCATGATTCCGTCATTTCTTGGACGTCAGCCAATTCGTTTTTTATTTTATTTTGTCGGGCGGGTTACTCGCATAAGTCGCGCTTTTGTGTAGTCAGGTGGTCACTTTTTTAGTGTTCACTGTCTGCAACCGAAACCATGAGGGCAGCGACAAGAAAGAAATGCATGCACGAGCGTACAAAAGCGCGACTTATGCGAGTAACCCGCCCGACAAAATAAAATAGAAAGCGAATTGGCAGACGGCCAAGAAATGACGAAATAGTGATTTCCGGGCCAAAATCGGAGCGATATACGTCATATTGCAATATCGGCAACCTTAAGGCATGGTTTCGTATATTTTACAAACCGCCTTGCTCTCGGTGCATGTGCGTCGATGCGGCTGAACTTTAAAAAATCTGTCGGGCGTACGCCCTACCCTACAAATGTGTAGGGAGAATTAAAGCTGGCCCCTGGTGTCAACATCTAGAATACCCAGTAAAAACAAGTGATGAATTATACCATTCAAACCATACGGTCTACAGCCACTGCCATGCCACAGGTTCGACACAATCTCGTGGGAAATCGCACCTGGCATACTGCCAAGAAGCATGTGCGCTGGTGCTCTGACTACAATCGACGACTCGTTGTACTACATTGGCGGAAATACTCCTACAGTACATTTGAATGAAATTGCCAAATACAATGCGAGCAGTGGCACCTGGGCCTACGTCCCTGGTGCCAGTCCCAGACCCTGTAAAATGCCCTGTCAAATGTCAAATGTCATGCACAACGATGGGTAAGTTCTCCAAAAAAAAACACTTTCTGTGTTTTGAGTTTTTCAAAAATGAATACCTGTGTTTTGGGGGTTTTTCTCGGAAAAAACTTGAGTAACTCTGTTTTTATTTCTGTGTTTTTTTGTAAAAACTCAAGTTTTTTGAGTTTT
Source organism: Sphaerolaimus hirsutus (assembly GCA_964036195.1). Classification (NCBI taxonomy): domain Eukaryota; kingdom Metazoa; phylum Nematoda; class Chromadorea; order Monhysterida; family Sphaerolaimidae; genus Sphaerolaimus; species Sphaerolaimus hirsutus. Next base: position 3,478,585 of record OZ038451.1, on the reverse strand, counting down.
TTACTAAAAAACTCGAGTTTTTCCCCAAAAAACTTGAGTTTTTCCAAAAAATTATGATTTACAGCATTTCGATGTGGAAACAGTGGTTTTCTTATAAAATATTGGTTTTGCACATGTTTGAGCACCACATAACATCTGTGTATTCATTCAAGTGTCGAAAAAGTCCAAAAAATGTCCACAATGAGGACATCCACATCACAACACCAGCATCAACAAAATGCCCAGAAATGACAATTTACGCAGTACTCCAAGATTCTTCAATGGATGTGCACTGTATGGAAGGCTACAGAATTGATTTTGACTACAACTACTGTATTACCTTGAAATGGGGGTTTATTATTTCACCAGCAAATTTTGACAGGGGGGCTTATTTGAGGGGGGTTATTATTTTGTCAGAAATTTTATAAGAATCATGGTAAATAGTAGGTATTTACATACCCAAAACAGGTTATAAATGTACAAACAGGATATATTTGAAATAAATGTGTAGATAGCTGTACAATCTAGTACAGTCTATGTGTAATTAGCAGTAATAAACACACCATATACATTGGATAATACATGTACATCATCCCAGAGGGGGGTTTTTGGAGGGGGCTTATTATTTTGCCATTCCATTTTGAGGGGGGTTGATTCGAGGCAATATGGTATACTGAAACATGTTGAAACTTAAATTGTCAATTCCACCAGGATATGTGCAATTGTGCATGCCATCTTTAATTTCTTCTTTGTTCACTAATAAAATATGAATACATTTATGTACATATTATTTACATATAAATACATATATATATATATATATTATATACTATACATGCATATCTTATCTTGTTGAATTAGTTTAGCTGAATTCATGTGAATTCAACCACTTCGCTGAAAAAAACTCAAAAAACTTTTCTGTGTTTCGTGTTTCTGTGTTCTCCAAAAGAAACTCATTTGAGTTTTGAGTTTTTCAAAATTTGTGAGTTTCTGTGTTTCTGTGTAAAACAAAAACACAAAAACTCAATGAGTTTCTGTGTTCAATTTCTGTGTTCTTTCTATCGTTGGTCATGCAAAGTGTCAAAAGTCATGTAAAATGCCCGGCAAAATGACATATTTACGTGTGTTTGCCATTTTGCAGGGCATTTTACGTGACTTTTGCCACTTTGCACTTTACAGGGCATTTTACAAGGTCTGGGACTGCCCCCAGAGCGTCTCGTCGGACCACTGAGCCGGCCAGGTGTTATACATGTTTGGTGATGCAGGTGAGGCATTAGCCTATAGACGATGGTTGTGTAACCAGAAACTACTGTCTCAACAACTGCTATAAGAACTGTAAATTAAATGTCTTAATTTACTTGACACTGTTAAAGACACTGTTGAAACTAGGCCAATCATTTCTTAATGCATCTGTTGCTTTTTGTGTTGTACCTAAATATTTATGTAGGTAGTTCATTTATCTGTTGTTGTGCTGAAGTGATTTGTAACAGTGTTCCCAGAATTCCAGATTCAATGTATAATTTTTTGTGTTTCTTTTCCATTATGTTATCGAATGGGGGTGGTACTTTGTTATCGAATGTTTTGAGTCAACTACTGTATTTCTTCTAATAGAAGGGCGGCCTTCTATTGTTTTCATCAACTTTTTTACCTGCCCTTCTAGAGGAGACGCCCTTCTATTGGAGACCGCTTTTCTATTTTTCCGCCAAATTTTTAGTCAAGTTCTGCCAAGGTTTTTCAAAGTGTTACGTGATAGACAGTTCATAGAATTAATAAATTCATAAATAGAGTTCATTGACATTTTGATGTTGAAATATCACAAAATTAATGGACTAAAGCCACTAAATAAATCACAGCGTCCGCTAATATATTTTTTAATGCATTTGGCACAATTCTAGCACTTTCTGTACCTTCTATTGAAGAGCGCCCTTCTATTTTTTTCATTGCCCAAATTAAGTCGAAAAAGTGTACGTTCTATTAAAGACGCCCTACTATTGGAGACCTGACCTTTTATTAGAAGAAACACGGCAAATAAAAAGGGAAATCTAAAATGCCGAAAAAAATCCAAAATTTGAAAATTGATAAAGTGAAAAATAGGTACTTATGCTTCAAAAAATACTCCTCATGTGTCCATGTGCGCGTGTGTGTCAGATTAAAAGTTCGATACTCGCTGCTCTACAGCTGTTGAAGGCTTCCATTACCTAAATTGATATTGCTCGGTAAAATTAGAATAAATCCTGTACTTCAGGTCCCTCACCCGATTTCGAGGTTCAGAAGATTAAGACATCGAAATCCGCTCTTGCCATAAATCACAGTCCGCGGCACTCGGCTGAAATGAAGCTTTTATTCTTTCACTGCCTCAAATACCGTATATCCTTGAATAAGACCCCAGGGGCGTTATTATTTCGTCAGAGGTTTTGGGGGGGAGTTATTCAAGGGGGGTACTATTCAAGGGGGGAGTCTTTTTTCCTCAGAACTTCCAGGAAAACTTTCACTTTATTCATTGTTTGTATGCATTCCGTCAACACATCTAATGCAGAAAATGACCAGTTCAACAAGAACAAAAACAACGTATCCATCCTAAAATTCGTGTTCATCGGCGTCTGAATCATTCAAATACACATTGTCGTTTTACCCAGAGGGGGGACTTATTCAAGAGGGTGGAGTTATTCAAGGGGGGGGGGGTGTTATTTTTTCCTCACCTGGCCAACAGGGGGGTGTTATTCAAGGGGGGGTATTATTCAAGGATATACGGTAGATTCAAATAGATCCATTCAAATAGAATTGTACCGTATTACCTCCAATATAAGGTATACCTCCAATATAAAGTACCCCCTTTTATAAGTTAGAGGGTAAAAAGCTCAGATAACGATGAGATAAGGTATACCTTACATTGGAGGTACTATGATATCAGGAGGCGAAATAAGTTTTTTCGTTTTTTGATCTGCACTGTGTGTGGATAGATGGGTGCAGCTATTAAAGCAATTGTTTGTGGATCTATCAAAGGTAAGTGATGGTGCATTTAACCACACTTGGTTTTTCTCTAGAACCCATCTCAAAGTGTTGTAACTTGACTGTTTGTCAGACACGTTTTTTATTGAAAAAATTACTTTTGCACACAATCAGTTGTAAGGCAGCTGAGCTGAATGTTTAGATGATAGTTGTATTTGGTAAAGTCGGCAGACGTATCGCCCTACAAACATTTGCGTCAATCTCTCCAGTGGAGAGTGCATGACGGCATTAGGTATTGTGACACAATATTTTAACCATTGGAATAGATCCGGTCACGTATGAGAACTTGGCCCTTATCCCAGTTACCAGTTGCGTATTATACAAATGAGAGTGAAAACTCAAAGTTAGCTAAAAATCGTTAAAATTTGCTTCGCTTTGCCAATTTCCACCTTCATAATCGCTATGTTTATGGGTATATAGCTAGTGATGGCCTATTATATTCATATCAATAGCGGATTTCGAAATTTTGGCCGGCTGCCAAGTTCTCTTCTGTTGGAACGGAGCCAACGAATGAAAAATAAAATAAAAACAAAAACGTTAGTTTGAACGGTAAAACGGTAGTTTGAACGGTCAAATTCTATACGAGCAACGTTGAAAATGTAAATAAATAGGGCGTGGCACGGACGCAGCGAAACGTCCATTTTTCCATAATATGATTTTCTTTTTCAATTTCTAGCGTCCGCGTGGGCCACAAGTTTCGTTGTTCGCTCTATTCACGAGCGAATTTTAACTCTCCGATGTTGTAGGGTGAAATGTCCGCCGACTTAAACATGAACTTATTAAAATTACACCAATTTCGACATCCAACATTTGCTTTAAACCTTGCACAATTGCTCCAAATTTTTGTATGGGAAAAAAATTCAAAATTAACATGAGCTGCTGTTCCACTTTCCGAGTATTACAACCAAGGTGAACATCTCATAATATAACAAAATGGCCATGAGAATGAATGTTATGGCTGTATATCAAAGAAAATTTGATTTTTCATTATCATTCCAAATTGTGCATTGCAATAATTGTAATCTTGAAATTGCATGCAGTAACTTCAGATTTAATGCCTGACATATATGTTTAGGTATAGAAGTCTTCAGCAATTTCATACCACCCGATTTTGAACCCAAAGAATCCAAAGTGCAGAGTAATTATGAAACCCAGTAACCCATCCCAAATTTGATCAGTAACTAAACTTTTGTTCAGAGCACACTATATACCAAACAAATGAAATCGAAAATCACATTCACAAAATAGCCAAATATCATCTCCACCTATACAATTTCGAGAGAACTGCACGCTAAGGATGCTTCAATGCAAAAGATAGGAGGCACAATCGCAGGCCTCATTGTGCCCAATTCGTGTGTGTTTTTGCACACAATGCAGTCACTATTTATTAGTACAAATGCCCTTTACAAACACGATCCACAATCTTGACAAACAGGGTTAGTAGATGGCAAAGTTGCTTCCCAAGAATGCAATTGCACATGTATAGGGGGTTGACTTGAGTTTTTAGGGGCCGAGTTTACAATTCAGGGTTGAGTTGATGGGTGTTTATAAATTAGGGTTGAGTTGACAGAAGTTTAAAAATAAGGGGCTGTTGACACAAGTTCACAAATTAGAGGCCCAGTTTATGGGAGTTGAGTTGATGGGTGTTTGCCAAATTAGGGGCTGAGTTTATGGGAGTTAACAATAACATTACCATAATCCTTAAGTGAGGCCCCCGGGGCTAAAAAATATAAATTGTGATATAATGCATTTGTGGGTTACTGATTACAATGATTTGAAATATGCACTCCATTCTGACAGTACATTACAATAACCCTGAAATTGAACCCAAAATGGGGCCAAAACTTTCAAATTGTGAAATGATGCATTGTGGGTTTCTAATTGCACTGATTTGATATATAATGCACTCCATTTTGACACTACATTACCATAACCCTGAAAATGAACCACTGGGGCCAAAAACTTTCAATTTGTGAAATGATGCAATTTTGGGTTTCTGATTGCACTGATTTCAAATTTAGGTTTCTGATTGCACTGATTTGATATATGCACTCCATTGACACTACATTACCATAACCCGTTAATGAACCCATGGGGCCAAATACTTTCAATTTGAGAAATGATGCATTTTCGGGTTTCTGATTGCACTCATTTGAAATATGCACTTCATTTTGACACTACATTACCATAACCCTGAAAATGAACCACTGGGGCCAAAAACTTTCAATTTGTGAAATGATGCAATTTTGGGTTTCTGATTGCACTGATTTCAAATTTAGGTTTCTGATTGCACTGATTTGATACATGCACTCCATTTTGACACTACATTACCATAACCCTCAAAATGGACCCATGTGGTTAAATACTTTCAATTTGAGAAATGATGCATTTTCAGGTTTCTGATTGCACTCATTTGAAATATGCACTTCATTTTGACACTACATTACCATAACCCTAAAATGAACCCCCTGGGCCAAAAACTTTCAAACCATAAAATGATGGATTTGTGGGTTTCTGAGTGTAGCGATCTCAAATATGCCCAGGGCTTAAAAAATTAGAAATTGTGAAATGATTCAATGTGGGTTTCTAATTGCACTGATTTGAAATATGCACTCCATTTTGACACTACATAACCCTGAAAACTACATAACCATAACCCTGAAAATGAACCTCTGGAGCCAAAAACTTTCAATTTGTGAAATCATTCATTTTTGGGTTTCTGATTGCACTGATTTCAAATTTGGGTCTCTGATTGCACCAATTTGATATATGCACTCCATTTTGACACTACATTACCATAACCCTAAAAATGAACCCATGGGGCCAAATACTTTCAATTTGAGAAATGATGCATTTTCGGGTTTCTGATAGCACTCATTTGAAATATGCACTTCATTTTGACACTACATTACCATAACCCTAAAAATGAACCCCCTGGGCCAAAAACTTTCAAACCATAAAATGATGGATTTGTGGGTTTCTGAGTGTAGCAATTTCAAATATGCCCAGGGCTTAAAAAATTAGAAATTGTGAAATGATTTGATGTGGGTTTCTAATTGCACTGATTTGAAATATGCAATCCATTTTGACACTACATAACCCTGAAAACTACATAACCATAACCCTGAAAATGAACCTCTGGAGCCAAAAACTTTCAATTTGTGAAATCATAAATTTTCAGGTTTCTGATTTCACTCATTTGAAATATGCACTTCATTTTGACACTACATAACCCTGAAAACTACATAACCATAACCATAAAAATGAACCCCCTAAGCCAAAAACTTTCAAATCATAAAATGATGCATTTGTGGGTTTCTGATTGTAGCGATTTCAAATATGCACTCCATTTTGACACTACATTACTAAAACCCTGAAATTGAACCCCTAGACCCAAAAATTTCTTATTGTGAAATGATGCATTTTGCAGGTTTCTAATTGCACTGATTTGAAATGACTCAATTTCAACTCTACATTACTGTAAGCCTTAAATTGAACCCATGGGGCTAATAAATTAGAAATTGTGAAATGATGCATTTGTGGCTTTTTGATTGCCTTGATTTGAAATATGCACTTCATTTTGACACTACATTACCATAACCCTGAAAATGAACCCCCAGGGCCAAAAATTTTCAAATAATAAAATGATGTGTTTGTGGGTTTCTGATTGTAGCGATTTCAAATATGCACTCCATTTTGACACCACATTACTAAAACCCTGATAATGAACCCCTGGGCACAAAAACTTTCAATTTGTGAAATGATGCATTTGTGGGTTTTTTATTGCAGTGATTTGAAATGTGCACTCCATTTCTACTCTACATTACCATAACTTTTTAAGTCTAACCCCTGGGGCTAAAAAATAGAAACCTGTGAATTGATGCATTTGTGGATTGATGATAGTGATTTTTTGAAATATTCATACCATTTTCCAAATTAGGGGCTGAGTTTACAGGTGTTTCCAAACTAGGGGCTGTGTTTACAGGATTTAGAGGGGGTCCCCATGGGGTGCCATTTTTGGGGGGTCTCCAGGGGGTGCCATTTTCTGGAGGTACATATGGGGGTGCCATTTCAAGGGGGTCCACATGGGATGCCATTTTTTGGGTGGTCCCCAGGGGTGCCATTTTTTGGTGGTCCTCAGGGGGTGCTATATTTTTTTTGCGGGGGGGTCCGTAGGGGGTGCCATTTTGGGGGGGGGGGTCCCCAGGGGGGTGCCATTTTTGGAGAGTCCCCAGGGGGAGCCAACTTTGGGTGGGTCCCCAGGGGGTGCCATTTTTGTGGGGGTTCCTAGGGGGTGCCATGTTTGGGGGGTCCCCAGGGGGTGCTATTTTTGGGGGGTCCCAAGGGGGTGCCATTTTTGGGGGGTCCCTAAGGGGTGCCATTTTTTGGTGGTCCTCAGGGGGTGCCATATTTCTGGGGCCCTAGGGGGTCCCATTTTTGGGCGGTTCCCAGGGGGTGCCACTTTTGGGGGGTTCCCCGGGGGGTGCCATTTGGAGGGGGGTCCCCATTGGGGTGTCAGTTTTTGCAAGCCTCTGAGAAGTGGGTACCTATAGCAGGATTCTCTCCAACCTTCAGTTGGGTTTTGTAGAGTCCCCAGGGGGAGCCAACTTTGGGTGGGTCCCCAGGGGGTGCCATTTTTGTGGGGGTTCCTAGGGGGTGCCATGTTTGGGGGGTCCCCAGGGGGTGCTATTTTGGGGGGGTCCCAAGGGGGTGCCATTTTTGGGGGGTCCCTAAGGGGTGCCATTTTTTGGTGGTCCTCAGGGGGTGCCATATTTGTGGGGCCCTAGGGGGTCCCATTTTTGGGCAGTTCCCAGGGGGTGCCACTTTTGGGAGGTTCCCCAGGGGGTGCCATTTGGAGGGGGGTCCCCATTGGGGTGTCAGTTTTTGCAAGCCTCTGAGTAGTGGGTACCTATAGCAGGATTCTCTCCAACCTTCAGTTGGGTTTTGTGGTTCTCTACAATTTATACCACAAGGATTTACAAACACAAAAAGAACAGCAAAGCACAAATGTAACCAATTGAAGATTACAACAAAGTTTGACACCTTGCAAAAACCACACTATCATATCACAAAACCTATACCACACAGAATGCACACTGCACACCATCATACCAAATCGCAAACTGTCTACATTTTACTACCGAGTTTCATGCCCAACCATTTTACAGAAGTTTACAAAAATCCATTCCAAAACATTGCATCTTTGGTATTGGTCTTGTTATTGTTGGTAGATTACATACCGCATTTCAAAACACATGCCTAGCATGTGGGCAAACTTAACTAAAGTATCATATTTTCTCCAATGGTATTAATTGTAGAGAACCACAAAACCCGACCGAAGGTCGGAGAGAATCCTGCTAGTCTCTATACAGTGGTGGAAACTGCCATTGAGAATGGCAGTAAACACTCAAATTTTTAAAATACAATAATTGCCACCAAAACCGAAAAAACTCATTTCGCCACCTAATATTTATCATTTACGGTATTTACGCTTCGCACCATGCCCATGAAAACCGCCACGCCATGGCGCTTTTGGCGCTTGGCGCTACTTTTGTATGGCGCCAGGAACAAAATGCCTGGTGCTAACTCTTGACGCTAGCGCCAAAGCAAAGAGCACCATGGCGCTTCTGGTGCTTGGCGCTATTTTGCTCTGGCGCTTTTGGCGCTTGACGCCAGAGTTCCGGCACTTTTTAAATCACAAGACAAAGCCCTTTCTAAATGGAAGTACTTGCCGGCTTCCACTTTACGTGTCACTTAACAACACTTGACGAAAATATAAACTAACCACTTTCTGGTCCAATGTCCGCTTAAGGATTTCGATTCCTGCGGCATTCAAAACGCTACTGACTCGTTAATCCCAATCTAATATTCCATGAAAACATGTACACAGTAAACACTGCGCGTAGATTACGGTAAATACTATATTCTTTAAATCCGTCCCGGCGATCGACTTAACATCTCCTTGATTGGATGGAACCTTAGTTTACGGCCCCCCAGCGATCAAACACTTAAAAGGCGCGAAATTATTTCGGCCTCACTGAAGGAAATAGGCTTTTTGAATATGGCATTGCAATTGCGGTGTTCAATTTTATTATTGGCAGTCTGCCAGGTATTGCCTATGTCAAATCATGAAGAATTGTCAGCGGAAACGTTCGACTATTTGGAGACGCATGAACATGTAGCTGACCCGTACAACAAGGTCAGTTCTTTATGCCATGGGCTAAAAGTGTCATGGCGCTTCTGGTGCTTGGCGCCATTTTGCTGTGGCGCTATCACAGAAAAAAATAGATCCGTGAAGAGTGTGGAAGCGGGCTGGATGCGCGTGAAGCGGCGCGCTTCCACACGCTTCCACACGCTTCCACTAACATCACGAGATTCTGGGTGAAGTGTCTTCCACACGCTTCACCTATCTTCACGCGCATCCAAACATGTGGAAGACACTTCACGCCGCTGGCGCTTCCACACGCTTCCCCCGCGTATAAATTTGCATGGGAGCACCATATTAAGAAGCGTGAAGTGCCTTCACGCATTTTTTTGTGATGTGTGTGGAAGCGCTGACATGCTTGGTGAAGCGTTCGGGAAGTGTTGGCGTGAAGACACTTCCCGACGATTCACCACGCATCCACACACCCATTTTTTGCAGTGTATTGGCGCTTCCGTTTGGTGCCATCATGCTCAGGAAGAACACCATGGCGCTTTTATTTTTTACTCACCCCCTGAGTACAGAAAACGTAAAGTAATTTTTGCTTTTACTCATGAGTAAATATGAGTAAAATACTTTTTGCCCTAGAAAACGTAAAAGTGAGTATTTTTTCCCCTATTTTTTGTAGTATTGCCCTAATTTTCACTCAAAATCACTAATTTTCATACCTTTTTGACAATTTTTACCTTCAAATTCATTACCTAGTTCGTGTGTTTTGCACCTTTTTTCAGCAATTTTTTCCCTATTTTTGCTTTTTTCTCCTTTCCCCATCTATGCCTTGAAAAAACCTATCTGAAATACGTTTTCTGTAATCGAGTACTTTTAAAAAGTATACGTAAAAGCTAGCACAGGTACTTTTCCAAACTATACGTAGACGTATTTACTCGAGTATACGTACTTTTGTGTAAACGTAAATACGTATTAACGTTAACTACGCACTACACCAACAAAAAGCACTACACGGCACTTTTGGCACTGCGCGTCATTGGCCTTGTTTGCGGTTCCACTGTAGCTCCATTTTCAACGTTTTCTCAACCGCACCCCCCCCCCCCCCAGGACGCTCTGGGCAAGACGCGCATCCGGGTGGGCATGCTGCTGCCGGGGCCGGGCGCGCCCGCCTCCATGATCGGCACCATGGCGTTCCCCACCAGCGCCGGCGCCGTCACCAAGGCGCTGGGCGACATCAAGCGCATGCGCCTGCTCGAACACTACCACATGGAGTCGGTTGAAAGCAGTGATAGAATGGGGGCATGGCGCTGGCGCCAAAGTAAAAAGCGCTTTGGTGCCTTTGGTACTTGGCGCTATCTTGATATGGCGCCATGCCTATGAAAAGCGCCATGACTACTACCTTTTAACTTTTAACTTTAACTACCGTTTTTCCTAGAAATACCCCACGGGGGTTTATTTTTTCAGAGTGGAAATTTTGAGGGGGTATTTCGAGGGGGGCTTATTCGAGGGGGGGGGGGTTTATTATTTCGTCAGAAATTTTCACGAAAATCATAGTAATGGGCACGCTTTTTAAACCCAAAACGGGTAATCAACGTGTCCAAGTAAGGTATATTTGGAGATAACAACGTCCATCGCTACACAAACTAGTATATGTGTAGCTGCGATGCAAACTGCGACCAATATATATTTACATCATGTACATTGCATACATGATGTACATAATTCCAGACGGGGGTATTTCGCGGGGGGTTTATTTTTTCCCCAGCTCAAAAAAACCTGGGGTACTTCGAGGGGGGGGGGGTTAATTCAAGAGGGGGTATTTCGAGGAAATGCGGTATTCTGCATTGAATAGCGTGTAAAACAGCATCTGAAACATCTAGCATCAACGTGCAGTGCAATGTGCCCCCCGCAGTTTCTACGTGACGTTCCCGCAGTGCAACGAGCAGCTGGCGGCGTACGCGGCGCAGTATCTGCTCTTCCTGCAGCAGGTCGACGTGCTGCTGGGACCCCCCTGCAGTTTGGTGCGCCGTTTAAGTTTGCGATGGAAACTGATTGATGTGGAATGTAGATAAAAACCTACCTATGTAGCTTACATCATCGAATAAACCCACCTTGAATAACTCCCCCTGCTCCTGCTGGCTGGGTTAAGAAAAATATTTCCCCCACTTGAATAACTCCCCCTGCTGGCTGGGTTAAGACAAATATTTCCCCCACTTGAATAACTCCCCCTGCTGGCTGGGTAAAGAAAAATATTTCCCCCACAGGAATAACTCTGTCAGAGAACGTACCGTATTACCTCGAATTATCCCCCCCCTTGAATTAACCCCCCCCTCGAAATACCCCCCCCTAAATTTCGGCTGAGGAAATAATAACCCCCCCCCCCTCGAAATACCCCCCCTAGAATTGAGTGTAACGTGAACGTACATGACAATACCGCAGTTTGTGATCTGTACTATGCAGAACAAACGTTAAAACTGATGATAAAGTGACGTTAGGGAAAGGTTTTTGTGTATATACAGTAATATATGCCTATAAACACATATAAATCTATGTTATTGTTCGATTTTTCTACGTCTGCGTATGGGGAATTTCCGAAAATTTCTGGCGAAATAATAGACCCCCCCCTCGAATAAACCCCCCCCTCGAATTACCCCCCCCCCCCTCAAATTTTGCTGGCGAAATAATAAACCCCCTGGGGGTATTTCGAGGTAATACGGTATTTAATATTTATGTAAACGCAGGCTGTTCAATTCAATGCGTGTAGTTTACACCAGAGTTGTTAAAATACCGGTATTTTTGGAAAGCGTAAGCGTAAGCGTAAATACACTTTCCAAATTTTGAGTATGGATACTAAAAGCGTAAGGTATTTTTAAAATACCTAGGAAAGCGTAAAATAAAGTGTAAGCGTAAATTTTTTCTTAGAAAGTGATCTTGCTGTTGGGAATCAGAAAACACCCTTGCATTCACTTTTAGATAAGTTCATATGTTGTTTCCATTCATTTTCACATTTTTTTATCAACACAATCAACGATCACGATCAACGTAACAAAAAAACATTGTTCAAAACCGGGGTCTAGTAGGACACCCACTTGGTAGTCTGCTGTAGGATGTTATGGCATTTCATAGGCAGCGGCACTCTAGTCTGCGTTATATTCTAACTGAGACTTAGTGCTATCAATAGTGACAACATCGTCGTCGGAATCAACTATGGCAACACATTTCCGAATTCAGAAGCCACAAAATTTCTAGACACTCGAATACCTATTTAGCCAGTAGGTACATTGTGTTCATATTTTCACAGGATTTTTACATGTGACGCTATTTTAGAGCGTTTCTACACACACGCAGTTACTTTTTATTGCTACACGTTCTACTTAACTTTCTGTTTTGTAGTTTTATGCTTTTTCTAAAGTATTAAAATTGGCTATGTGAAATATTTTTTACGCTTTCGGTACCCGGGTATTTCGGCCGGGAAAGCGTAATAAAGCGTACGGGTATTTAATGAAAGCGTAAGCGTAAGCGTAAGTATAAATACCCATTTACCCGGGTATTTCGGGTAAGCGTAAATACGCTTTCGCAACTCTGGTTTACACCGATTGGTTACGCGCATTTGTTGGAATTTTGTTGCACCCAAGTGTGTTAATGCAATCACTTATCATGGATTTCATTGACAAAAAGAACCCTCGAATTGACCCCCCTCAAATTTTGCGATCTGGCGAAATACCTAATAAAAACTTAATCGGATATTTCAAACAAATCTGGTGTTCATTCGAAAACTCGCCCAGGCGGCGGTGGTGATCTCGCCGAGCGCGCAGTTCAAGCAGGTGCCGATGGTGTCGTGGGCGGCGTCGAGCGCCAGCCTGGACGACCGGACCAGGTGCCAGTTCCGCAAAATGAGATGTGAGAAGTGAAATGGCAAAGACCAAGTAAAAGCCAAAGGCGAAGTGAAATGACAAGTGAATTTGCACGTGAAATGGCAAAAGCGAAGAGAAATTACTTTTTATTTTTTATTTTTTTCTTCGCTTTTGCCAATTCACTTGCCGTTTCACTTCGCCTTTGCGCTTTTACTTGGTCTTTGCCATTTCACTTCTCACTTCTCATTTTGCGGAACTGGCCCCAGGTTCTCCACCTTCGTCAGGACCGTCGCCAGTCAGGGCAGGTCGCTTTGACAAGTTGTTTTCCGTTAATTCTTATGAAAATATACAGGGGTAAGCATTTTCAGTTACTGCTGGAAAAACGCGATAGCTTGAGCTACGGTTGAGCTATCACAGTGACATTTTAACACTATAGAGTAGACTCCATAGGACACCTTGTCTCAAGTTTGCAATTCAAACGGCCACATTTTGGGTGAGTTGTGGAACACACAGTTTTATGTGTAATTTTGTGACTTGACACGCCTTATCACGGGACTGGGAGACTATTGTAGGTGGAAATATGGCTAGCCAATCATGCGTAAAAACGTAACGACAATTCTGTGCAGACACTCCGACGACTCGAGAACGACCATGTGTGACCGAATGACGACCCGCGGTGCACAGGGAAGTCACAGTGAACGTGCGGTTCGCTGTGCACTGCAATTCCGCCAACGAAGCCGCAGCCCCAGGACGGTACGCCCGAATGGACACTACTGCGGCCATGAATTTATTAATTATTTTCTTTTCCGTTAATTATGTAATTACTTCCCGTGTGATGCTAATTTTCTCATTTCATGTTTTATTAATTAAGCTAATTAGGTTACCCGCATTGTTGGTTAATTAAGTAACTACTTTCGTTTTCTTTTTAAATGCATTTCCCAATATGTACTTTCGAATGTTATAATTTTTAGGTTTTATCAAGTTTACATTTTTGGTCAAAAAGGGTGCAGTGTCTGGGAATGGGTTAGAAAGGCTCTAATGTTTCTGGTTAAGCTAAAAGGTGTTGACTCTGTTAAATGCTTAGCCGCCCCGATAGATAACATTCAGAAAATTCCCCGACCAAGTGCATTTTTATTTAGGACTAGGTAATGGGTGGAAAAGTGGCAAACGGCAATTATTGTCGGCATGCGACTGCAAGACACATGCAGAGCACAGTTAACAGTGAAGAGCACAGCAGTGCCAATTAATTATTCCCATCACCCAGGGTGATTGGTGAACTCGCAAGTGCTAGTGTTTTGTGGCGTGTGTTCATGCCCGAAGTTCCAACCCTTACCCGGCAATGCAATAACCTTGAACAACCCCCGCAAATAAGCGTTCTTTCTGTGGCCTTGGTCGGGCGCGCTATAAAATATGTTTCACCTAAAGGGGCGCAGGTTGATAACACGTGTCACACCACCTGCTCTGGACTGTACCGTAACCGCTGAATAGAAACCCAGTTTATGACACTCACCTTTGAGATCATTTGCATTTTAATTACGTCATTGATAATCGCAGTTACTTCAAGTCTGGTTTAATTCACGTTTGCACCCGTTTATTTAATTAGTTATTTTTCCCGCATTTAATTAAATTACTTGTGCCTTGTACGCTATGTTAACAGTTTTCCAGTGATCATTGAATTTGCCTTATATTTCGCTCATTACGGTTAATTGTTGTGTCTCTGATTTAGTATTCATTTCGCTTATGGTAGATTTTTGGTGATTATAAAACGCGCTGATTTTACATTTTTTCACCCACTAGAGGCTATACGACTCACTTGAGCTATTGTGAAATTGACTCTGATATATTGCTAAATAAAGTTCCCGTGAATCCAACTTGGTCCCCCTGAAGCATACTAACTGCTTAAATTTTAATTTGAATTTTATTAATTTCGGCTTTACTTTAATTACGGCTTATTAACAATTAATCGAAGTAAACCGCCGGCTGCAGTTACGAAAAGGGATTGGTAAGTTGCCGTGTCCGTCCTCAGGAACTGTCAGGACCCCAAGGGGTACTGGCGCCGTTCCTGATTTGCGTGTAAAATCCCCGTACCATAAAAACAATTATTTATTTAATTACGCACGCAATTAGAAGCGCAAAGGGACCGGAATTTACAATTCTCTGCCGCGGCAAAATTCGACGAGTGGCGTATTTTTGTGGTAAAAACGGAAACTAGTAAAATTAGTAAAAACGTAAAATATCTGACACTATTCGAGACAAAAAAAAAATTTGGTTGTAGCCCAAACCCCAACACACTCAAATGGCATCAAAATCGGCCAATGTACGACAGAATGGAACGACACCAAAGACCGGTGACCCCCCCCCCTCTAATGCCACCCTCGATTTATCCTACGGGTGACGCCAAGTCACAAAATTACACTAAAAAGTGTGTGTTCTGCTACTCACCCAAAATGTTGTCGTTTCGGTTGCAAGCTTCAGAATACCTAGGTGTCCTTTGGAGTCTACTCTATAGTGTAAAAATTTCACTGTGATAGCTCAACCGTAGCTCAAGCTATCGCGTTTTTCCAGCGGTCACTGAAAATGCCAACCCCTGTTTATTCGATTTTCTGGGGACACTCCCACACCCTGTAAAATGTAAATGTCCTGTAAAATGACAATTGTCAAGCAAGTTTCAAAACACTGGCAAAATGTCAAATGTGATGCAAAGTAAAATGCCCTGGAAAGATACAATTTGACAGTTTACAGGGCATTTTACATGACCTTTGACAATTGGCATGGCATTTGACATTTTCCAGGTATGTCTGGCGGAGTGGCCCCTGAGATGTCTGGGATCGGCTCCAGTATTCTGTAGTGGGAATGATGGTAGCCGATTCTTGACAAGTGACAATTCAGCTATCACTAACCATTAACTTGTCATCCATTCAGCCAAGCCATGCTCTCCCAAAGTGCAGGTTCGCATTGGCGCTGCTGGACTGGATGGACCAGTACAATTGGAACCGCATCGGCTGGCTGAGCACCGACGACAAGGCGCGCGCAGAGTGCAAACTGCTCACCAATGTGGGTGCTTCAGGCTTCACTCACTTCACTCACTTCACTCACTTCACTCACTTCACTCCCTTCACACCCTCATCGTGAAAGTTGTTTGAATAAAGGAACTTGTTTATAAAAAGTAGATGTACCGTATATCGTCGAAGAAGACCACAGGGGAGTTATTTTTTCGTCAGAGTTTTTGAGGGGGCGGTTATTCGAGGGGAGGAGTTATTTTTTTTGTCAGAACTGGTAGCAATTAATAAATCATGTACATACATTGCATACATGAGGTATATTATTCCAGATGGGGGGTATTTCAAGGGGCGTTTTTTTACATCAACACATTCAGTCAGACTAAGGGGATGTTTCGAGAGGCGTCAATTCAAGGGGGGAGTTATTCGAGGAAATACAGTATACCATACCGTATTTCTTCTACAAGAACGGCATACTTCCAATAGAACGGCACCTCCAATAGAACGGCAGGTTTTGGCACTTTTTACACCCACGAAAAGAATAGAACGGCAGCCTCCAATAGAACAACAGCCTCCAATAGAACGGCAGGTAAAAAAGTTGACAAAAAAATAGAACGGCGCCGTTCTATTAGAAGAAATACAGTATTTCATATTCCCACAGGCAGTGGACACACTAATAACGGAAATGGGCCGCAGTCAGATAATGACTACTAGAAAGATGGTAGACGCCGCTTCGCCCACCGATGAACAGATTGGCGAGTTCATGGATGATGCAAAAGAAAATGTCAGAGGTGTGTCGCTTCTGTGCCTATGCACAGTTTAAATGTACACCCACAAGAATCCATTGGTTGTGAAAAACAAATGCACATGCGACAACAGGTTGAACGACATGCAATATATAAAGGCACATTCAAAATGGTCGCAAATATTTACAAAATCTAGAATTATATTTTTTATATTTTTTAACCACAAATTCACAAACTAGGTATGCGCTTTTCCGGTATTTTAGTGAGGATGGTTAAAATTTTTTTGAAAATTTGAAAATTACAAAACGTTTTTCAAATTTTTATTTCATCACTACAAAAAACACTTGAAAATCGATTTTTTTCTAGAAAAAAAATCCGAAATTTCGGATCACTTTTTCGAGGGTGTTCACGCAGTGATCTTCGCGTGCGTGGATCGTCCTGTCGATTTTCGCCGAATTCTACTCGCCAGTTCGGCGCGCGGCATGCACCAGGGACCAGATTAAATTAGCCCCTCACATTTTTGGGTGGCCCGGTAAATTGTTTTGTGTGTCACAATCACAGTTAATTTGGTGAATTGGTTTTGACTTACTGCTGAACATGTTTGGTCCAGTTAGATACAAATACTTATGTCTAAATCAGAGTTGTTAAAAGTACCGAACTTTTTTCAAAGTATATGTAAACGTTTAGTAATTTTTTTATACTTTTACTCATGAGTAAACATGAGTAAAATTATTTTCCCTCAAGAAAACATATTTTTGAGTATTTTTGGAAAATTTTGGGCCAATCTTCACTCAAAATCACTCATTTACCTACCTTTTTGACCATTTTGACCTTCAAATTCACAAGTACACTTGTTATGTGCCTATTTTTAGCAATTTTTTTCCATATTTTTTGCTTTTTCTACCCCTTTTTCCCATCTATGCCTTGAAAAAGCCTATCTGAAATACGCATTAAGTACTCGAGTACTTTCAAAAAGTATACATAAAAGTGAGTACAGCTACTTTTATCAAAGTAAACGTAAACGTATTTACTCAGTACTCGAGTATACAGTCTTTTTGAGTAAATGTAAATACGTTTTAACAACTATGGTCTAAATGTCAAGATTCGAATTTAGTCTACCTAAAACTTGAGTTTTAAATATGGAAATTAATGGCAATAATTCCTCACATTTCTAATAAACCGGGCTACCCAAACGTACATGCAGGGCTAATTAAATCCACCCCCAGGGCGGCTATATGCTCGTCTTTGTGAAGTACATGCTGATGGTGACCGTCGTGGAAGAGAACCCGTTCTGGCTGGACGACTCGGACTCGAAGAACAACGATGCCGCCATGCAAGCCATGAAACACACCATGCTCGTTGGTGGAGGTTCTTACTATTTAAAAAAAAATTTAGGGTGAGGCGGTCATTTGATTCAGTAAAGTAAATACCGTATTTCTATGAAATGCCCCCAGGGGGTTTATTTTTTTTAGAGTTGAAATTTTGAGGGGGGGGGGGGTATTTCTAGGGGGCTTATTCGAGGGGGGTTTATTATTTTGTCAGAAATTTTCACGAAATTCATAGTAAAGAGTACGCTTTTATATACTCAAAACCAGTAATCAATGTGTCTAAGTATGGTATATTTGGACATATCAACGTCCATCGCTACACAAACTAGTATACCGTATTACCTCGAAATACCCCCAGGGGGTTTATTATTTCCCCCAGCAAACTTTGAGGGGGGAGGGTTGTTCGAGGGGGGGTATTTCGAGGGGGGGGTTGTTCGAGGGGGGTATTTCGAGGGGGGATAATTCAAAGGGGGGTTAATTCGAGGTAATACGGCGCCTTTATGCTCTGCCGCAATTTGCGCTTGGCGCTGAGGGTCGGAAAAGTGCCATGGTGCTTCTCGCGCGCGGCGCAAAAGTTCCGGCACTTTTCACATCGCTACGCACGGGTCTTCCATCTGTCAAAGACACTTTGGAATAATGCCAATGTAATCATCACCTATGTGCACCGAATATCGCCCAAAAACAATATGGCCGCGTCGCAGTTCCACCAGTACGTGGCTGACGAGGCTTACGAGCTGGAGTTCCGGCGGGAGATCGTCCAGCCGCAGATCATGGACGCGCAGCCGTGGAACTACTCGACGCGCTACAACGCCACCAGGTGGCCGCTGGACACCTTCCCCTTGGTTAGTGGTCTGGGGCGTCATTTGTAGGGCTCGGAGTCGACTTGTGACTAGGGTGTCGACTTTCCGTTTTCCGCTTTCGGCAGGCACATTCTTTTCATTTCTGGATAAATTTCTGCAATTTTTTTCCGTTTCCGGCTAAATTTCAGCATTTTTGTTCCATTTCTGGCAAAATTTCAACAAAAATTTACCATTTTCCGTTTTCTGGCAAGTGCAAACTTTTTCCGTTTCCGTTTTCTGGCAAGTGCAAATTTTCTTTCCGTTTCCGTTTTCCGTAAAAAGGTTTGTGTTGACACCATGTTACTTGTGACTCCATTTGAGGCTTCTAATTATAAAAGTCGACACGTCCACAAAATGCGAGTTTGAGTAAATCGCATTTTAAGTTTCAGACACAATTCCAGGACCGTGGTGCGTGTCTTATTTGGCTCTCTCATGCTTACCATTAAGTTCCAAATGTTGATAATAAAGTGTCAAAATTTCAGCTCCTGCTCTCAACCTATATGTGAAAAATGGGGTGTCCATAAAATGTCATTTGGTCAGCGCAAAACTGTTCTGGGGAGGGAAATGGATTTGTCGACTTCTTGCACGCGGGAACATTTTTGTTCCCGTGGAGGCCGAGGCTGTTTGAAGGACAATTTATGGACTTATCGACTTTTGAATTGTCCACCCCATTCGCTCGCCAATACGCAGGGCTCCACGTTCTCGCCGTTCCTGTACGACGCGACCATGCTGTACGCGCGCGCGCTCAACAAATCGATTCAAGATGGCGGCCGGGGGGTTAGCGATGGCCCGGCCATCATCAAAGCTGCCTATGCGTTGGAATTTGAAGGCTGGTCCATGCGAATATATCGTATTTCCTCGAAAAAAAAACCTGGGGGTGATTGTTTCATAGTGCTCCCGAGAGGGGGGGGGGGGTTAAACGAGAGGGGGGGTATTTCGAGGGGGGGGGGTATTTAGAGGAAATACGGTACGTGTACCGTGACCGTATGTATATCCTCGATTAGTTCACCAAGGAAATTGTTTTTTCATCGGGCTTTTTTGGGGGCTATTCAATGGGCAACTTTTAGGGGAGAATGTATTTTCCGTCGAGGTTTTCCGTCGAGGTTTCAACCGCATTTTTATCTATTCGTTGTATGGAAAATGTTAACTAGACAAGGAATTCCGTCAATTTTTACCCGTAAAATATTTACAGGACGTATTTACATATTTTCATCGACAGCTATTACATTATTAAACGATAAAAATACATTCTAGGAATTTAATGGTCACACATACATATTTAAACGGTATTTATACATAGACGTCTTTCCCACCCATCAAAGAGGGTGAAGTTTTGCGAAGGGAAGTGATTTTTCCTCAAACAGCTAACAGGGGGGTGGTATTTGAGGGGGGGGGGCTTATACGAGGATATATGGTACATAAAATGTTTTGAATGGAGAAATGAAAAAAGTGTCCAAAAATTTTCCAGGTGTCACCGGGCACGTGGAAATCTCGCCGGAAGACGGCGGCTTGAAGCTAACATGCGTAGTTGTGGGCGTCGATGCAAAATCGGGAATGTATCGAAAAGCCATACTCATAAAGACGCACGAGGACGAGCTATCAGATGTTAGTCTGAACAACGACAGATTTACAATGCGTAAAAACAAATTTACAATGCTAAAATGAACATTGGGGGTAATCATTTCTACAATTTTATGCATCGATTTCTACATCACATGACAATAATTATCTACACATTGTGCCCACACACACTAGGTCAGAGTTGTTAGAATTACTGAACTTTTAAAAAGTATATGTCAATGTAAGAATTTATCTTTTACTCACCAAGCAGTATATAAGATGTAAAATACTTTTTTTTACTCGTATTCACGTGTAAATGTGAGTAAAATACTTTTTTCCCAGGAAAATGTAAAAGCGAGTACTTTCCCCTGGAGAACGTAGAAGCTACTATTTATTACATGTGAGAGTGTGTTTTACACTGGAAGACATAATGAATGTCATTTTTAGTGACTATTTAGTTTTTTAAAAGAAAAATTATATGATTTCTTCAAAGTTTTCTTTTTTTAGAGTTGAACCACACCGTCCCACGCGTTTGTGGCCCGGTTTGCTCGCTTTTGCATAAGTATGCGCCCCGATATTTTGGTGCCATCTGCCTACCGTATTACCTCGAATTATCCCCCCCCCCCCTTGAATTAACCCCCCCCTCGAATTAACCCCCCCTCAAAATGGGCTGGGGAAATAATAAACCCCCCCTCGAAATACCCCCCCCCGTTCGGAATGATGTACGTCATGTACGCAATGTACATGATGTATATCACTAGTAATTTGCATTGCAGCTACACATTTTGTAGTTTGTGTATCTATCTACGTTTTTATGTCCAAATATATCCTGTTTGGACACATTTATTATCTATTTTTGGTACGCAAATGCCTACGATTTACTACGATACTTACGAAAATTTCTGACGAAATAATAAAACCCCCCCTCGAATAAACCCCCCCCCCCCTCGAATTAACCCCCCCTCAAATTTTACTGGCGAAATAATAAACCCCCATGGGGGTATTTCGAGGTAATACGGTATTTGAATTCTCTTTCACAGCAAAAAATGGGTTCGTGAAGTGTGTGGAAGTGCACTCTGTGAAGACACTTCCACTCACTTCCACACACTTCACGAAGTCTTCGGTGAAGTGTCTTCCACTCACTTCACCTAGTTTCAAGAAGACCGAAATTCGTGAAGTGCACTTCACGAACCTTTGCAGCATACTTTGCATGGTTCGTGAAGTGCCGTGAAGCATCTGGAATGCAGTGAAGTGTCTTCACGCCGACATTGCGCGTCTGCGTGAAGTCACTTCAGGACACTTCACCGCGCATCACACACCCATTTTTTGCTGTGTTTGTGTAAGCATTCATGTTTTCCCCATCAGACGTATTTTCCAGTCAGTCTACATTTTCACCTAACATTTCATTATGGCTCTACACTGCTACTCGAACACAAATAATTAAATAATTAAGAACTCTCTACAGGGCGACGAGCTTCTTTTTTAGCAACAGAAAATTGGGATTTTAGCAACAAAAATACATTTTCTCTGTACACGTGTACTTTTAAAGTGTATGCGTAAAAATGAGTACATTACTTTTTTTAAGTACCGTATTACCTCGAATTATACCCCCCCTTGAATTAACCCCCCCCCTCGAAATACCCCCGCCCCCCCCCCAAATTTCGGCTGAGGAAATAAGTACCCCCCCTCGAAATACCACCCCCTAAATTTCGGCAGAGGAAATAATAAACCCCCCCTCGAAATACCCCCCTAAAATTGAGTGTAACGTGAACGTACATGACAAATACCGCAGTTTGTGATCTGTACAATGCAGGACACACGTTAAAACTGATGATTGAGTGACGTTAGGGAAGGGTTTTTGTGTATATACAGTAATATATGCCTATAAACACATATAAATATATGTGATTGTTCGATTTTTCTATGTCTGCGTATGGGGAATTTCCGAAAATTTCTGGCGAAATTATAGACCCCCCCCCCCTCGAATAACCCCCCCCCCTCGAATTATCCCCCCCTCAAATTTTGCTGGCGAAATAATAAACCCCCTGGGGGCCGGTATTTCGAGGTAATACGGTATATGTATATGTATTTACTGCGTATTCGCGTACGCGTATTTTTCGAGTAAATGTACGTACATTTTAACAACTGTGCACTAGGTAAATAGTTTACAATTATGAAATGCTCGACCATTTTTTGAAAAATGTTTCGCAAAGCAGTACGAAACACGGGTAAAATGATATACAGTGCTTCGTACAGTTTTGTGTGAACAGTTCACTAAAATAATGTTAGAATTTGGCTCCATCGACATCTACCTCTATATGTTTAAATTGTTACTAATGTGCAAGTAGTATTTCCAATCCTAATATATTCAATGTATTTCAGGTATTTGAAAATCTATTGCCAGAAAACAAAATTTGGGAATATTGGGGCGGCAGGTGTGGTTTCATAAAATTGCACTGAGCATATCCTCAGCAGAAATGAATACGGTACATCTAAAGAGAATTTACCTATGTGAGCTGTTTCTATGTCTTTGACATGGTTCTTATTTATATATTTAAATTTGCCATTCTTTCCTGACAGTAAAATCAACAATGTTTCAAAAAACAGCCTTCTTAACTAACATTGGCTATATATTTATTTCGCACTCAAAGGATTTGTAAAAATTAAAAATTCGGATAAAATCAAAAAGTGCAATTTTCTGAGACCACCAGCCCACCATTGGACGAACCAACTTGCGGATTTGACGGGAAGAAATGCATCAGCGAAGACAACACTCTGGCACGAAATTTAATTCGTCTGCAACGCTTTTTTGGGCAACCCCATTGATTGTATACAAAACCACATACAGCCAGGAACCACTCAAAATCGCCTGTAAAAGGTCAAATGTCATGAAAAGTGTAAAAAGTCGGGCAAAATGCCCTGTATAATATAAAATGTCCTGCAAAGTTTCCAAAGTCATGTAAATGCCCTGTAGAATGTAAAATGTCATGCAAAGTGTCAAAAGTAATGAAGAATGATGTGTAAATGCCATGTAAAGTCTCAAAAAGTCATGGAAAATGCCCTGTAAAATGTAAGATGTCACGCGAAGTGTCTAAAGTTATGGAAAATGACCTGTAAATCGTCAAATTTCATGCAAAGTGTCAAAAGTGATGGAAAATGTCCTGTAAAATTCCCTCATTTTACTGGGCTGAGTTTCTCCTAGGGTGTCAAACAAATTTTTTTACGGAAAACGGAAATGGAAACAAAAAAAAATTTCAGCGGCCGGAAAACGGAACGGAAAACGGAAAAAAATTTGCACTTGGCAGAAAACGGAAACAGAAACGGAAAAAAAATTTCAGTGGCCAGAAAACGGAAAAAAGGGGCCGGAAAAACGGAAAAGGAAAAATGAAATTAGCATGGAAACGGAAAAATTTGCTGAAATTTTGCCAGAAAACAGATAAAATTTGCTGAAATTTTGCTGGAAGTGGAAAAAATTTGCAGAAATTTTGCTGGAAACAGGAAAAATTTACATAATTGACAATCTGCATGAATGTTTACCAGTTCGGCTGGAACAGAAAACAGAAAATTGAGCCAGAAAAAGGTAAAATGTGGCGGAAAAAGATAAAATTGAGGTGGAAAAAGGAAAAAAGCTGGAAAAACTGGAAATTGACCCGGAAAACGGAAAAAAGGCGGAAAAACTGAAAAATAAGCAGGAAAACGAAAAATGAGCCGGAAAAACGGAAACGGAAAAAATAGTGGCCGGAAAATGGAACGGAAAACGGAAAAAAATTTCAGCAGCCGGAAAAAGGAACGGCAAACGGAAAAAATTTGCCTGCGGAAAACGGAAACGGAAAACGGAAATTTGACACCCTAGTTTCTCTGACAAAATGACACTGTGCACACTAGTTAACTACCAGTAAACTCACATTTTCGTAAACTCATAAATCGGCTATGAATGCATTTGAGTTTACCAGAAAAATGTGTCTGTAAACTACAGTTGACAAAGATTCAAAATAGAAAACAAAATAAAAAGTAAACTCAGAAACGTCCGAACTAATTTATGAGCACCCAATTTGAGTTTACTTCTGTTAGTAAAATATTCTGTGCAGCAACAGTGAATCGGTCCGCTCAAAAAAACGCGTCAAACGAATAAAATTTCGTCGCTGATTTTCCTGGGAATCGGCTGCCTAATCGTGTCTATCATGGTAATCATGCTATTTGTAACCGTATTTGTGAGGAGCAAAGTCGCTGAGAACAATGCGGCTGTGGCCTCGTGGACTGTCCACTATCCGGAGTTGATAAGCCCGGAAAAATTGGTCGGTTTGGTCACTTTGGGGGGGGGGGGTAACTAGGGCTCGAACTCGACTCAAGACTCGAAAGTAAAAATGGGTGCCAAAAGACTCAGCTCAACTTGAAAAACTGGAAAAATATGCCGGTGACTCAAGGCTCGAGATTTTTGGCTGACCCGAGACTCGACTCGCCGACTAGAACGGAAAAATATGAAGGGTGTGAATCAAACTCGAGTTGTGAAAAAATTGTTTCGACTTCGAGCACTAGGTTTCACTCTTGGAAAGGGGTGTCCCACCTCAAATGCACCCATGTTGTGCAGTTGGTGTAACTGATAAAGAACAGAAAATCTGGACAAAAATGGATGGTAATGATCACCTCAGGTAATAATCTGTTTCCGTTTCCGTTTTTCCGCACTTTTTCAATTTTCCGGCTAAATTTTCTGTTACTTTTCGTTGCGTTTTCTCGTTTACCGGGACCATGGTCCCGGTTTGAACCCCCGATTGAATCACATTTCCAAAATCCACCCCTTTTCTCAGCCAAACTTCACCCCAATTCCACCCCAAAAACTCCCCTCCAGGAGGAAGAACTGGGCAGTCTGATGTCGATCGTGACCAGTGCGACGCACTTGAGCGAGGGGGCCAAGGCGCGCCAGCGAAAAATGCGAAATATGTACTACTTGAAGGTGTGCTTCCGGCTTGGTGGACAATGGGGGTGCAAGCGTGAAATGAAAAGTGGCGGAAAATTTTCAGGGAAGTGCGCTGCGCACACTAGTTTACTGTCAGTTCATCAATTAATAAATTAATTAATTAATTAAATCATCAATTAATTTCAAATGGAATTTGTGTTTACTGACATTTGACATTTAAAAAATAGGTAGCTGAACTTGAAAACATAAAAAAACAAATTTTTGTTGACACTTTTTTCACGCTTCACCTATAATTTTCCATCAAGCTGTAAACACACCCCTTCAAGGGGGCGCAAGTGCGCGTGAAGAAAACTGGTGTGCAGAAAATTGTCATGAAAAATGACGCCGACCATATTGAGATCTTGAAGGTGCGTGCCATAATGGGTTCAAATTGTAGCTGGTGGGTGGGAATTGAATTTTCGCTTTAAAACTAATAAAAAGCTATACCGCTATACCAATCTATCATCTTTGAGAATTAGGACTTGAATTGGTATACTCGGCAGACACGATACTCTAAAACAGATAAGAGTTATGTCTTGGGCTGGCAGACGGCCAGCCGAGAACTTATGGAAGGCGTGCTGACGACAAAGTGATGACGTGATGAAGACGACGTAATGGCGAGAGGTGATGATGGCGACGAAAGTGATCACGTCATGATGGAGTGTTTCCTCCGGGAAAATGTACGCGTAATGTCATCCGAGTATAGTGATGGAAAAGCGGTGCGGCGTTTGGCGCTATTTTGCTGTGGCGCTAGGAACAAAATATCTGGCGCTGGCGCTTGGTGCTAGCGCCAAGGCAAAAAGCGATTACAGATTACAAGCGAAAAGGCAATTGAGGCCTCTGCTTCTAAAAGTCGACAAGTCCACAAAATGCGATTTTGAGTAAATCGCATTTAAAGTTTCAGACCCAATTGCAGGCCCGTGGTGCGTGTCCAATTTACTCTCTCATGCTTTCCATTAAGTTCCATATGTTGACAATAAAGTGTCAAATTTTCAGCCCCTGCTCTCAACCTTTATATGAAAAATGGGGTGTCCATAAATTTCCATTCGGTCAGGGCAAAACTGTTTTTGAGAGGGAAATGGACTTGTCGACTCCTTGCGCTCAAGAAAATGTTTGTTCCCGCTGGCGTTGCGCCTGCGTTATGGGAAATTTATGGACTTTTCGACTTATAGAAGTAGCTGTCCATGACGGACTTATCAAATTTTTGCCTATTTTTCCTTTCCCAACAAAAACGAAGACAAAGGGTGGACTTGTCGACTTTTAGCCCGAAAGTAAGTGGACTTGTCGACTTCTTACCCGAAAGTTTTGCATTTTTCCCAAAAAATGTCAAATTTGGCACTTTGCCATATGGGCATGTGAGGTCAAAAAATTTATGGAAAATGATAAAAAATGTTCAGAAGTAGCCCCAGATGACGTTTCCGGGCTTAACTCGAAATTTTCATATTTTGGACTTTTAGAAGTAGACGTCTCAATTATAATTTCATTTTTATGCACCGCCATAAAATAACATTGCCTCAAATATGCGCGCACGAACCGACCCCCCCCCCCCCCGAACAGACTCGCAAGCTTGATCATGTGAACGTGTGCCCCCTGGTGCCACTCCCAGACCCCGTCAAATGCCATGCAAAATGTCAAATGTCATGCAGGTTGTCAAAAGTCATGCGAAATACCCAGGAAAATGTAAAACATAAAATCCTTTTTAGAATGTTTTCTGTCAAAAGCCATGTAAAATCTATCGAAAATGCCAAACGATGGTTTGTCATTTTACAGGATATTTTACATGACTTTTGACACTTTGCATTACGCTTGACATTTTACATGACCTTTGACACTTTGCTAGACACTTTACATTTTATAGTACACTTGACATCCTCCAGGACATTTTACATGACTTGACACTTTGCATGACACTTGACATTTTCCAGTGCCTTTGACAGTGTGTGGGATTGCCCCCTGGTGGGTTTGGTGTACGACAGCGGGCCGCAGGTGATGTCCGTGTGGAAGTGGATGCCGCGCGGCTCCCTCTACGAGATATTCCGCAGCGAGGCGAACGTGACCACGGTCATGGATTGGTACTTCAAGTGGGCGCTCATCAGGGACTTGTTAAATGTGTGTTATGGTTCCGTGAAGGGTTTCCGCAAATTTGTGGGATGGGTGTAAAATGTAAAATGCTCGGTAAGTCGGATACAAAGTTTTACCAGGCACTTTACATTTTACAGTGAGACAGGCCGCGGGACCTAGTCCACCCACAGACAGTGAGAGTAAACTCAAGTAATGAGTGCACATACAAATATCAAATTTGCTTCAATAAGTCACCCCCTTTGAAATAGTTCCCCCTCTCAAACAAGTAAGACGAGTCAGGAAAGAACAGCCCCCCCCCCTTCGAATAATTCCGCCATCAAGGCATTTGTTCAATTTGTTATGTCCAAGTTGCACAAATAATGGCATTTTATTGTGGTTATAAAGCATATTTTGCGGAACGAGTTGACAGAAACATGCTTTTACAATTTGACTGAATAATAATTCGTAGCTTTGAACAATACCCCCTCGAATAATTCCCCTCAAGAAACGACGAAAAAATAACTCCCCAGGGGAATTATTCAACCACATTGCGGTAAACAGTGGGCGCCAAACCCGCAGGGCATGCTGTACCTGCAAAAGTCGCACCTGCGCTGGCACGGCCGCCTCAACTCGTCCAACTGCCTCGTGGACGACCGCTGGCAGCTCAAGCTGGTGCCAGTCCCACACCCTGTACAATGTCCTGTAAAATGTAAAATGTCATGAAAAGTGTCAAAAGTAATGTAAAATGCCCGGTAAAATGGCAAATGTACATTTGCCATTTTACCGGGTATTTTCCATGACTTTTGACACTTTGCATGACATTTGACATTTTACCGGACATTTTACAGGGTCTGGGACTGCCCCCTGGCCGACTACGGACTGATGGCGGTGCGTAGGAGCGACCGCGTGGCGCCCAAGGCGCAGCTGTGGTTCGCGCCGGAGATACTCCGCGGCAAAGTGAACGCCAATGATACGACCCAGGTGTCTGGGTTACTGTATTTATTATAATAGAACATCATACGTACCTCGAATAGAAGGGCGCCTCCAATAGAACGACAGTTTCTGGCTCATTTTCGCACTCACGAAAAAATATAATGGCAGCCTCCAACTGAACGGTAGTCTTCAATAAAATGCCAGGCAGTAATTAAGAGTGCCAACGCACAGGTAAAAACACATTAAAAGGTGCCGAAAACTTTCAAAGTATTCAAATGGACATTAAATTTCAAATTGATGATCACACACAATAAAAAACCTTGTCGGGTCAATTAAATCGGGCCCCAGGTGTGGCTGCCGGGCGACGTGTACGCGGTGGCGATCGTCATGTCCGAGATCATCAACCGCAAGCCCGCCTACGCCGGCTCGGGCAAGGCCACCGAAGGTCCCTTTTTCGTTTTTCATTTTTTTTCATCAGTTTGTAATGTACCTAATTGCGAGGCATTGAGGGAAATATTTTTTGGTTGATGTTGTTGTTCAAAGCACTGAACTTTTTTTCAAAGTAAATGTATATGTGTTTGTTACACAGCCCCAAATACAGAAAACGTGAAGTATTTTTTAACGTCTAGACTGCATGAAAGAGCAGCATAACACTTTTTTATGGAAAATGTAAGAGCAAGTATTTTCTCACATAAAATGAAGGTACCGTATTACCTCGAAATACCCCCATGGGGGTTTATTATTTCGCCAGCAAAATTTGAGGGGGGGTTATTCGAGGGGGGGTCTTATTATTTCGTCAGAAATTTTCGTAAGTATCGTAGTAAATAGTAGGCATTTGCATGCCCAAAACAGGTAATAAGTGTGTCCAAACAAGATATATTTAGTAGATTAGCTACACAAACATGTCCATGTGTAGCTGCAGTACAAATAAACAGTAATATACATCATGTACATTGCATACATGACGTATTTATTATGTACATGACGTACATCCTTCCGAAGGGGGGGGGGGTATTTCGAGGGGGGGGTTTATTATTTCCCCAGCCCATTTTGAGGGGGGGTTAATTCGAGGGGGGGGTTAATTCAAGGGGGGGGATAATTCGAGGTAATACGGTATTTCGAGGGCCAATTCAAGGGAGGATAATTCGAGGAAATACAGTACGTATTTTTCCAGTAAACATAAAAAAAGTTTTCACAACTTTGGTTAAATAACACATAAAATAGAAACAAATAACAATATTTGTCAGTGCTCACTACACGACAAAAAAACCTTCAATTAAAACTTTACACCACTTTTCCACTTGTGGAATTGCCCATTTGGGGTTATAAAAACTAAAAACCCACACAAACCCGAACAGAAATCGTGTACCGCGTGCGCAAAGGAGAACGTCCGCCCATCCGACCCGACATTGACGAGTTAGAAGCTGATGAAGTACCGAAAGGAGTGATAGATCTGGTGACACTCCCAGACTTGTAAAATGTCCTGTAAATGTCAAATGTCAAGCTAAGTGTCTAAAGTCATGTAAAATGAACTGTAAAATGGCAAATGACGTTTTTCTGGGGCGCTCCCAGACCATGTAAAATGTCAAATATCATACAAAGTGTAAAAAGTCATGTGAATTCCAAGTTATGTCATGTAAAATGACAAATGAGTTTGCCATTGTAAAGGGCATTTTCACATAACTTTACACTTTGCATGACATTTGAAATCTTAGGAATTTTACATTACATTTTACAAGATATTTTATATTTTACATGACATTTTACGTTTTACATGAGATTCAAAATTTTCCAGCACATTTTATATGACATTTGAAACTTTACAAAGCATTTAAAATTTTTCATGACATTTTACATTTTACATGGATTCACATGATTTTCTCACATTGCATGACATTTGACACTTTCCAGGGCATTTTCCAGGGTCTGGGAGTGGCCCCCGGTGCGCGAGTGCTGGCACGAGGATTACGAGAAGCGGCCAGAACTGGCCAAGGTCAAGTCGCAACTCACCAAAGGCGTCAAGTCGTCGTGCGTTTAATTTTGTAGCTGTGCAAAATCGTACGCGAGCAGATGTGCGAAAATATGTGTGTGTAAAATCGTGGATAGATAGCGAAAATGTTTATGTTACAGCGATGCAAACGTTGCTAGTTTTGGGGGCGGTGGGCGGGGCACACACATGTGAACTCAAAGTCACCTAAAAGAACCATTAAAAATGTTTCAGCAACGAGCATTGGTCATTACCTAAGGTTAAAATGGGACCAGTTTTTTCGGACCGGGACCGGGAGTAGGACCACAATGGGACCGGTACCGGTACCGGTACCGGTGTTCGGGGTCGACTCCGTAACCAGCACGGGGTGGTCGGGACCGTGTCCGCAACCGTAACTTTGGAATCTGTACCGGAACCGGAACCGAACAACTCCAGCCTCGGAGATTTTCTAAACCATGTACCGGGACGGTTTTTCATTTGAAGCCACTTCTCACCCACGCGAACGGCAGGTCCAAGTCGCTGATCGACCACGTGATGCACACGATGGAGCAGCACGCCGCCTGGCTGGAGGAGGAGGTGGCCAGCCGCACGCAGGAGCTGGTCGACGAGCAGCGCAAGGCAGACATCCTCCTCTACCGCATGCTGCCCAAGTGCGTCCTGGGGTCAAGGAGGCCAGATAGATCATGATCGTGTGTCGTTAAGACAAAACAACCGATGAAGTCCCATCGAGTAAAAGAGCTGCGTCTGGGGGTAGACACAGGCCCTGTAAAAGACCCTGTAATGTATAAAAAACCCTGTAAAATGTCATGTGTCATGTAAAAGACACTGCAAGTATCCTGCTTATCCAAATCTTATGTTTTTCTGTATTTATATCTTACATTTGGACATAATATTTGGATACAAAAACATACAATTTGGATACGATACCATAAGGTTGGATACACATGGCACTTTACAGTGTGTGTTACATGACTAGTGATGTAAAAAGCGCCAGACTTTTGGCGCCAAGCGCCAAAAGCGCCATGGCGCTTTTCCGGAACTAGCGCCAAGCGCCAATGGCGCCACAGCAAAATGGCGCCAAGCGCCAAAAGCGCCACAGCGCTTTTCTGGACCTTAGCGCCAAGCGCCAAAGGCGCCAGGAAGCCATGGCGCCAAGCGCCAATGGCGCCAGCGCCAAAATGATATTGCCTTTAATGATACAGGTGAGACAAAGTACTATTGTCATCATCACTTTCAATAACTTGTATTGCCTCCAAAAAGACAAAAATGGTCAAATAATGGAAATCAATAAGTTTTCTTGCTCAACACACAAGTGTAACTAAGACTGGTTCAAATAGATAGCAAATTGCCTCTCTGAAGTGGTAGAAGCTGAAAGATTGTGTAGGGGTTGGGGGTTACAGCGTTTCAATCTATTGGATTTGGATATTTCAAGATTTAAAGTGCAAACTGAGATAAGGGGGTAAAAATAGCTAAATTACGTACTGTATTTCCTCGAAATAACCCCCGGGGGGTGATTGTTTCAGAGTGAGAATTTTGATGGGAGGTAAAACGAGGGGGGGGGGGTATTTCGAGGGGGGGGGGTATTTCGACAGGGAGGGCTTATTATTTCGGCAGAATTTTTTTGAAATTCGAATACTAAATTGTCGTCTGTAATGTACGCAGACGTAGAAAAATACAACAATTACCGCTATATATAAGAGTCTATTGACTTAGGTATTTAAGTGGGTAAACTCGACTTACATGAAACAAATCAGTTTTGTTTGACTTATGTTTCCGTTCGCTGAGCGTCGACTGAGGCGGAACATAAGTTCCGACTGCCGATTAAAATAAAAATAAAAATAGAAAATTTTTTCCCTGGCCCATTGTTTTGCTGGGCATTACTGCAAGCTCGGACATCTATTCAGCATCGAGGGGGGTATTTAATCGCGCTAACTCCATTGCAAATAACTTATTCTCTTAACATTGCTAACATTTATTGAACAGCAATATTTATATTGGGTTGAATGTGTTTTAATTCCTAAAAACGCTCAAATGAGACAACTAAGCAAGTTAATGTCCCATTTCTGCTTTTTTAGGAGTACCATTACCCATTGTAGTCAACAATTAATTCATTTTCAACAAAACTTCAGAATCAGAATGGACTAAAGTGATCGGTGAGTATGCTTTTTTTATGATTCACTTGATGGATTTCATTTCGATGAACTTCGAAGTCTACAAAGTCATTTTGAATGAATATGTAACACGGCATGAAATGCGTCTTCTGGCGCTAATTAATGGTTCGCAGTAGTACTTTTAGGCCATTCAAAACCGTCAATCTTATTTTGGCATCGTGCCAAAAAGCTGGAATGTTGACGGGTTACATTGCTTTGCAGAAATTCCTGTGCGTATTGGCACCGAGCCATGTGCCACTGTTACTCCGCGCCTTCGCGCCAGCCTACATCTTAAAACTGCACGTGAATTTTGCTCGGCCGGGCGTGTCGTTTTCCCTATACAAACTTGTGATTTTTACGAACCTTTCGAGGCCCACCATGCGCTTAAAAATGGGAATTGTAGGTCAAGCGTACGCACAGGGGGCTAAACTCAAGTGCATTCTCTGTCAAATGTAAGAAATCGTAGAAATTTAACTGTCGTTATTGAGCTCACACACAAAAAAGACAAGCCTGATGGAACGTTCATGATTTTTGGACAGAAATCTTTGATTCAAATTTTTTTTCACGTTAAGCCGAAATCTGAGTTGACACAGACCTTGTGTCAACTAGTGTGCAGCCCGTCGGATCGGCGTGCCGTCAGCACGCAAGTAGAGCGCGATTTCATCATTTTCGTTACGCATTGTATTTAACTTAATTTTCATTTTTGGCCGAATTCCAAAAATGACGTCATGCACGGGTACGGTCAGCAGAATTGTATGGCATAAAGTAACCCGAGTTTAACACTGTTCTAACGTAACAATTCATTGTTTGAAACGTGTGTTTTGCATTGCCCGAATCACAAACTGAAGTTTTGTCATGTATGTTCTCTGTACACTCAATTGGGGGGGGGGGTATTTCGAGGGGATGGGTAATTATTTCATAGTGTCCATTTTGAGGGGGGGGGAGGTATTTCGAGGGGGGGGGGATTTCGAGGAAATACAGTATCTGAGTAAAATATCTATGTAAAATAATTACATACATGGCCAAAAATTGCTGAAAATAGGCAATAAGGCACATGAACACCGCGGCGCAAGTATCATTCTCTGGCGCTTTTTTGGCGCTTTAAAAAATGGTAGCGCCAAGCGCCAATGGCGCCACTGGAAAGTAGCGCCAAGCGCCAAAAGCGCCATGGCGCTTTTCGGAAACACGGCGCCAAGCGCCAATGGCGCCATAGCATTTTAGCGCCAAGCGCCAAAAGCGCCATGGCGCTTTTTACTTTGGCGCTAGCGCCAGGCGCCAGCGCCTTGGCGCTTTCACATCACTATACATGACATTTTACATTTGACAGGTTTTTTTACTTCTCACCTGACTGAAATTTCACAGGATTTACAGGGTTTTTTTACAGGGTCTTGGACACAAATGGGAATCGAAGCCGCGCATCTGCTATAAAACACGTGCCCTAACCACTGAACCACAGTGGCAGCTGGTAACCGATGAACTCTAGTGGCGACCTAAGCTCCGTCCACCAACCAAAATTTGCACAAATGTGCCAAAACTATGTTAATTTGACACACAAACAATCTTGTGACTGTGACAATCCTATATACTGCGATGCCCATAACTGTATGTACTAGTGTGATAGATAAATATATGCTTGAAAATGTTTATGAAATAATACCTGCTTGAATGGTTCCCCTCAAAAAAGCCTGGTGGAAAAATCATTACTCGGGAGAATTATTAAGCTAAATAGGTTTGTTATTTGTCAATGTTTTGGCATGTTTGAACATTAAAATTAAAATTTGGAGATCGTTCTGCGTCACATGAACTAAATTCTGAGTTTACGTCAACTAGTTAACATTTGAATGCTAACTAGAGTAGTACAATTATGTGTGTAGCGCCAAGAAAAACTTACCAAATATTCACAAAAAAGAAAAAAACCCATCCCGCAGACAAGTAGCTAACAGTCTCAAAATCGGAGAGTCTGTGCCCCCAGAAACATACGATTCTGCCACCGTGTATTTTTCCGATGTGGCTGGCTGGATGGCCATAGTGGACTCTGCTCAGCCGTTGGAAATTGTCACACTGCTAAATGAGTTCTATAATTTATTGGATGGGATAATTGACCAGTTTGATGTTTACAAGGTTAATTGTCTTTTACTGTTTATACTCGAATAAGTATCTCTTCGAAATACTCCCCCTACAATAATATCCCCTGTTAGCCGACTGAGGAAAAGCTCTATAAAAAATTATATTTTTAAAATTTTAATAAAACTTAAAAAAAATATTTCTTTTTTTACCGGGTTTTTCCAGAGGGAATTTACATTTATTTTATGAGATCTCTATAAATATATTCTTTAAAAAATCTCTAATTAATTACATCTCTAATCTCTTTTTATTCTATATTTATTCATATTTTCTCTGGCTTCTTTCAGAGTTTAATTGTATTTTATTTTGAGAGATTTTCTGAGATTTTGTTTAATTATATTTTCTGAAAAACACCCATTTTCGAAACCCTACGGCAAGTCTACGGCCGCAGGTGGAGACTATCAGCGACGTGTACCTGGTGGTGTCGGGGGTGCCGCAGCGCAACGGCAACATGCACGCGCAGTGCGTGGCCGACATGGCGCTCGCCTTCCAGCAGGCCATGGCCGGCTTCTACATGCCCCACAGGCCCGACCAGCAGGTAAGCGAGCTGCCCGACACCGGGCGTTGCTTTTGTCGGGCGACCCGATTTTGATTTCATCGTGTAATAATGATGTGATGATGACAAGGTGGGGAGAAAAATGTGGGCTTTTTTTAAGGGTTTTATTAGCTTTGAAGGTTTCGCAGAGTTGCAAAAGTGTATTTATGCTTACCCAGGTATTTGGGTATTTATTGGGTTGATGCAAAAGTTTTTGCCGTTTCAGGAGCGTCTCCCATTGGATCGTCCTGAATCGTGACGTTTCAGTGGGGTATATGAGCCGTAATTACAGCTCATCGTAAAATAAAAGAATAAAAATATAGTGCGAAATTGATTACAGAAAAGTAGATGATTATACTTGTCACGAACTTTATAATCACGGTTTCCTGGGAAAAATACTCATTTTTACGTTTTCTCTGGAAAAAGTATATTACTCACCGTTTACGCAGCGTGAAAGTAAAATAAAATATTTTACGTTTTCTGTACTCATGTGTGAGTAAAATAAAAATACTTTACGTTTACGTTTACTTAAAAAAAGTTCAGTACTTTTAACAACTCTGAGTTCAACAAAAGAAAAAACTATTATTCAAAATGAAAACAGTCGAATTTTCTACGCTAAAAACTTGTCTTTTTGTCAAAGATTTCTGATTTCACCATCGATGACCTCAAGACGGAGTGCTTCCTTCTGTAAAATGCATAGGTAGCTTCCAAACACGATCCGCAATCCACCAATCCACCGCCCACCCCGTCGCCGCAGATGCAGATCCGCGTGGGCGTGCACACGGGCCCGGTGGTGTCCGGCGTGGTGGGCAGCGCCATGCCGCGCTTCTGTCTCTTCGGCGACACCGTCAACACCGCCAGCCGCATGCAGAGCCACGGAAACAGTGCGTTATACTGGGGGGCGGGCACCTGGGTCTACATTTGACAGGGAAGGTGGCTGTACCCGGCAAATGCAAATGAATCAATATCAATGATCGGTTTCCATGCAAGTTTGATGGACTCGATTGACGAAATTGAAGAAAGAAACGATTGATCCCGACTGCACTTGCTGGAAAACGGTAAAACATTTTGCACTTGACGGAAAAAAAATTGCCTGCAGAAAATGGAAAACGGAAAGTTGACACCCTAATCCCGACCTTTTCCTTTGTCATCGCTACATTGCGTCTTTTGTACAAGAACCCATTCAAAATGTCTAAACCTTCCCAATTGCCACAAGTGGTCAAAACTGGAGCACTGCGCAGGCGGGGCGATCCACATGTCTGCGGAGGCGTACGGCTACCTGCTGCAGGCGGGCGGCTACAACATGCAGCGCCGCGGCGAAATCATGGTCAAGGTGCGTGCGTCCATTTCACCTGTGCCCTACCTTTGTTTCCTCTGGAATTATTCGGCCCTCTCAAAGAACTCCCCCCGCGTAACCGACACGTAAAGGGACCAAAATAACTAGGTACATTATTATTTCGAATTAACCCCCTCCCCCTCCATTGAGTAACTCCCCCCTTTAAAAACACTGACGAAAAAATACCCCCCCCCCTCGAATAACTCCCCCCTATTCCTCTGGGTGAAAAATATGCTATAAAATTTACAAAAATAATCGATGAAAATACAAAAGAATGGCAGCGACAGCAGATACATGACATGTACGGAGTGTATAAACACCTTTTTGTTGCTGTTGAAGTCAGAGTTGGAAAAACGTATTTACGTTTACCCAAAATACCCGGTTATTCGGGTATTTATATTTACGTTTACGTTTACGTTTTCCAAAAATACCATTACGTTTTGTTACGTTTTCCTGACCAAAATACCCGGGTACTAGGGAAAACGTAAAAATTCTGATATTTGGTAGTTTCTTAGTGGCCGCGCCCTCAGACGGAACTGCGTATTTCTATGAATTCTCTACAGATTTTGATTGTCAAGCACTTAAAATCATCAGAATAATGTGGCGATCACTTTAGTGCAGCGATTAGGATGATTACAAACAATAACCTAAACATTTTATAAACTCCACCACATAGTCACCATTTGTCTACCGACAATAGTCAATGCCGCACAGAGAATATACTGTATTACCTAGAAATACCCCCAGGGGGTTTATTATTTCGCCAGCAAAATTTGAGGGGGGGATAATTCGAGGGGGGGTTTATTGGAGGGGGGGTCTATTATTTTGCCAGAAATTTTCAGAAATTCTGCATACTCAGACGTAGAAAAATCAAGCAATTACATAGATGTATATGTGTTTTTAGGCATATATAACTGTATATACACATAAACCCTTCCTTACATCACTCAATCATCAGTCTTAACGTGTGTTCTGACTTGTACAGATCACAAACTGCGGTATTTGTCATGTACATTCACGATACACTCAATTTCAGGGGGGGTATTTCGAGGGGGGGGGGGTTTACTATTTCCTCAGCCGAAATTTAGGGGGGGGGTATTTCGAGGGGGGGGGGGTAATTCAAGGGGGGGGGATTATTCGAGGTAATACGGTAGGTAACTGTATTTTGTAATAAACTGACAACAAATTATGAACAAAATAGTGAAAGAAATCTCATATTTATGATTCAAAATTCAACACAATTCCAGGTACCCTCTTCAGATAGGTGTGGCAGATTTCACAGTATATTTGATGGAGT
This sequence comes from Sphaerolaimus hirsutus, assembly GCA_964036195.1. NCBI lineage: Eukaryota > Metazoa > Nematoda > Chromadorea > Monhysterida > Sphaerolaimidae > Sphaerolaimus > Sphaerolaimus hirsutus. The sequence continues at coordinate 3,440,743 of OZ038451.1, read as the reverse complement.
GTTTTCCCAAAATAGACTAAAAACAGTTTTAAAAGTTTCAATGCATAGGTCTGTTCCCCTTACATAGGTGGCTGTAGAGTGACCATTTAGCCATGGGCTTGTAAAATTTGCTAAAATAATTAGTTGATAATTAATGATAATAATAGTTGTCTCACTCATGTTGTTGATTATGGTGAGCATGTAGTGCTAAAACATGAAGATATCATGGAAATCAGCGATTGACCCATCCAAATGTGAAAATAATGGTATTTTCCAAAGCACAGTGGCAAATACGACACATATAACATTTTTACGTTTACGCTTTTTTTTTACGTATTCCTTGGTATTTTAAAAATACCTTACGTTTTAGTATTTATACTTTTGATTTGGAAAAGGTATTTACGTTTACGTTTACGTTTTCTCAAAATACCAGTATTTGTACAACTCTGGTTGAAGTGATAAGTACCTGGATTACATGAGTTGACAGAATGCATTCATACGATGAATTCAGTCCAAGTTTCTGAGGAAACAATAACTACCTCCCTTGAATAACTCCTCCCTCTGGTATAAGTCCCCCCTCAAAAACTCTGTCGAAAAAATAACTCCCCTGGGGCCAGATTTAATTCTCCCTACAGATTTGTAGGGTAGGGTGTACGCCCGATAGATTTTTTAAAGTTCAGCCGCATCGACGCACATGCACCGAGAGCAAGGCAGTTTGTAAAATATTCGAAACCATCCCTTAAGGTCGCCGATATTGCAATATGACGTAAATCACTTCGATTTTGGCACGGAAATCATGATTTCGTCATTTCTTGGCCGTCGGCCAATTCGTTTTTTATTTTATTTTGTCGGGCGGGTTACTCGCATAAGTCGCGCTTTTGTGTAGTCAGGTGGTCACTTTTTTAGTGTTCACTGTCTGCAACCGAAACCATGAGGGCAGCGACAAGAAAGAAATGCATGCACGAGCGTACAAAAGCGCGACTTATGCGAGTAACCCGCCCGACAAAATAAAATAAAAAGCGAATTGGCAGACGGCCAAGAAATGACGAAATAGTGATTTCCGGGCCAAAATCGAAGCGATATACGTCATATTGCAATATCGGCGACCTTAAGGGATGTGTAAAATAATACGGAACTTGTTGAAATGACTTGTGAACCAGCTCCTATTCCTAACCGAGGAAGAGGACAAATGTGAACAAGTGTAAGTTGACGTGAAGCGTCGTCTCTAGTTGACGTTCCGTTATTTTATCAAATGTGATTAGTTGAGTTGAAGTGAATTGACGTGAGTTAGTGTGAAGCAAATTTAGATTGTTTATCAAAGGTTTTGACGAACGTTTTTATTTAGACAATTAAATACAAAGAAATAAATGTAAATAAAATATATATAAAATTATACGTAAACAAAGGAATTAATTTACAACTAAATTAATTACTTAAATAAAACGTAAAAGAAGCTCTAATTACCGGAGAAATAAGGCAATTTAAAGAAGGCACTTAATTACGACAAAAGGCGACAATTAAGTGGCGCGGTTGTGAATAAAGCACCTCAAACAGCGCAGGTGTGAAATAAAGCACTGAGGTGACTTAAAGCACCAAGCGTTAAACTGAGCACCAAAAACAAGCGACTTAATAAAGTGACTACAGCGCTTATTTAGATCCTAGGAAGAGATTCGTGTGAAGTTGACGAGGTTGCAAACACTGCCGATTCTAGCTGTGAAATTGGCTTTTAAGGGCCAGACCGATGGCGATTGGTTTGGCGCCAATCGGTCGGCTCTAATCTCCGATTTTTACCCAACATTTCCAATTGTGAAAGTTCAATCCTTGCCCGCTCGCTTCTCCGATGAAAAGCGAGCTAAACTGGCAAGATAGTGAAAATGTGAGCCAAGCCAGACCGCATTTGAAATGGCGCGCGGGCCCGGCCCCCCACTCGGGGCGGGCCCGCCGCTTAACATAAACATGACGGCGTATATGCGTGCTGCTTGTCAAGGAAATGTGGCGGAATGTGAGCAATGACTAAGATCTAAATATGTGAACGATGTGAAGCGCACGTTGTAAACAACATCGCTTGAGATATTAAATGGCGAATGTGAAGATGTTAAGTAAAGGAATGTGAATAAAAATGGAATCGTAATATGTTGAATTAATTAAATATAAAAGCGAACATAAGAATGTCAACTTAAATATTAAAGATTTTTACATTTTACGATAATGTTACACACTCCCGAAACTAGAATAAAAATTAAATTTAATTTAATTTTATCTCAGCCAATCTCGGCAAATTGATGTGAAACAAAATCAAAATCAAAATCAAACGCCTGTGATACTCTCATCACTCCTGTGGTAGCAGATCGTCGGCGTCTTCGACGCCGGCATTTTCCCGGCCCTCCTCATGATGCTCGTCCATGGGTTCGACGGCATCCTCCTCAGGCTGGCTGCCTTCCCCGTGTCCGGGCGCCTGGTCTTCTGGGGCCCCCGCTGGTCTTCCCGGCCAGTTGGGGAGCTTCTCAGATTCCTCGGCGAGCCTCTCGAAGGCTTGTCGGAGCGCGTCGGTCTCGTCGACGATCGTCTTCGACGGCTCGGTGGGCTGCCATTGCTCCGATGCTGCAAGCGGTTGGCTTGATAGCAAGGGGACATGGGAGGTTGTGAATGAGGTCGTACACTGTGAAGTGATTGAGTTGAATCGGTCAAATGGTACGGTGGGGGATCTAGTTCTTGATCGTGACTTTCTTCCATCTCTCCGAGCTCTATGTCGGACTGTGAAGGTGTTTGTCTGAGGAAGGTCACGGATCTTTTTAGATCGTTTAACTTTTGATTTGACCAGTTTTTGATTGATGTTATTGAATTTGTGAAAAGTTTGGGGTATAAAGGAAAATGTTTGGTGTGACAATTTCTGCTCACCTGGGAGCCCTGCGACTTTAGCGAATCTCTTGAGTCGCTTTTGCAAGGGCTCGCGGTCAGGGATCGCGTCTTCCATTGTGACTTCCGTTGTGACAGGCTCGGTGACTGTGAGTCTGGCGTTTGGTGACGAGCTCTGCGGTTGTGACTTGCAGGAGGGTGCAGGTTTTGTGACCCGGCGCGCCCCCGTCTCCATTTCGATTTCTTCGGCGCGTTCGGTACTATAACCGACCGGGGGATCCGATCTAGGCTGTACCGTGCGTCCTGAAAGCTGTTTGAATGGAGAAACTCGTTTGAGGGGTGTGACAAACTTTGAAGGTAACTGTGACGAACTTGACGATTGTGACGATTGTGTGACGGTTTGATTTGACAAAGTGGGTTTGTTGAAGCCGCTTGTCGGCTTCTTCTGGCGGTTACGTCGCCGTCGCTTACCGATTTTTCCTTGTTGAACGGGCGGGGCTCCCATTTGTTTGGGTTTCTGTCCTTTCTGCCCTTTCTTCAGAAAAAGCCCTTGATGTCTGGCAGCATACCCCTGCCGGTTACGAGCCGCCACTGCATGTAAACATAACCAATATACCCAATACAAGCAATTGTGATAATAATGAGTATAATGTTCACAGCTGTTTGAAGTGGCCCAGTAAGTAACGTATCTAATGCAGACGCACCACCTGTGACACTACCGTGAATGATGTGACCCAATTCTTTTCCTACACCTTCAAAATATGCACCAACCCCTTGGCCGATGCCAGCAATATATGCTTGCACTGCTTTAGGATCGTTGGACTTTGTTGCAATATAATCGACTGAACGTGTGACTTGTTGTTCGAGTCGTTGCAAATTTTGAAAGTGATGATTGTAATGCGAGAACTGACGGCGGGCCACCAAAGTGCCAGACCTATGTCTCTGGGACGGCGACCCAGCGTCAATTAACGCTTACAAGCCCTAATTATGGCGCCTTAGCCGCCGGAAACGCCACACGGGTCATCTTTAGACCGAGCGACGTCATCACGACGTCGCCCTATATGAAACCTAACTTATAGGAAACTTATGGCGCGACGGACGCCAGCTATGGTAATTGGCGCCAGATCACCAAAGTGCCAGACCTACGCCTCTGGGACGGTGATTAAGCGCGAATTACCATAGAACGATATATCGATGGCGCTGTGCCGCCGGCCTTAACTAGCGGAACGGCTTAATTAGCCGCGTCTAGTCGTGAAAAGACCCGGGTGACGTCATTCGACGTCTCCGGGAATGAAACCTAACTTTTGCGATATTTACGGCGCTTTCATTAAAAAGGAAAAGCAGCGCCGAGCAAAAGTCGACTCCCTTGAGCATGGCGGCCAAACGAGCGCCGGCGAACGACTTCGACGGCCGCGACAGCGCCGCGTCGCCGCCATTCGACACCCGCCGACCGCCGGAACCCGGGAGAGGGGGGTTTTTGGTGTTTTGGGTGTTTTTGGGAGTTTTTGTAAAAATGTCGAGTCGGCCGTTTTTGGCCGAGTGCCAACTTCTCGAAAATGGCACCGAGCGTAATTTCGAAGGGGGGTAAGTGCTGTCGCCGTGTGTTGGCGACAGTTTATCGCTCAAAACTTGTAAATTCACCCCCTATCCAGTCCCCGTGAGCGTCGACAGCGTTGGCCGCCGGAAACGTCCGCGGAGCGACAGACTTCGGCCGCTCAGAGTTCTTGGTGGGAGTGGCCACCGGAAGGGAGGGCCCCGATAGCTCCTGAAGCCTACGCCCTTCGGAGTAGAGACGGGTCAACCCTTCTGGAGGGATATGTGCCTTAGGTTAAAATTAGTAAAGGAAATTGGAAGAATGCCAAAAAGGCAGTTTTTGTGTGTAAATTGGCACATATCCCGTAGCCATTGCTGCCACAGGGAGGAGTTTTGTGATTTTGTAGGTTGTAGGAGTAGGTTTAGGGAGTAGGTTTGCGGTAGGTGCCGCGGGTTGTGATTTACAGCGTGTAGATTTGTGTTTATTTGCACCTAATTACCTACCTAACCCCCCCCCCCTTTAGTTTGTGATAATTGCATGTGTTTGTGATTGTATTTTTATGTTCGCACTTATTTCTGTGTTTCGCACGTATTTCTGCGTTTTGCACTTTTGCACCTTGTGTTTAACTTCACGTTGGCCGATTGGTACGCTGGTTTTGGACGAGCTCACGTTTGAGCAAAACACGGTTGTTTTGTATTTTTGGTCCCTTTTGTTTGTGTTTGCAGTTCGAGTAGCTGTGTATTTACTTGGCATGTTTTAAATTGAATCACGCTTAGTTTGAGAGTCTCGCTCAGTTTAGTCATTTTAAGCTGTTAGTTTGTGCGTTTACATTCGGTAGGTTACTGTAGGTGGTTATTTCTTAGTTTGGCACAGTTCCAGGAGTGGTTTTGTTAGCTGGCTGAGTGCCAGAAGAAAGGTGTTCCTGAATGTCAAGTCACCATCCCCTTGTTCCATTAAAAAGTAACCCTTGTGGTACATGGCTTGGTTCAGCTGAAGTCACTTATTTTTGGTACACTTTTGAATGCACTTCCGTGATTGGTTGGCTCCGCCCAGCTGCAAACCAGTTTTGGGCACTTCAAACCCATAAAAGAGAGCCCCAATCCAGTGATTGTCATCAGTCTATTCAACCCAATTTCTAAATTACTAAGTCAGTGATTTACCAGCTGAAATGAGCCTACCCTTGGTTATTCATTCTCTGCTAACTCTGGCATAGGCCTTCTCTTCCCTCTGCACGGTGACATTTAGGTTCACAGGGGCAGGAGTGGCCACACGGAGCTGCCGGTATAGCTAAGATAGGGTGTTGTATGGGGAGAACCCACCATCTGTGATGCTTACTGTACGTCTGGACCTCTGTGGACTTGTTTTAGGCGTAGTATAAGCTGAAGTAGGCCGTACACCTATTGACTCGCTCTAGGCTTTCGTAAGGGCCCAAACAGTTGTGCTACGTCGTCGTAGATTACTTTTGATAGTGGTGCTGTGCCAAGCTAGGACTTAAGTACCTGGACTTGTGTGGTCTCTTACCAGTGTACCGTACTGCTATCCTCACCTGTCTGGTTTAGCTTTCATGACCCTGAGTGTTATTTAGTCATTTTTGTGTTAATGTTTTGATTTGAAAAGTGGAAAGGTAAATTGGAAATATTTAAAATACTTTGGAAACTTTTATTGCAACGCTATTCGAGAAACTCAATTAGTGTAATTCAAGCTTACTCCGGTGCAACTAATTCTCTACTTAATCTATTGGCTCATTCCAGCTAGTGGATCTAATTATTTCTATTCTAATTTGTGAAATCATGATGGAAGTTGCTTTTATCTGCTTGCATTCGAGTGATGTTCAATTGTCGGTTTTGGAAGCGTGGGCTAATCTTGTTTCTGTTTCTGGAAGTGCGCCAAGTTCTGAAGGTTTCTGGGAGGTTGATGATTTGGAAATGGGCCCTGCTTTTGATAGTTTTGAACCCGTGTCGGAAGTGTTTCAAATTCAGCGAAGGGCCACGTATGCGGAAAAGGTTCAGGGCGCCGATGATTTCGTTATTGATTCTGTGTTGCCCAATGGCGAAGTGATTTGTGATGCGTCTCAGCAGTGGTTGCTTGATCACTTGATCATGGAGCCAGCGTTTATTGAGCCCGGAATTTGTGGTGTTTTTGAGAAGACTGCTGAAAGGCTGAAGAAAACTGTGCAGCCTAGAAACCTTTGGTATTTGGCGGGTAAGAAAGGGAAATTACAGCCGCACGTTATTCGCCGCAAGCTTTTGCAATTTGCGCGACCGGACTTTGTTAGCTGTGGCAACCAAGTAGACCGAAAAGCTCAGAAGCCTACGTCCTTCGGAGTAGCTAGGTCGAAAGGCACCAAGCTGGTGAAGTTTGGCAGACAGGTTTCCCGCGCACGCGCCAAGCGTAGGGCTTGTAGGGCAATTGTTGATCGTCCAGTGGACATTATGTCTCTCGTTGAATTGTCGAAGTTGTGCGATCATTATGTTGGCATGTTGCCATCGTTTGTCGTTCCACACGTGCAAAAGGTAACTAAGTCCCCTGTTAGGTGCTGTACATTTGGCGTAATTAGGCAGGATGGGCTGCATGAGCGCATCGTTGAAAGTTTTGACGGAATTGGACACTGTCCAAGGTGTTGCTATTTGGCTCATAATGATAAGGTTGTAGTACCCGGGGGTCCGTTATATTATATTGGAGGTCCCACCTCGGGTTACGGCACCGTGTTGCACCCCCCTTTCACCCCCCCTTCACACCGCACACATAGCCACCCTCCACGCGTACAGGGCGTAGTGTTTCAGCTTAGCCCTATGCTACCGTGCACATACTGGAACCACAAATGTTGGCTTTTGCGTAAGCGTTTTGAACGTTTGAAATGTGTATCACGCGCTTATTACCGTTTGATTTCTTGGCACACTGCCCCACTCATGATGCACCAGAGTCAAATTTCCAAATTTGAGAAACTACGATACACCATGCCCTGGCGGCGATTTTTGATGCGAATTTTGAAATTTCCGAAAAACCTTTCATGTCCCGCGTCAGTCAATTGTCAATTCAAAACCTTCGAAACTTTTGATGTTGAGCCAGAGCTATGTCAATCATGTGAAAAATACGTGACCACTGACTACTCTTATGACTCGTTTGATTATCAATACTTATATTTGTCAGTTGACGATGGTGCACCATGGTCCTTTGACGATTCTGAGCAATCAACTGTACTAAGCTCGTCATCATGTGCTTCAATTGATAGTGATTCACTAAAATGCCAGACCTACGTCTCTGGGATTGTGGACCAATGTCAATTCGAGCATGATGTGGAATTGGCAGCTGGCCAGTATTCGTATTTGCCAGCTGATGGTGGTGCATCAGGGTCTTCTGATGACCTTGAGTTTTCAACTGAATGGAGCTTGTCATCGCATGCTTCAATTGACAGTGACTCACTAAAATGCCAGACCGACGCCTCTGGGATTGTGGGTCACGGTCAATTTGAGCACAGTGTGGACTTGGCAGCTAGCCAGCCTGGTACTCTAGATGACTCTACTTGTGACACGGATGTGGCTTTGGAACATGTGTGCTCCACCACCTTGTCTGCGGCCCAATCGTTTCAAACAGTGTTCATTGAGGACTCGCTCAACTCTTTCGAAATTATTGACGATTATATGGCCGACCCTGCTGCACTGAGTGGAGCACACACGACGCCAGATGCCAATGATAATTACATGGTTCACGCCGCGGATATTAATATGTTGCAGTATAATTCATCCTTAGGTGTGGTTACTCGCCGCCGCGGCAATTCTAACCAGCAAAGCTTCTTTGAGCTAGACGGTAGGGAACGCGCGCGCCCTGTCGGTCAATGGGCCAGTACTAGCCGCCACGGTGTTACGTGTAGTGATGTTGGTGATTCTGTGGGTTCTCGGGGCCGGATGTCTGACCTAGCCACCCCAGCATATACTGCCGAGCCAGGGATGCCATATGTCAACGAGTCTCGGGATACAGTGTTAAGACGACCCCACGAAGAGTTCCCTCACGCTACTAGTTCTCCGTGCCTGAGTATTCAATCCCCTAGTAGACCCCCCACCTCTGTCTGTGACCTAAGTACCCCCGTGAAACCACCACCATCCAACCCTACTAATAGCCCCCAACCCCAACCTTCCACTGGGCCGGTAAGACAACATCGAGAATTACTGACGAATAACCAATCAGAGATCGACACTATGATTTCCCCCTTGCAACAGGCATGTGAACCTACTAAACTATGGGATCACCTGAAACCCTCAGATCAGTGCATTGGGGATGTGTTACAACCCTTTGAAAAACTTCTAAGCGAACTCGATCCCGAGATAAATAAGTTAGATCAGCTATTGTTGGACCTTGCTACTGTAACACCTTCTGACCCATCCCAGCAAACCACTTTGGATAATGTTACCTCGGCCCTGATGACCCTCAGAACGTGGTCACAGGCAATGTTGCCATTCCGTGGATCCCTGCAAGACTCTATTGACCGTACTCTAAGTGTTCACTTGAAACCCCGGGTTGACTCCCTAGCGGGTGATTTACAGTCCCTACTGAGTAACTTTTGTGCTGATGCGAATGCCCTAACTAAGCCCCCCGTGGATGTGTCCACGCTGGCTCAGAGACAAGCGAACCAGCAAGTACTGGCAGCGTCAGACCCTGGCCCCGCGCGCCCACAGTCACGCGCCTACCCCGTTCAGTGTGCACTTGCGTTTGTGCAATCCGTTTTGCTCGTTTCTGCACAGTCAGCAAGGGATTGGACTACCCTTCGTTCTCAGATTCAGTCGAAATCAACGGCTGGTGTTTTTGACCTAGAAAATAAGGGAGTATCCCAAACAGTGCGCGCTGCAGCTCTGCGTAGTTTGACAGAAGCCTGGGTTTACCTCGATGTGCACCGAACCGGATTTAGCACGTACATGCCATTGCTGGGCACCTTGCCAGAAACAGCTCGGTACGCTATGGCACAATTTCATGGGTGCATAGCTGAAGGCATTCGCCTCAACCATGCGTTTGCGGACATATTACCTGAGATTAAGCGCCAAGTTAATGGCCCTGTTGCTCGTAAGACAAGGAAAGAATTACTGGCACATCTTGGTAATACCCTGGACTCTGCCCGGGATCTCTTGTGCCGCTTAGAGAATTTGGATTTTGCGCAGTACAATGCCCTCTGTGTAATGCATATCGGTCGGGTCTCAGACAGGTGTACCCCCCAGAAATGTCGGTTGGTGTGTCAGAATCTGCTGAACAATATTGGTTTTGGATTAGACTGGCTACACCAGTTGCGTGGAAAAACCCCTGTTCCGACACCCAAATCACAACCTTCGAAAGTACTCGAGCCACACCAGAGTGCGCACCAACCATCAATGTATACTACCCCGTTGAACCGTAGCATTTCAACTTTACCCCCCGCCTGGAATAACGTCTTAGTAGCCCATCTAATGAGCCCCGATCCTATGCGGCGCTTGGCGACACATCAGTGGCCGCCTGATCCTTCTATCAAAGTGCAAACTGACCCGCCGCGCATTGTACTGACTGACTTATCCATGCACGCTTGGGTAGAACCTGTAGGGCCGGAGTTCTCTGTTGGCCCAGTGGCTGAGCTGGATGTCAAAACCACTTGGGTCGGTCGTATTCTGCCTACAGTTGGTATTATGGACACACCCTGGGCCATCATTGACCCACGGAACACCGATCTCGTGCGCGCGTATTCTAAGTTGTTGATCGCCGCGTATTTTGAGTCTGAATACATTTTTCAACTCGTGTTTCGTTATGGCTGGTTCCCAGATAGCTTACTCACTGCATTTCAGCGCTGCGCCTTCCTTGTGCAAAAGCTTGTTGACACGCTTGATCGCTCTATTAAGCATGGTGAAACGGTAGGCATAACAGACACCTATCCGCTACCCGAACAGTACCATATTAATGGTCGCTTTTTGTATAAGTTGGCTAGTGATGCCCGTCGCGATTATACACAAGTTGGGGCTAACTACAATAAGTTGGCACGACGATACGGGGCGGTGCCTGTGCACACTACTCCGATGTTTCCAATTGACCGAAATAATCGCTTCGAGCATTCCCGCCGTCGCTTACAGTTGCCTACCGCTCAAAACGCTCACTCACAGATGGTCCGGGTAACGAATAGTGGCAGCTATGATGCTAACGTAGATATGATTCAGCCGGATGATGTAGGAACGCGGGACAACCAATACGACTTTCTGTTGTCGCACCAGGGTTATCAGCAGCCTGATTCGGCTGGTGGAGCCCCTGTGCCCGCCGCTGTGCAGGCGCCCCAGCGATTATATCATACGGGACACCAGCACACCGGTAGGCTCTCGGTTCCACCAGCACACCCCAGCTCTTCTGTAGCACCCACTTCGGCTCTAGACCAACTTAAGTCAGAAATGGACCAAAAATATGCTAATATGCGTGACCAGATGGAGGCTATGAACGCTAACATGCGAGCCCTATTAGACCAAAGACGTGCTCAATCACGAGCTCAGCCTCAAGTTTCGCAACCGAATGTTTCAAATGACCCGCCTAGCACCACAATTAGCTCAGATGAAGATTTGGCTAAGCGTATTAAGAAGCTTAAGATGCTTGGTTGTCCCATGTTCTCGGGTAAAACGTCTGTTGATGTCAGCCAGTGGCTAGCACAGTTCACCGCGAAATGTAAAATTTGCAAAATAGCCTCTGACGAAGAAAGGGCTTTGACTCTGGCCGCTGTGTTGGAACATGATGCAGCTACGCTGTGTTATGGTCAACCGCAGGAAGTCCAGACCTCTTTTACGAAACTGGAGTCAGCTCTTAAAGCTCACTTTGGCCAGGCAAAACATGTGCTAGCTACATGCCGAGCGATCACACTTATGAACTGGAAACCCAATGATACGATTGATACTGTGCGACGCCGTTTGATGACCGAATCGGCGCAGTTGAAAAATGTGAATCATAGCGAGCGCGAATTGCGTATGATTGAAGGATTTTTGCACGCTTTGGGTCAGCATAACTCTGAGTTGCGTCAATTAGTGGAGTTAAACTCTGCTGCACTTGAGTCTTTCGACAAGCTGATCCAGCATGCCAAAGTCGCTCAACAGTCCTTGGAAAACCGTAAGCTTGAGCAAGACCGCTCAGCTAAGGATACTGAGTTTAAGCGCATGCGCGATGAACTCTCGCAACTGCGGCAGCAAATGTCTAGTGCACGCATGGGCGATAACCGTCAGCAGTTGGGTGGCGGTATGCTAGCTGGCCAACGGCCAATGTTTCGACCACCGATGGATATGCGCCAAAACCCGCGATTTGCTTTCCCTCCGCCACAAGCGCAGCCTAGTGCTCAACCCCCGTTCAATGCACAGCGCATGCCGTTTAGACCGCAACGGGATATTCCGCCTATGCGTCTACCTCCTGCCGTACAAGGCCCGCGCTTTGCTCCGCGTCCAACAGTTGATGTAGGGCCACCTGTGGTAGCTATCGACAAGCCCGGTCGACAGCCTCCCAATGCTTATAAGAGCTATTTTTGCGACAAATGTAAAATGGCCGGCCATACCACTGAAGATTGTGGTCGTCGTGCAACCGGCCCTACTTCATCTGGCCCTGCACCAGCCCAAACGCCGCGTGAGCCACTTAAGTGTTTTAAGTGCAATAAGCCTGGCCATTTCTCGCGTGAGTGTCCCGAAAACACGCCTGCGCAGAATGTCAATGAACTGTACGCACAGTATGATATCATACCCGACGATCAAATTGGTTACACTGATTTGCAAGATGATTTAGTTGATGGGGTAGCAGACCCTAACGACTTGCAAGGCTATTATAACGAATACCCTTCGGAAACCATGCATCAGTACCAATATGATTACTCGGATATGGTACCACCAGAGACAGACGCATTAGCCGAAGAGGAGAACGACGTGCGTGTAAACTTTCTGGGTTCCTGTCCAGAACTTTATAACCATTCTGACTCAACTCCAATAAGTTATTTTGACGTCTGCGTTACGCAGTGGGTGGACACGTCTACCACTGAGCCAAAGGGCGCCGCGCCAAAGTGCCAGGCCTACGTCCCTGGGACGGCACGCGCGCTCAGTGACTCAGTGACTGGTAGGAGACCCACTGTAAGCTTCTGTAAAACCTTGACTGGTGTTCCCCAGGTCGATCATGTTTGCGATTCGATTCCACACCTAAGTATTCCGGAAATTCGCATTCAATCTTGCGAACCTGACCAGACCTCAGCCCTCGCGGTAACCACGCAAAAGTCCCAAGCCTACGCCCCTGGGATTCGTGATATCGCGAGCACTGATGACCTGGAGCATGTAGTACTGAGTAGTCCAAAAAGTGCGCAAGTACAAACACAAACGTCTACCTGGACACCATCTATTAATATGTTTCGTCCTATCAACCCCGCGACACACACGTCTGTAGTTGCCGCCCTAGATCTCAGCACTTCGGATGCTGGCCGAGAAACTTGTCGTGACCGTAGGAAATACTATTGGGAACAACTCTCCCCGGATTTAGGTGTTAAGCGCATGGAATACCAATGTAATGCCGCACAAGTGGTAGTAACCGAACCATTGGGTGCTCGCTTGCAAAGTGGCAAAATGACGCGTCCAAAGCACACTGTGCGTGATTTAATTACACCTAGTATTTATCACCGCGCCGTAATCCAAGGTGTAGGACCCTACCTAGTATTAGCTGATACTGGCGCGGAATTAAGTGCCATTCCCGTGTCTTTATTAGAGCAAATTGAGAGCCTTTCAGGGAAATGTTTAGACCGTCGAATCTTTCAATTGGAAAAACCTCTTGTTTGTAAAGGCTATACAGGACATAAACATACGTTACTGTACTCGATCCAATTGACAGTCTCGATCGGTACGGAAACACGACGCATAAACTTCGCAATTTCCTTTGAAGGCACTCAGTGCATTATAGGTATTGGTGATTATGCTAAATTTTGGTTCCTACCTATTTGTCCTGGCGCTTGTATGACTCGACCGGTTATGCACAGCAATAAACGGTATCTCATCCCGGGCGATGAACCTTGTTTGCTCTATGAAGGGGAAATCCCCTACGTAGACACCGGGTTACGTACAGGCGCCATTGCAAAATCAGGTGAAAATATCCCAGAAGCAATTGAACGAGTTCAATCTAGCAATATTTACACTGTAGGATCACTTTTAGAGCCGTATTTGACCCCGAAAACAGATGTAAATAGGCTTTGCTCTTCGTCACCGGTTCCCTATTTTTCGCCAAGTAAGGGCACCGGTGCGGTTGGGGTTGTTGCAACGGAAAACTGGGTATGCCCACCGCGCTCTGTGTCTTATGTGCCCGCTGAGTTGACAGGTGATCCCCAGGAGATACTCACCACGGTTCTTTTCAGCCCACATGCACACTTTTCCGAAAATTTCGAAAACACTTTGCTACCATTAGAGAACGGGAATGAGCTCTTTGTCCCCTTCGCAAATCATTCGGATAAGGAGATGGTCTTATTTGCCTGCCAGTCTCTTGGCTGGGCCGAAGAGGTAGTGGTTGAACCGACTAATGACTTCCATATGAACGAACTCGCAGTTGAATTTGCCGATGTGTGGTGGCAAACAGTGCAGACACCTCTGTGTAAGGCTCTCTGTGAAGCCAACTTGGCTTCCACGCATGTAGAACCCCCTGAGGACCCTGTAATTACCGCCCAGTCACCCCCTGAGACTCGATTGCATCAACTTGGGAAAATTCTAGACGAAGGAGTACTTAGTCACCTCCCCTTGGAAAAGCAACAGGTGTTGCGTGACTGGCTATTAGAACGCCACCACATCTTTTCACTGTCCGATTTTGATATGGGAGACACAGGCGATATAATTTACCACCCTATCGAAACTGGAAACTCCCCCCCGATCCAACAGAAAGTTCGTAGGCTAGCTATTGGGTTACGTAAAGAAGTTGAACGTCAAGTGCAGTTGTGGCTGAAATTAGGGATAATCGAACCGTCAGTGTCCCCTTGGGCATCTCCAATTGTTCCGGTGCGTAAGAAAAATGGCGCGCTGCGATTATGTGTCGATTACCGCCGGGTGAACTTGGTGACCAAGCGCGATTGCTTTGCATTGCCAAATTGTGCTGACCTGATTGACATGGCCGGACTTGTACATCCCCAGTATTTTTCATCGCTGGATTTAGCTTCTGGCTACTTGCAGATGCGCATTGACCCTCGGGATATTCCAAAAACTGCATTTACTAGCCATGTCGGTCTGTTCCAGTATAAATTTATGCCATTCGGCCTAGTTAACGCGCCAGCCTCATTTAGTCGGCTCATCGCCAATGTACTTGCGGGCTTAGACCCAGACCGTGTGCATTTTTATCTGGACGACGTTTTGGTTTGTGCCGAAACTGAGGAACGTATGTACTCACTTTTGGATGATGTCTTTGCTCGTTTCGACCGATACACCCTCAAAGTCGGTATTAAGAAATGTGAATTTTTCAAAGAACGCGTTAACTTTCTGGGTTGCGTCCTAACGAGGGAAGGCATCGAAATGCAACAGTCAAAAATCACCACTATCCAAAATTACCCAGTTCCAGTAACCACTAAGGAAATCCGTCGATTCCTGGGCATGTGCTCCTTTTACCGTCGCTGGGTTGAGGGCTTTTCCTTTATTACACGACCGTTGCATTTAAAGATCCAGGGTGCTAAGACTACTTGGGATGACGAATGTCAGGCGGCCTTCGAAGAACTTAAGAAGCGTTTAGTAGAAGGCCCAATTTTAGCCTACCCTAAAGAGGGTCGCCCATTTATTTTGCACACGGACGCTTCGCGCAGTGGCTTAGGTGCGGTTTTGAGTCAAATGGACGATGCGGGCCGCCATCGCGTGGTCGCCTATGGTAGTTGCGCATTAAAAGGTGCTGAGAAACGTTACAATACCACGGAATTGGAATGTTTAGCTATTGTTTGGTCGTTGAAATACTGGAAACATTATTTAACACAGCAAGAAGTGATTATTGTAACGGATCATCGTACGCTTACATGGGCACTGGAAAACCGTTCTGAGAACCCTCGTTTAGACAAGTGGTATGTGTTTTTAATGGCTTACCAACCTAAGATCATTTTTAAGCGTGGTAGTGAGAATAGTGTGGCGGATGCGTTGTCGCGTATTGCCGAGTCGGTTAATTTCCATAAGTGGACTGAGGATCATTTACAAGGTAAATTCGACCCCGAAGAGGTACCCGCCGGTATCTGCCCCCTGTCCACTTTTACTGATAAGTGGCAAGCGCACCCGTTGAACCAACCTGAGCCCGATTTGTCTGAATATTCTGCCGTTGAGATTACGAAAATTTCTGACGAAATTCACTACGAATGGCACCCCCCGCTCGGTGTAGGCCATATTCAGTCCTTGGATAATATACCTCACCCAGCTAATCAGGATAGAACACCAAAAGCGAACACCCCCTCAATCTTCGAAGCTAAGTCCACCCCCATTGAACGATTTAACATGACCGGTAAGGATGTTGATGTAATTCGCGATGCAGGTCTCACGATAGACGGTATCGTGGGTTCTACGCTAGAATCCGTCGCTGAGGAAACCCAAAAATTTTGGCAACGGATTATAAAAGGTCAGGAAGACGACCCCGATACTCAGTCCATTAAGCTATTTTTGACCACTAGGCAATACACAAAACACGCGCGCTTCAATACTTGGTTAGATCGCAACTATACTGGGTTTTGTGTGGCGCATGATGTATTGTGGTTCACGGGAAATGCTAGTCGTCGTGCGTGTCTGGTGGTGCCAATAGAAATCACTTCGGAACTTTGCGAAAGATTTCATTCCTGGGGACACCCAGCTGGTCTCAAGTTGTCTATGTGGCTAAGAATTTACTTTTGGTGGTTCACACTGACCATGGATGCTCATCGTGCTGTGGATAAATGTCTGGAGTGCGCCACTAGGACAGGACAGGGTCGTAAACGTCTCAACCCGCTCACTCCTATTTCAGTGGTGGCAGAGCCATTTTTCCGTATCCATATGGACGTTCTAAAAATGCCCATGTCGCAAAACGGTTTTCAGTACGTATTGGTTCTGCAAGATGCATTTACGAAATACCCTTGTGCGTATGCTCTTCGATTAAAAGATGCGGAAACAGTGGCGTACCATTTTATGCAATTCGTTTCAGATCATGGTGTCCCACGAGTACTTGTAACTGACAACGGTTCGGAATTTTGCAATGCAATTTTACATGGGTTGACACAATTTTGGGGGACAGATCATCGCAAGACCACTGTGTACCGACCACAAGCGAATGCATTAGTAGAGCGTTTCAACCGCACGTTGTTAGACATGTTGGCTAAAATGTGCACTCTGCGCCCCACTGACTGGGATGAGTGGCTTGCCCCTGCCCTGTACTGGTATAGAGCCATACCTCATGCGAGTACTGGTGAATCTCCACACTTTTTGGCAACAGGTCGCGACATGCCGCTTCCGGGCGACACGTCGTTTTTGGAAACGTCGCAACTCGTGTATAACGAACATCCAAAATACCATGAGCGGATTGTCCAGTACACGCGTGAGGCTTGGAAAATTGCCAAAGAGTTGATCGATTTGGCACAAGCACAACAAAAAGTGCAGTATGATAAGAAATGTAAGCCTCTGACTTTTGAAGTAGGGCAGCGTGTGTGGTACTTAGCAGAAGGTGTTGTGACTGGTCCTGCGTATAAACTTGCCCGTCCGTACATCGGTCCTTATCGCATTTTAGAGCTAAAAGGGAAGACAGCCAAAATTAAACGCATCGACCAATGCGATGCGGCAGCAATTCGTGTTAATCTGGATAAGCTGCTTCCGGTAAAGGATTCGGTAGCTTCTGGTGCGATTTGGACCGGTCGCGCACTGCGCAAGGTACGTGAGGTCCCCTTGGAGAGTGAACTGCCGACACATGATGTTTCTGGTGAGAAAGCTGACACTGGTGTGACGCCCGGCGACAAGCCACTGTCAGATGATGGCATGGTACTCAGAAGTGGTAATCGTGTGCGCGCTAATTCAAAATAAGACACCCTGGAAGTTATAATTTTAAGTAACAAGTAATATATGTGAGACCGTAGTTTAAGTTTCTCTCTTGTCTAAGTTTCGTTTTAGTTTCCAAACAACCTGTGGTTAGACCACGCAAGGGGGGAGGAGTGTGATGCCAGAGGTCCGGTATAGTATGTAATCGTTTATATGTAGTAATTTTTTTTATATGTAATTTTTCTTTTATGTAATTTTTCACGGAATTGTTATACGTAATCTTTTTATGCAACTTCTTTATGTAATTCCTCTTAACGTTTTTCAAAAAATTAGATATCTTCTCTTGGATTTGTATGATACCATTGGCATCATAACCCAACCATTGAGCATGTTGCTAACACCCCGGTATGGACATGTCATTATAAATTTTAATAGTCAGGTTGGAAGTAACGCGTCCTAGGTGTCGACCACAGGCACCGGGAAACGTCTTGCTACTGCACCTTTATACATTTTACTTCGTTCATGTGGGTTATCTGTTGCGTGATATAGGACACCTTGTAGACTATTACGGGTGAGTAAAGAAAAAGTTGCACCTCCTCAAAAGATCGTGAGGCCCAGCTAAAAAGATTGTCGCTTTCACATTTAGGCTGTGTGAGTGGTATACTTAAGTTGTTGGGAACACGGTAGTGATGCAAAAAGTGAGAGCATGTTTTTGTGAGGTCGCTTGGGTGCCGCGGTGTCCTCAATGCGCGAGAGACAAGTGCTTGCTCATGTCTCTTGCCCATCGAGGGCAGACGTTGTCATCGGCAGTTTGAGAAGTGGCCGTCTGAGTGAGACTCTCCATGCATGTTGATTGTCCGTACCCACGGCTATTATTTACCACTGTCCGTTCATTGTCTGAAAGCGCCCAGCTGGTAGTGCACTAACACCACCTACTTATTCTGTGATTATTGTGTCCTCTTAACCATTGTCCAACTCGCATGTGATTATAATCTTGTCTTTTAACAGTATGAAGACGTGCCATGTGGGGCGTGCCTTATAAGTTGCTGATGACCCTAAAGTCCCAAGCCTACGTCCCTGGGATTGGGTCTATCAGCCACTCTTGCGTCTCTTGTGAATTATGATTCTAGCTTGCACTCTGGGTAAAAAAAATATTCACCCACGTTACGGAGAAAAGATCATCTCCGTCTTGATCGAGCCTCGCCACGTTCTTATTACCTTGTTCGCCTAGACCGCGCCCCATAGGTCTCCACCGCGGACTCGTTAGACAACCTGACACCCAAATTTTTACTAAATTTACAACCTTCCCAAGCGCGGTAGTGCGCCCTGGCCCGCTGCACTTAGTGAGATAAGCGCTGCCTTCCGGCTACTTTTGTACCTTTTTATTGCATACAAATTTTGACAAAAAAAAACCCCTCTCAATACAGACTTGGGTACTAAACTTCCCCGCCCCGCACCCGGCCCGTAAATTGTATTTCTCGGAGGGCGACTTCGCCCGCTACCAGCTTCCCCCGCTTTATTGTACTTCGTGGCCATTTGGGCGTGCTAGTCGCTGTCTTTTGCCTTTTTGGTGAGTGGACACGATTACCCTTGTGAAGACCTGCCATGTTGGGAGGTGTACTGATGTTAGCCCTTTGATCACAGATTGTGTCGGCAGTGGCTCGCTGAGCGCCTTCCATTTCGCTGCCTCCAGTTCTGTTGTTAAGGTGACTTATTTACTGTTGTCGTGCAATAATTCAGTGCGATGTAGCCGGTAGTGGGAATAGTGTGAACCATCAGTTTTGAACACCGCAGTGTCTTCTCGATCGTGCAACGCGCGCACGTTTGCGATCGACGCGCGGCTCGTTTTCGCCGTGCTCCGGTCAAGTTGGGACCACTGGTTGTGTGTCCCTGGAAGTTGTGGTGTGATTATAATTGTTATGTGTTTTTGTTGAAATTTAATTCTTCTGCACATTCCCTGTTTTTTTCGCGTGAGTTTTAATGTTGTAAACTTTTGTTGAAAGTTTTGATCCCGGTAGAAAACTTGTTTTGTTTTGAGGGCGCGTTATAATGGCACAAGCGCACGCTTCTACTTCTGTATATAACGACGACGGTGTGTTGTGGGACGTACTTCACAGAGACGGCGTAATTCGCCGCAGTCTGAGCACGTTGGATAGTCCCGACTCGGTAAGCGTGTCGTCGACGGTGTTCGAGTTGGGGGATCATATCGCCAACTTTTCACCGACAGCGTTCGAAGAGACCTTGAACAGTGGCAACCACCGGTTACTAGACCAGGCCCTGCTTAAAGACGCCAATGCGTTCCTCCGGACCTGCAATTTGCCCACTCTTAGCGACGTGCCAAACCGCCTCTGTGAAGTGCTGACCTTTAGTGCCGCTAGGGGTTTGCCTCCGAAATTGTTTGTGACACCGCGGCGCAGCAATGACTGGCGCTTAGCTGGCGTGGACGTGACGGGGCGCCAATTAGCCGAGCAGATGTTGACCGCCGTGCGGAACCATGCGTCAACCATCAGAAGCGCCAAAAGAGAGGTCGTGGCGGCAGTCGCGACCTTTATACCGGAAATGTTTCTGTACCCCGTAAATGAACCGGGTAGACAGCGGTTCGGATTCCGGAGCCTCTTGGATTACACACCGGAGGATCCTTTTGATGGTTGGATGCATACGCGTTCCGCGTTTGTGCGGAAATTCAAACAGATTTGGGCGTGTCATCCTGGCGATCCCATCGTGCAAGTTTTCATTCAGAATGCCAGACAACTGGAGAACCTGGGTGATTATTTGCCCACAGTGGGACAGGACCAGCCCAAAGCTATTTCAATTTCGCTCGGCTATAAGAGGCCCCGTGACAGTCGCGATAAAAATCCGTTTTTGGTGTCATTGTGCTTTCCGAACCGCGTCGTGGTTCACGT
Organism: Sphaerolaimus hirsutus; assembly: GCA_964036195.1. Taxonomy (NCBI): domain Eukaryota; kingdom Metazoa; phylum Nematoda; class Chromadorea; order Monhysterida; family Sphaerolaimidae; genus Sphaerolaimus; species Sphaerolaimus hirsutus. Next base: position 3,420,524 of record OZ038451.1, on the reverse strand, counting down.
TCCGATCGCCTTGTTGCGCTCCACCACAAATGACTGGACGCCTTTGGCTGGGAAATTGTTGTTTGCGTGGGGTGACCCCCGGGCTGTCCGGTTATACGCGTCCGAGGCGGAGCGTGCAACCTTGATTGGAATGTCCGGTACACCGCCCCCTCCTTGTAACACCACCGGAGTCACCACAACCACCACACAGTGGTTGAGCTGCATTCCAGTGTTAGAAAAATTGTTGTTGATTACCGAGGAACTCCGCGTGGAGCATAAGGACGACTGTACTGACATTTCAGTGGAAGTGCTCGTTGCCGCCGCCTGGCAACTATTTTCCGGACAGACACTTAAGTGCCCCATTGGCTCGAAACACACTCCAATCGATACCGTGGAGGTCCAGGTGAACGACGCGTGGTTCGCAAACGCTTCGAGCCCCGCCCCTAGGGACCTCCCGGCTATCTTGGAGATCCAAGGGTATCGCGCGCAAACAATTTTAGACCTGTTTATTTTCGCATGCTGGAATTCCATTCGATCCCCGGTGGCCCGGCCCATTGAGGCGGTCGACCACTTTCGTTCGATTAGCGACGATGGGGGTACCGGGTTCATGCCGACACACCAACTGGATGTAGTCGGGCACAGACTCTCTCACAGACACCCGCCCAAACAGTTGCGCCGGTCGTCGAACGCCTTTTGCGAACGTAATCAGAGACCGGCGCCTTCGGATCTCCACCTAAACTGGCTGGAGGATCTGGTCATAACTTATCTGGGGAGAGTTCTGTACCGACTGTTGACAGATAGGTCACTGACGACGTGGACTTGGGCCCAGCGTGGTGGGATGCCCACGACTGGCCCTCAGTGGTGCAGGTGGTTGCAGGAGCTAAGGGATGTCTGGAGGTTTTCTGACGCGGCAGTCCGCATTTTGCAGCGCTTACGCGAAATTGTGCCGTGTGTATTGACCTCCATGTTGGCAAGTTATTTGGCCGCGGGGAGCCGGGCGACCCCAAAAATGTTGATTGTGCTCCTCCCGCAAATTTTTCAGTATGTCAACTGGTTCTTTTTAATGCTGATTAGAAGCGATGAGCCTTCTATGGAAACTATGATGAGCGTGCACATCCGCGCCTTGTGGGGCGAATTGAAAATAGCCAGGTCGGTGACCCCGACTGATGGTGGCCCCCCTACTTTGGTGGTGGCGTTGGATTTGGAGCAGGATCGCGTTTTCGGGTCGACCGATGCCCCCATGAGCGCGCTTCGGTGGAAGTTAGCGGCGCCGCTATCACCTGCGCTCAAAAGTTACACGCACTGCTTTCTGGAGTGGATGAATTACGCGCGCTTTCAACAACACCCAGACATCGCGTATAAGCCACAACCACACCCACTGCTGCCGGCCGACGCATATGCGCGCGCCACGTTTTTACTGTGGCAAGGCCCCGCCCCTTACCGCTATGATGAGCCGGAGTTGGAGTTCGATGAGGATTTGCCGAATCACCAGCTTCGTGGGTTACCGCGTATAGATCACGCGGCGGTGTATGGCGACGTTCGCGGCCGCCTCGAAGCGGTAGGTGAGGGTAGGCTCTATGACACCACCCCGTTAGCGACCGTGTTGGACTTCTCAGCAAGGACCAAATCATGCGGGCCAGTGCCGATGGCCAGTATCCACAACGCGAGCACCCACCCCCTTTTGCGTTGGCAAGTGCCCACCGTTCCCTGGGCTAGTCCGCGGTCGGACTTTGGGCGAATGCACGTTGGAGTGCCGCCCCTGCGAACTCTGAATAGTAGGTCGTGGTCGTTTTTGAACCACGGCCGCGGCGCTTGGGACACAGTTGCCGCCTCGGAAGGGGTGTTCTATTTGATGCCGCTGTGCGCCGGTACACTTTCGCCGCTACTCGCTTGCATGCACATTCTGCGACAAACGCACGCTCCGTCCGCAGACTTTCCGGCCCGCCTGTTAGCCACGGCGTGCGCAATGGCAAATGTGGAGTGGCTGGATGTCGTCACGGGTAGAGCCGAGGTGCCTCGACGGTGCTGGCTCAGCACTCTGGCGATACATTATGGCATTCCGACCGTGTTGCTATACTCAGAAAACAGCACGCCTCCGAACGCTTTTGGTGTTTACGGCCAGGGCACCCAGACCGCTCTGCATTGCCAGTGCGCTGTAGTCGTGGTGGTGGGCAACGATTGGTTCGTGCATGACATTGAATTCGGGCAAGTGCGCTGCGTTTTTCCGCGCGGCCGCTGCACCGACTTGATCGAGACGCACATTCTCGACGAGGCGAATTTGCCCGAGGCGGACACCGCTCGTGTCAGCCGGAATTATGGCGACATCGCAGCCTATAATGGCGTGCCGCCTCAGGCGGACACTGTCGAGTGGAAGACGTGGGTGCTGGTGTGTCAACTGAACGGGATCTACTATGGGTGGGCAACGCCCCCAGTTGGCAAACTACTGCCCACGCTGGCCGCCGACATGTGCCCCCTTGAGAAAGCCCTGTTTGACCTGCAAGTCCAAGGGGCGCGGCTGGACGAAGTTGAGGCGCTAAACTACTTCCACGCCGTGATCATGCATGTCGGTCTGGTGGGAACACGCCTTGCGCGGCCGGAACAGCCGGCGGACATTGGTGCAACGCCGCTCGCCTCGCCATTCTGTTATTTTTACGATGAAACGAGCCGACTGGCGGTGCACATCATCTGCGGCTGGTGCCCGCGTGAGTGGACATCCCGCGCGATCGAACGGAACATGCGTATTTTTCAGCCATACAGCGAGCGCCCGCTACCCCCTGGTATTCCGGCCAAGTCGACCCTCGATAGGATCATAGCCGGCCAACAACTGGCGTACGAGCTGCGCGAGCAGTACTTCGCGGTGTTGCTAGGGGCACCCGCTTGTGAGCCCCAGGGGCGTGTCCAATTTGGTGCCTCCTTGCCCTACCAGCTAGCTCGCACACAACCAGCGCTTTCGTTCAATCAGATTCTGCAGGTGTTGCACTCTGTGAGAAGCCAAATTGCCCCACCGGAGCCGCAGGAGCCCTTACGGTTTGATGTCATCCACAATGCGGAGCATTCCCTCATGCGACGGGCTGACAATCAGGATCCCTCTGCAGACCCAATTGAGGAGGTTCGCACGAGCGGGACTCCTGACGGCAACCCCGTTCATACTTGGTTGACTAAGGTTTACCCGCATCACGGCTGCTTTGACGACGGGCGCCCTGTGGAGGACGTCGCGGGATTCCAGGGGGCGCAATATAGGTCGGCGCCTAACCGCCTGGTCAATTTCTTTTTCGACCCGCACAAGCGCCCCTTCACCCAGCTAGCTTCTGGCGTGCGCACGTGGGATGTCGGCCTGGTAGAGCCTCGTGCCTTGCCAGTTCCCGATGACCCCCGCCGGCGCATTTTGAACCCTGACGAGTCGGCAGATGAAGGGATGTCCTCAGCCGCCCCTAGCGTAGTGGGACAGCTGGAAATTGTAGTCCCAATGGAGGTCGCGGCCGGCGAGGAGCAGTCCGATGCGGGTGTCTCGGCTGACCACGTTCCGGATAGCTGGTCCCAAGAAGTGGAGGCAGCGAACCGGGCCGAGGGCACCTACAGACTCCGCATCGTACCTCTTCAACCGGCGCGAAACCAGCTCGCTAAAGAAGTGTTTGAAAGCGCAACCGATGACAGAATTCGCGCTGTGGCGAGGGCGTTGCTTGGTCACGACGACTCAGGGAACAAAGAGAGACTGGACGCGCTGGGTTTTTCTAAAACAGCGGTGTGGTCGTCTTTTGGCTTGGTTGATCCCTTGGAACCGGCAGCGTATTTGGTGCCGGAACTGGGAGACGACCCCTTTGACGGTTTTGGACCGATCCCACTCCGCGACGCCTACGTGCCACCGGCTGCACTCATTCAGCCAGACGGTGATGTCCAAGTGGCCCCGGTTAACCCGGCCGTGAATAGTTTTCACACTCACGAGCAGGGCCGGCGGTTCTTCCGCGAGTGTCCCGTACATTACGCTCGAAACAGGGTTGATTCTGGGTATTATGAACAGCACCCCGTATTTCTACTACGAGGTCCCTATTGAGGGCCGCATGATCGACGTTTGGCGCCGGGAGGCCTGGCTACCCATGACGCAGTACTGGGATGATCTGCTTCCAGACCACATCACGCAGTTGTTTACCATTTTTCGCCAATATTACGCGGCGACAATGCAAGGGGAAGACGTTCGACCGTTCTTCAACTTGGGGACTAAACAACTGCAGTTAGTGCGGAATGCAGGGCTCCCACCTGCGGCGTCAGGGGAGGCCGAGTCGAATCACTGGTTGACAAACGCGTTTGGGCCGGCTGAACGCGCGCGCTTAGTGGCCGTCGCGAGGACCAGAGGGCATTATAACCCTGATTGGTCCCCGCGACACCCGTTGAGGAGGGCCATGAGCGAGTGGCTCCAGCCGGAGCAAACGTACGCACCCGGTTGGGAGAGGTTACACGTCGAAAGCGTGCCCCTCCCACTCCGCCCCCTTTATGCTGAGATGCTTATGAGCCTCAGCTTGGACGAGTCTCGGTACACCTCTAATGCGGGACGCGCCTTGCCCTTCTTTCTTGACAGTTTCAGCGACAAACCGCCCTTGACCTTGGAAGTACCTGTGCCGCCCAACGTCTTCGCCGATTCAGAAGAAGTACTGCCTACTTTGCCAATAGGGCACCGCTATTTTGGCGGCGGTACGAATGTGTCACTGACTAGGTGCATCTTGAATTGGTTGTCGTTTTGGCGCAAACAGCGGGAACTCCTACACGTGTTGGTGCTGTCAAACGAACAGTGGGCGGCATACTGCGTGCGTTTCCCCGAAGCGCCACGAACTTGGGTCAGGTGGCAAGACCGACTTAGGCAGGCAAACCCGGACCAGCTGCGGGCGATGCTTGATGAGACTCAAGACGAGTTTACGGCCTTCTTGTTGCGCGCGAAGATCGTGTGCGCGACTGTTAAGAGACCCTCCGACCTTGTCTTGCAACCCGTGCTGAACACGTCTTTAGGTCGTTGGCTCGACTTTCGGTTGTATATCCTCCGACTGCTGGCACTGGATGGGAGTCCCGGTTTGGGAAGACCGGACGTGCACGCAGGCGTGGGTACGATATCGATTGGCGACTACCACACGTATCTATTCTTCTCCGGAGATAGTCCGTTGGGAAACTTTTTTAGGGCCCCTATTCCACTAATGGGCGATCTGTACGTGCCGTCATCTGAGCACTTGTACCACGTTCTGCAGTTGATCTTTAGCGGGGATCACGATTTAATTGTGCCCCTGCTCAGACACTCGGAGCCTAGTCGCTGCAAGTCTCAAATGACGTCCTGGCGTAGGGAGGGTAGAATCGCCGGCTGGAAACAGAAACAGCAGGAGTGGCGCAACTGCGGTCTTGCCGTTGCAGCCATGCACGCTGTTTTGCGACTCAAGCTGGCGACCTGCCCGGCCTACCGGAACGCCCTCGCTAACAACCCCGACTCGATTTTTATCGAGGCGAGCCCACACGACCCGTTCTGGGGTATTAAACAAGGTATGAACGACCGGACTCTTTGGACAAGCGTAGAAACGTGGGGTGACAACTGGCTGGGCCGGCTGCATATGACAATGGCGGAGCAACTAGCACGTGAACCCGCACCGCGTCCGTGGCCTGTTCTGAGCCTGAATGAATTGGCGATGTCCACCCTTGCGAAATGCAGAGGCGCCGTCCAACGGCCACGACCGCTTCAACCGCTGCCCACTGCACTCGTGGATAGAATTGCACGGTGCAGGGCGGTGCGGCGGTATGCCCCCAGCGAAATTCCGCCAACTATCACGACCGTGCAGTTTGTCCAAGGCCAAGATCCGGCCATTGCGATCGGACAGCAGGTGGGATTGGGCCAGCGCCCCATCCCGCAACTGGCAGTGATTGAACGCGAGCACAACCTGCCGCGAGGGGCAAATAAGGCCGCTCGTAGGGTACACCGCCTGCGTCAGGTCCGCACCAAGTAGCTTGCACCAGACATAGAGGACCGCGGTGTATGGGCGTTGGGACTAAAGTGCCAAGCCTACGTCCTTGGGATTGTCCCGGCGCAAATACACCCAACTCCTTGATGTCTGATCGGTTTTATTTTGACAATTGTGTGATGGCTACGTTCTTTTATACGAGCTACTTAGCCGGAGGATTAAAGTCCCAAGCCTACGCCCCTGGGATTATCCAATGGCGATGCCAGATTCTTGAAATTTAATTATACAGTTATCCTTGCCATGACGGCGCAATGCGGTGTTGGGGTCTAAAGTGCCAGACCTACGTCTCTGGGATTGCCCCCAGCACTGCGTGGCGACGTACTGACGAGGTATTGTTATAATGCCTCACACAGTTGTGCAACGATTTCAAAATGCTACTTATGTTTCGAAATAAAAGGGGTCTTTTTCTGCAGTACACGTGCGCTATGATGACTGACTGATGAATTAAAGTCCCAAGCCTACGTCCCTGGGATTATTCTGACGCCAGCCGCATAGTCGCCAGAATTTCATGCCCTGATTGACAGTTTTATCGTGTAATGTGCCGTCGGTGGCTAAAGTGCCAAGCCTACGTCCCTGGGACTGTCACTGGTGGCACACGGCATGGTATTGCTGGTCTTCCCAAATCGACAATCACTTGTCTCGCCCTTTAACCTCATCGAATTTCGCAATTCATCCAAATACCTGGAAACCAATAACTGTAATTATTTGTTTTTCGGAAACAGTGTCACTTCGCAATGCGGTCTGGTGCCTAAAATGCCAAGCCTACGCCCTTGGGATTGTCACCAGCCGTGTAGCGTTGTGGTACGTAAATGAGTTCAAATAACCTCAGGAAACAAACTAATTGGTCTCAAGATTTAATAGTCACGCCGCCTGCTTCGGTTGCGATTTTTATTCTTCATTTTTTTGCGCAGTTTTCGTCATTCCCCTCGCATTTTTGGGACTTTTTCCCTTATTCTTGTCACTTTTGAGTTGCCACAGTGTCACTTCGCAACGCGGTCTGGTGCCTAAAATGCCAAGCCTACGCCCTTGGGATTGTCACCAGCCGTGTAGCGTTGTGGTGCGTAAAATGGGTACAAAAATCTTTAGGGATTAAAATTTAATGGTCTCGGGATTAACAGTTATGCCGTCCGCCGCATTTGCGATCTTATATCCTTCATTTTTGCGCATGTTTCTGCCATTTTTCTCGCACTTTGGGACTTTTTCCCTATTCTTGTCATTTTGAGCTGCCATTGTTATTTTTGTGCGATGAGTAGTAATTTATAGGGGCGCGGTGTGTGTGCGTTGGAACCTAAAGCGCCAAGCCTACGTCCTTGGGGTTGGTATCGGCACACACACACCTAACTCTCTCTTTTAAATGAAAGGAAATTTTCCATTTTTTGATTGCAACCTTGTATACATTTGTGGTATCACGTCTCTGAGGGCCAGGTTGAGGGGTTAAAGTGCCAAGCCTACGTCCCTGGGACTACACCATGGCCTGGACCCAGAGGCAAGGTAAAAATTTGTGTTTCTTCACGCTGCGTAATTTTGAGTTGTTTTAAATAGTTATACCTCGACCATACTGAGCATCGCTGTAAATAATTATTCTTAGCTTTCTACGCCGCTTTTGTATTTTACCTGTATTTAACAAAACCGCGTGGTCACATTGAAGAGGGCCCCTGGCTTTACATGTGTATTTAGAAATATTAGGACGGCCCCCGGTCATTGTGTAATTATTTGGGACTGGACTCATGGAATTTTGGTGCACACAGTTTTTCCTTTAAAACTCCAGTGACCTTGAACACTTTCTTTTAAACAGCCACCTGGATAAAGACTTTTCGCTTCCCACATTTAAAGTAATCACCAATAATTTTTGCTGGTTATGGCTGGGAACAAATTTTTGCAGCCACACAATGGCCATATTAGTGGAAAACAGTTTAGTTCAGTTTCACTTCAATCTTCATGTTTTTCCAAAATTTTCTCATGTTTTCCTTGAAACTTTAACGGAATATTTTTGCACAGGAAACACTTTTCTGCATCTATCCTTCTTGACCATGGATCAAAATCAAAATGCTGGCCACACTCATTGCTTGACAATGTCTGTCATGACTGGTTCACCAAATATAAATTTCCATGAATTTATGTACCAAGGAGACAATGAAATTGTCATGCGTGTGACCGCTGGAGAAATGCGGCTCACACAGCCACTTCAACGTGAGCTTGATTGGCAAGATCCCCGTCGCGAAAAGTGAGAATTTTCATGGGTTCAGCGTGAAAAAACTGTGTACAATGACCAAAATTTCTTTCAGCTTGAGTGAATCTGTCCTTCTGTGGGGAAACACGGCTTTTGGAAATGACCAGCCACTGTTGGCAATAACTGGCCATGTGGCACCGATTCAACAATGTCAAATCCATGGCACTGGCACCCCAATGCAAGTACCGGCCCACTGTCTACCGAATAGGGAGTCGTCGATTTCACCAACTGATTTCACTTATGACCCGCATCTTTCTGTCGGGCCCCCCATGCATGTGACCACGCGAGTTATTAATTCACATAGTATTCCTATCAATATCACCCTGGAACAGATTGGCAATTTCGTAGATATCAAATTGCAATTTTAATGGCTTCAATCCTGCGTTGAGTATTATTTCCTTTCCGCCTTGAGGTAAACGTAGTAATTCCAACAACAACATTTGCCAAATTTATTTTTGTACCCGCTATTATCTCTTTTTACTATGGTGCAGGTGAACCACGACGCGTACTGATTCAGTTTCTAGTGTGAGTTGGGTGCAGCGGTCTAAAGTGCCAAGCCTACGTCCCTGGGACTGACCAAAGCACCCATTGTGCATGTTTTGATACCGCTTTTCTGAAATTTTCTCTTAGTAAGCGCAGTCACTTAGTTGCACGCGGTGATTTTTGGTAATTGTGTGGAGGTAAACCGCTTGAGCCATGTGTTTTGTGAAGTTAGCCGCCGATTTGATTAGTAGCTGCGTTTGTGCCACCAAGATTAAATGCCGTTGTTTTTGTGCTTGCGATTAGGCTGAGAGTTGTGTAGTTGGAATGTTTTCTACCGGGATCCCTTTTGTGAATTGTTGTACTTTGTATTGTTGTGAATAATTCTAGCCTTTGTAGTGGTTTCAATTTAGTCACGTTTAGTTTATATGTTGTTTTAGTGGCATTCCACTTGCCTTCCGGTCTCACTTACGGTTCTCACGATTCTGCCTTTAAAATTTTTCTTGCCATAATCTTAGATTCGGTTCCGACGCTTTATTAGGGTGCTTCCAGTGCACATGTTGGCGTATTTTCCAGGGTTCCACTTGCGATCTGGTAGCAATTTTAACGTACCTCAAATATCTATCTGCAATACACCGCAACGCTTTAAATACATGAAAAATATCAACATCAGTCTCGACAGTCCCTTGTAAATAGTATATAACACCCTCTTCGCTGCTGTTACGCTGACTAACCCGCGCTTTTAGAAAAGGGGGGAGGAAGTGTGATGCCTGTTCGCGCTGGGCCAGCGCTCAAAAGGTCGGTATAGTATGTAATGCGAGAACTGACGGCGGGCCACCAAAGTGCCAGACCTATGTCTCTGGGACGGCGACCCAGCGTCAATTAACGCTTACAAGCCCTAATTATGGCGCCTTAGCCGCCGGAAACGCCACACGGGTCATCTTTAGACCGAGCGACGTCATCACGACGTCGCCCTATATGAAACCTAACTTATAGGAAACTTATGGCGCGACGGACGCCAGCTATGGTAATTGGCGCCAGATCACCAAAGTGCCAGACCTACGCCTCTGGGACGGTGATTAAGCGCGAATTACCATAGAACGATATATCGATGGCGCTGTGCCGCCGGCCTTAACTAGCGGAACGGCTTAATTAGCCGCGTCTAGTCGTGAAAAGACCCGGGTGACGTCATTCGACGTCTCCGGGAATGAAACCTAACTTTTGCGATATTTACGGCGCTTTCATTAAAAAGGAAAAGCAGCGCCGAGCAAAAGTCGACTCCCTTGAGCATGGCGGCCAAACGAGCGCCGGCGAACGACTTCGACGGCCGCGACAGCGCCGCGTCGCCGCCATTCGACACCCGCCGACCGCCGGAACCCGGGAGAGGGGGGTTTTTGGTGTTTTGGGTGTTTTTGGGAGTTTTTGTAAAAATGTCGAGTCGGCCGTTTTTGGCCGAGTGCCAACTTCTCGAAAATGGCACCGAGCGTAATTTCGAAGGGGGGTAAGTGCTGTCGCCGTGTGTTGGCGACAGTTTATCGCTCAAAACTTGTAAATTCACCCCCTATCCAGTCCCCGTGAGCGTCGACAGCGTTGGCCGCCGGAAACGTCCGCGGAGCGACAGACTTCGGCCGCTCAGAGTTCTTGGTGGGAGTGGCCACCGGAAGGGAGGGCCCCGATAGCTCCTGAAGCCTACGCCCTTCGGAGTAGAGACGGGTCAACCCTTCTGGAGGGATATGTGCCTTAGGTTAAAATTAGTAAAGGAAATTGGAAGAATGCCAAAAAGGCAGTTTTTGTGTGTAAATTGGCACATATCCCGTAGCCATTGCTGCCACAGGGAGGAGTTTTGTGATTTTGTAGGTTGTAGGAGTAGGTTTAGGGAGTAGGTTTGCGGTAGGTGCCGCGGGTTGTGATTTACAGCGTGTAGATTTGTGTTTATTTGCACCTAATTACCTACCTAACCCCCCCCCTTTAGTTTGTGATAATTGCATGTGTTTGTGATTGTATTTTTATGTTCGCACTTATTTCTGTGTTTCGCACGTATTTCTGCGTTTTGCACTTTTGCACCTTGTGTTTAACTTCACGTTGGCCGATTGGTACACTGGTTTTGGACGAGCTCACGTTTGAGCAAAACACGGTTGTTTTGTATTTTTGGTCCCTTTTGTTTGTGTTTGCAGTTCGAGTAGCTGTGTATTTACTTGGCATGTTTTAAATTGAATCACGCTTAGTTTGAGAGTCTCGCTCAGTTTAGTCATTTTAAGCTGTTAGTTTGTGCGTTTACATTCGGTAGGTTACTGTAGGTGGTTATTTCTTAGTTTGGCACAGTTCCAGGAGTGGTTTTGTTAGCTGGCTGAGTGCCAGAAGAAAGGTGTTCCTGAATGTCAAGTCACCATCCCCTTGTTCCATTAAAAAGTAACCCTTGTGGTACATGGCTTGGTTCAGCTGAAGTCACTTATTTTTGGTACACTTTTGAATGCACTTCCGTGATTGGTTGGCTCCGCCCAGCTGCAAACCAGTTTTGGGCACTTCAAACCCATAAAAGAGAGCCCCAATCCAGTGATTGTCATCAGTCTATTCAACCCAATTTCTAAATTACTAAGTCAGTGATTTACCAGCTGAAATGAGCCTACCCTTGGTTATTCATTCTCTGCTAACTCTGGCATAGGCCTTCTCTTCCCTCTGCACGGTGACATTTAGGTTCACAGGGGCAGGAGTGGCCACACGGAGCTGCCGGTATAGCTAAGATAGGGTGTTGTATGGGGAGAACCCACCATCTGTGATGCTTACTGTACGTCTGGACCTCTGTGGACTTGTTTTAGGCGTAGTATAAGCTGAAGTAGGCCGTACACCTATTGACTCGCTCTAGGCTTTCGTAAGGGCCCAAACAGTTGTGCTACGTCGTCGTAGATTACTTTTGATAGTGGTGCTGTGCCAAGCTAGGACTTAAGTACCTGGACTTGTGTGGTCTCTTACCAGTGTACCGTACTGCTATCCTCACCTGTCTGGTTTAGCTTTCATGACCCTGAGTGTTATTTAGTCATTTTTGTGTTAATGTTTTGATTTGAAAAGTGGAAAGGTAAATTGGAAATATTTAAAATACTTTGGAAACTTTTATTGCAACGCTATTCGAGAAACTCAATTAGTGTAATTCAAGCTTACTCCGGTGCAACTAATTCTCTACTTAATCTATTGGCTCATTCCAGCTAGTGGATCTAATTATTTCTATTCTAATTTGTGAAATCATGATGGAAGTTGCTTTTATCTGCTTGCATTCGAGTGATGTTCAATTGTCGGTTTTGGAAGCGTGGGCTAATCTTGTTTCTGTTTCTGGAAGTGCGCCAAGTTCTGAAGGTTTCTGGGAGGTTGATGATTTGGAAATGGGCCCTGCTTTTGATAGTTTTGAACCCGTGTCGGAAGTGTTTCAAATTCAGCGAAGGGCCACGTATGCGGAAAAGGTTCAGGGCGCCGATGATTTCGTTATTGATTCTGTGTTGCCCAATGGCGAAGTGATTTGTGATGCGTCTCAGCAGTGGTTGCTTGATCACTTGATCATGGAGCCAGCGTTTATTGAGCCCGGAATTTGTGGTGTTTTTGAGAAGACTGCTGAAAGGCTGAAGAAAACTGTGCAGCCTAGAAACCTTTGGTATTTGGTGGGTAAGAAAGGGAAATTACAGCCGCACGTTATTCGCCGCAAGCTTTTGCAATTTGCGCGACCGGACTTTGTTAGCTGTGGCAACCAAGTAGACCGAAAAGCTCAGAAGCCTACGTCCTTCGGAGTAGCTAGGTCGAAAGGCACCAAGCTGGTGAAGTTTGGCAGACAGGTTTCCCGCGCACGCGCCAAGCGTAGGGCTTGTAGGGCAATTGTTGATCGTCCAGTGGACATTATGTCTCTCGTTGAATTGTCGAAGTTGTGCGATCATTATGTTGGCATGTTGCCATCGTTTGTCGTTCCACACGTGCAAAAGGTAACTAAGTCCCCTGTTAGGTGCTGTACATTTGGCGTAATTAGGCAGGATGGGCTGCATGAGCGCATCGTTGAAAGTTTTGACGGAATTGGACACTGTCCAAGGTGTTGCTATTTGGCCCATAATGATAAGGTTGTAGTACCCGGGGGTCCGTTATATTATATGATGTGCAGCCATGATACTGAAGGCAATGTCAGTCATGCTTACACCTGGTGACCCGGAAACATTTAGTGTGAATGGTTTCCACGAGCCAGCCCAAATTAATTCGATTGGGAGTTTTGTGACGTGCAAATTCGTTGGTCCATTTTCGTTGGCCCATGAATTATCATTTAATTGATAATATTTGTGATCTTTCATGAGACAATGATCTATTGGTGAATGTGTGATCAGATCATTGGTGCCAGGAGCAACGAACATAATATGTGGGTGATTTGTGACTTTGACCGGCAGAAATTTATAACAAGTATTGTTATATTCGTGTTGAAAATAAATAATTTCTGCTGTGACTGGTTTACAATCCCAGAACATTAATATATCTCCATGCCATTCAGCATAGAGATTTTGACGTCCTAGCAATGCTCGTAAGCCAAGTGTGGGATTGAATGTGACAATTGCATGAATTATATCTAGTTGGGTCTGACGGATGTGACATAATTGTTGCCAGATAGATCCAAATTGTTTTTGTTCTAGATGTGCAATTTTGTCAACTTCGTATTGTTGACGGGCTGTGAGCAAGTGAAACACACCAACATCAAGATTTGGTGCGAGTTTGAAATGAAGAGGAGCTTTTTCGGTTTCAGGTTTTTTCAATTTCTTAAGTTGATATCGAAGAAATTGAATGAATGCCGAGCCCTGGTCAATATATTTTGCGTCTTTTGGCACGCATTCTGCATTATTTGGAAATTGTTGTGATCTCCATGTGACAGAAAATGCAGCTTGCAATTTTTCTACTATGTAGTGATTTTGTGAATATTGCGCATCGAATTGACCAATCTCTTGGAATGCACACTGTTTGTTAAAGGCAGTAGCATTCCATAAAGAGACGCCATTGTCGCTGTCATAACAATAGCCGGCTTGTGGGTTGCAATGTGACAGATCTTGAATTTCGGAAACAATTTTCTTTCCGTCAAGACTTGCGACCACACCTTCCTCTATGTGAAAGTTCATTACTGTGTTACTCAAATTGTGACAAAAGTAACAATAATCAATGTGAAGTGATTTGTTGGTGCTCCACAATGCATGACCGATTTTTATTAAGGGTTCGCCTTTCCAAGTTTTATTTTGGTAGGCAATCATGCAATCGTAAGTTGTGACTCTGTGGTTTTTAATGATTTCTGGTGGTAGCATAGCTTTTCCGCCCACCAGACTCATATACGTGACTATAGTATGCTCTTGTTGAAAGCATCTATAAATTGGTGTCGTTTGCGGCTGAACACGCAACGTCCATATGGATACCACAATGTCCTCTATGGCTGTAACTTGAGGAAAGTGACATGTTACTTTTTCCGGAAGTTGAATTGCGTGACCAGTGCGTGTTTTATGGCACAGATTGAAAGTTTTGTGATATTGATCTGTCCATGTGAGCGCGTTGGCTAATTTTGATTGTATTAGCAACGTGAGTGCCATTAAATGCGACACGTTTCCCCAGAACGAATATGTGCCCGTGTAGCGACATGTTCGACGTGGGTTTGCGCGTCTTGCATCTTGTTGTGAAGATTGTGATTGTTGATGTGATTGATCTGTTTGTGAATCGTCACCCTTATCAGGTGAAGGTTGTGAATTATCATCATCTTTTACCTCAGTGTCGATTTGATATTCAACACCGTCCTCTGTGTCGATTTCAAGAGGCACTAGGTTAGATGGAGATCTACGTGTGCGACGACCGTTGCTTGACAATACTGTGACTGCACGTATTTTGCCATCGCTTGACACGTGTATTTCGTGAACGCGGCCCATTTGCCACATGCCGCGTGGTTGTTTATCATCTGTGATTAACACCACTTGGCCACGTTTGGGAGCTTCATTGATTGTGCCTTTTTTCAAGCGTTGATTTTTAGCTCGATCTTTGAGTAGGTCAATGTATTGACGTGACCACTCATACCAAAGCACTTCACGATTGTGACGAATTTGGTCCCAAAGTAATGTGATGTCATCTCTGTCCTTTTCAGGCACAGAATTGAGTGCAATTTCGTCGATGCAGTTGACGTCATTGACACGTGGGGGTGTGAGTGTGTAGGTTTTTTCGATTTGTGAGGGTGTGAGGTTGAAAGATCCATCTGTCATTCTTTCCCATTCCTCTTTTGGAATTTTTCGCATGGGTTCAATCGTGGTGGAATCAAGTTCCAACTCACGTTTTTCATCCATGTAACATGGTGGTGGGGTGCCCCAAAGAAAATGTATTGGGCGCAGTATCGCTGCACCAATGTCTGTGTTTGACAAGTACGACAATGGTCGCGTATTGACGGAGAATTCGACGTCAAGCATGACTGTGAGAAATTCATGCCATGTGAGACAACGTCGTCCGCATGCTTTTTTGAGCAAGCGTTTAACTAAACCTACCATGCGTTCGTACACGCCGCCTTGCCAAGGACTGTTGGCTGTGATAAAATGCCATTTTACGTCTGGTAGCATTTTGACGCAATTTTTGAATGCTGGGGCATTGTCGGACCAAATTGTGTCCGTCATGCCTCGACGTGAAATAAAACGATTTAGAGCCATAATTGTGTCGGCTGTCGAGACACTATTGGTTGACTCTAAATGAATGGCGCGTGTACTGAAGCATGTTAGCAACAAAATGTGTTGACTGTGACCGGTTCCGTTTTGTGAATAAACTAACGGTCCCATATAATCAATGCCAATATGTTGAAATGGCTTGATTTGTGATTGAGTTCGAGTGACAGGTAATGTGTGAAAATCAGGTAACGTGAATGGACCTCCTTCCGCTTTGCGGCATGTGACACATTTACGCAAAAATTTTGCAACTACCTGTTTGGCACTTGACATCCAGCAGTGTTCGCGTAAATCTGCTAAAGTGTGAAGCATGCCACTGTGACCAGCAAGCTCATGAAAATGAGTAACCACTAGCGTTGTTAACCACCCGGTCTTTGGCAGGTAGTAAAACAACGAAGGGTTTCGGTGTTCTTTGTGAGACACCCGCGTGACACAATATAATAAATTATTCCACGCGTCCCATTTGAGCATGTGGTGTTTGCCAAAATTGCGCTTGTGAAATGCAACTAGCACATTCCTCTGCCTGTGAAATGCGCAATACATGTCTAAATGCTTCGTTTAAATCAGCTTGTGTGATGGGTTTTGATAAATATTCGCTTTCGTGCTTTGCAGCTTTATGCATGGAGCGATTTAGCCAATATGTTTTGACACGAAGCAGGTATACGACCGTACGCAACAATTTTGACAGTGTTGAAAATCGTCGAATGTCGATTTCGAATGGATTTGAAGGAATGTGACGTTGTCGACTTTCGACAAACGGATTTTGAGGAGTGACATTTTGTGACAAATTGGGGTCCAAATTGACAGGTACTTGCTGTGCAAGAGCATTAGCTGGTTGTGAATCAGGCTGTGAAACAGGCTGTGAAGTTACTGCTCCAGCATATAAAGGTCGACTGATGTGAGTGTCGCCTTTCGCAAGTTCTTCAGTGACAGGTTGCGCTTGATATTGCGAAATGTCAAGCATGGTTGATGTGAGAGGTTCAGCTAAAAATGTGGGTCCGGTGAACCACATTGTCTCGATCATTAGTTGATCAAAAGTACAACCCCGTGAAGCGATGTCGGCTGGGTTGTCTTTTGTAGCAACCTTGCAAATTTGAATACAATGTTTTGACATTAGTGAATGGATTTTTGTAACCCGATTGTTGACAAAAGTAGCTAGCGGCTTTGCTGTATACAGCCAGCCGATGACAACTGTACTATCGGTCCAGAGGAAATTACTGTGAATTTTCCATCCACCCAGCTCAACGAGTTCATGATGTAAATAATCGATGAGCTGTGCACCAATTGTGACACCTAGCAATTCCAAGCGTGTGATTGTGAGGGGTTGACCTTGTTTTGACGGAAGTGGGGCTAGTTTTGTGCGAGCTGTGAGAAAACCGCTAAAATATCGGTCATCTTCATAGCCATATTCGTCGGGTGAAATCGCTTTTTGACGCAAATAAGCGCAAACGGCGTATCCATCTTTTGAGGCATCACAAAACACATGTAATTCTAATGGTCGTGTGACGGCTTTGACATCGATGCCAAAAGAATGAAATGAGCGCGGGAATTTGATTTGACTTATGGACGAGAGATGTCGTTTTAAATCGTCCAGTAAGTCATCCGCCTCTGGGTCTTCGATGAGTTCATCCCAGGTTGTGATATTGCACCTTTGAATTATTTGTGACACGCGAAATTTCAACCGAAATAACGTGGGTGCTGTGACGCCGATAGGATCGTATGTTGAAGCCAGCAATTTGTTTAAATTGCGGCGTGTGGCTGTGACAATGAGCGTGAAATCTTTTTTGGGAGCTGGCACTGCAATGGTGTCTTCAATGTGATCGTAAACGAGACCCATTACTTTGATATATTGTGACTTTTTCGGGTTGAGGTCATCGGGTTTGATTTTCTCCGAAACCATAGGCGAATTTGTCATCCATTCGCGCATGTTGAAATTTGCTCTGGCAAAGACAGCTTTAATTAAGCTATAGAGCTGTATTGCATATTTGTCATCATCTACGCTGATAACTAAATTATCAACGTAAATGCTGTTGAGCAACAGCTCCAGTTTCATTCGTTCATTGGTCTCAGCGGGATGCATGTGAGCTAATTCCTCTTCTAGGTGATATTTGATGACAGTTGACAAAATGGATGGACTGCATGTGAGACCAAACAGCACCCTTGTGAATTGCATCATTTGAATATTGTCTTCATGAGATGGAATGGTGTCATCACGCAGCCAGTAAAATTTTGTGAAAGCGCGTGATTTTGGGTGAAGAGCAATTTGTAAAAATGCTTTCTCAATATCTGCTAATAACACCACTTTTCCGGCTCTGAAGCGAAGCATTAATCCGAGCGCCAGTGGTGTGAGAACTGGGCCTCGAAATAAGCAATTGTTGAGACTTGGCTTGCCTGCAGAACCATCATACACTATTCGACATGTTGTCGATCTGCCAGGTGTGATGACAGGTTGGTGAGGTAAGATGTGTTCTTGCAAACCATCTTGTGAACCATAGACGGGTTCGATGACTCCCTTGTGAAGTTGATCTGAGATGACTTTCGCGTATGTGGCGAATAAATCGGGATCTTTTCGAAACCGTTTTAACAGTGACAGAAAGCGACGAAATGCTTCTGCATTGTTGGTTGGCAATTCTTGAATGGTTGATTTGAATGGCCAATCCACGCTATAGCGACCAGTCTCTGGATCGAGAGTAATTGATTCCAGAATTAGCTGTTCAGCTATGTCGTCATCATGTGATAATGGGTCATCTGTGATACCTATTGACTCGAGACTGTGAAATTGAAATAATGTCTCTTGGCCAACAGCAACAGCTGATGAAGCATGTGAACTGCATGAAACCATGAATTGATGTGGGGAAATGTCGGGTGTTGTGACAAATGATTGTGAGGACGCATTTCCGCCTAGCATCAACCCAAGTATTGATTCGACTATGATCAATCCAGATGGGAGTTCGATTTCTGTTGGTCGAATGTCAAACTTCCAATAATAGTCTTGACCAATGACTACATCTGGTTGACATAGTTTGTGACAAAACTCATCAGTCATTTCGGTCAATTCAAGCGGTTCCGCGAATTGTTCTTGTGCATGTTCACCGTACACAATATAAATGACTGTTTTGTCGTCTTGTGACAAAGGAGGTGGGCATGCATATGTTGCCAAATTATCCACTGCACGTAAAGTGAGCGGAATTTGTAACATATTGCCCTTATTGTCGACGTGTTTGTAAATAGGCATGATAGCCTCGACCAAAAACGTATTGACTGTGACAGGCGTTTTTGTCGCAAACACGTTCATTTGAAGAACAACATCTCCTTTGTTTTCAAAGTTATACTCATTTGCCACAGATGCTTTAATGTATGAATATTCGCATCCAGTGTCAAAGAATATTAACAAAGGGTCTGTGACTCGATTTAATTCAGCGTCTTTATTAATTAATGAAGCCTGGGCCACTTGCAAACGAACAATAGGTGCAAAATCGAACTCACATTCTTGTTCGGTCTGCTGCCTGGTAGCGGTGTTGGGGTTACCGTAACCCGCCTGTGCGCTCAGCACCTCCACCGTGGGCCTGTGACTAGGTTGAAGTGGCACCGACGATGACATTTGGTTCGGGTTGAGGTGTGGGTACACCTCGTACCGTTTTTGCTGGAAGCCGCGGATTTTGGCTTCGACCGTCTCCATATCTGTGCCTTCCTGAATGAGGTTGGCACGGAGCGTCGTCCACAGCTTGTTCTCGCTGTGATATTTGCGGCCTTCCTCTTGAGCTCTCGCCTGTTGCGCGTTAGCGGGCCTCGGCCATTCGCCCATGTCGAGCGGGCCATCCATGTCCAACTGGTACAGCGTATTCTGTCTCCACCGGAAATCGTTCTCTTCCGGGGGGATGACACACACGCTCATCGGTTCCGTGTGTGAAGGCGGATACGATGGCGGTGCATGTGACGACGCCGCGCCCGTTGTGATTACCTGAGCGTTGACAAAATTAGCGCTCGTTGCTTTGACAAAGGCTTTATTTTGTGAATTGTTTACCTGACATCTGGCGGGTGCCTGTCTGGTAGGACAGAACGCCCCGTGATGCTGACCAATCTGGCGACAATAGTAGCAACTCAATCGTTGAGTGCACTGTGCCGCTTGATGGCCTCTGCGCGTGCAGCGTGTGCACACATCGCCCAAAGCTTGCAACCGCTCAGTGCGCTCTCTCGGTGTGACGTATTGAGGGCAGTCGGTTGTGTAGTGCTCTTTGATGCCGCAGAACAAGCATTCGAATTTCGGTTTGCGAAAGTCAGCAGCAGGTTGTGAGGACTGCTTTTGACTAATCGCTCCGATCGCCGGAGTTCTGGGAGGTTGAGTGGAATTTTTTTTTTTTCCTTGTGATTTACCAGCGTTAGCATTGGTACCAGCAAAAGCAACCGTATTGTGAATAGGTTTTTGTTTTGAAAAGGTATTTTGTGATTTATTTCCTTTTTTCTTTTGCTGTTGCCAACCTCCTCCATTTTGTGGCTTTTTTAACGATGAATTTTGTGATTTCTGAACAACAGTTGAAGATTGTGAACTTTGTTGTTCAGTTTTCATCGCATCTAACCGAGCACGAGCGATGGTAGTTAATGCATCAACAAACCTGACGACTGTGAGTTCGGTGTCGCCGGTTACAGCGGTGCGCATCGAATTCCGGTGTTCTTCTGTGACGGCAAGAACAATATTATCGGGAAGATAACCACGAATTATTCTTAACACTGCACCAGAATCGACACTTTCACCCCTTTCTTTAAGTTGATTGAGAGTTGACAAAAGGGTTCGTGTGAAATTTGTGAGAGAATCTCCTCTTGACGAAGGCTTTTCGAGTGAATACAATTTATCCCAAAGAGCTGCTTGTACCCGATGCGTTTCACCAAAGTTTGATTGTAACATGGTGACCGCTGTGATGTAATCTCGACCATCACCTTTTAATCCGGCCAGCAGTTCTGCTGCTGGACCGGTAAGGCTGAGCTTAAGGTATGTATATTTCATACCAGTTGACAAATTAGCTCGGTCGTGAATTTGAGCTCGAAAAATCTCCCACCAAGCTGCCCATTCTAACGGATCACCGTTATATTTAGCAAGCTCGATTTTAGGTAACTTTAATAAAGTTTCCGGTTGTGAAGGTTGAGAACTACTTCCCATATTGACATTGTTGTAAGGGGGTTGAGTAGTTAAATCAACAGTGGACTGACCTTTCAGGGAAAGTATCAACCTTTCCGCGGATTTGATGTGCGCTTGGGCGGACGCCATTTTCGATTCCAGCTCGTCCATGAGCATCGTCGCGTTGTTCGAGCCCGAATAGAGCGCGCGCTCCAATTTTGCGTTGGCGCTCTTCGCTTCTTCGGCTGCACCGTCTTGGTCTCTGTCCAAGCTTGTGATGTAATCTTGGACAATAGATGTGAATTTGTCCATAGCTGTGGACAGATCCGAGCGTTTCAGCTCGGCTTGATAGACGTATGCCTGAAGCGCTTCTAACACTTCCTCCGCCGCTTGCAAGTTTACAGCGGCGGGTTGTGACTCGTCTTTGACGATTTTAGGAATCGGTTTAGTTGTGAATCGTAACACGCCGGTGCGTACTCCAGTCAACGCCCGGCTATGCTGAGTCAATGGATGAGTTGTGTCGGTCTCATCTACGTTGCTCGGAGGCATAGCTGAGGCTGCGGTTGCACCTCGCAAAGCGCGTAGGCGTTCGTCGGCCATAGCAAAGTTCGATCGATTTATTGCTTATTAGCAAAGTGGTAGCTAGCTGTGAACGAAATAAAATAATAAAAATAAATATTTCGTTTCTTGTGACTTGTACTTGTAAAATCGTAAGTAAATATGCACGCGCTACTAACGATTTTGCGTCCAAAACCGTATTACCGTAACCTCGTGCGTGTGACTTAGGCTGTGAAAAATAATTTCCAATGAAATTTCGCGCGAGACGACTTAATTAGAGTGACCAATTAGTTTAATTAGTCACCCTGCTCGCTGCACCATGTAAAATAATACGGAACTTGTTGAAATGACTTGTGAACCAGCTCCTATTCCTAACCAAGGAAGAGGACAAATGTGAACAAGTGTAAGTTGACGTGAAGCGTCGTCTCTAGTTGACGTTCTGTTATTTTATCAAATGTGATTAGTTGAGTTGAAGTGAATTGACGTGAGTTAGTGTGAAGCAAATTTAGATTGTTTATCAAAGGTTTTGACGAACGTTTTTATTTAGACAATTAAATACAAAGAAATAAATGTAAATAAAATATATATAAAATTATACGTAAACAAAGGAATTAATTTACAACTAAATTAATTACTTAAATAAAACGTAAAAGAAGCTCTAATTACCGGAGAAATAAGGCAATTTAAAGAAGGCACTTAATTACGACAAAAGGCGACAATTAAGTGGCGCGGTTGTGAATAAAGCACCTCAAACAGCGCAGGTGTGAAATAAAGCACTGAGGTGACTTAAAGCACCAAGCGTTAAACTTAGCACCAAAAACAAGCGACTTAATAAAGTGACTACGGCGCTTATTTAGATCCTAGGAAGAGATTCGTGTGAAGTTGACGAGGTTGCAAACACTGCCGATTCTAGCTGTGAAATCGGCTTTTAAGGGCCAGACCGATGGCAATTGGTTTGGCGCCAATCGGTTGGCTCTAATCTCCGATTTTTACCCAACATTTCCAATTGTGAAAGTTCAATCCTTGCCCGCTCGCTTCTCCGATGAAAAGCGAGCTAAACTGGCAAGATAGTGAAAATGTGAGCCAAGCCAGACCGCATTTGAAATGGCGCGCGGGCCCGGCCCCCCACTCGGGGCGGGCCCGCCGCTTAACATAAACATGACGGCGTATATGCGTGCTGCTTGTCAAGGAAATGTGGCGGAATGTGAGCAATGACTAAGATCTAAATATGTGAACGATGTGAAGCGCACGTTGTAAACAACATCGCTTGAGATATTAAATGACGAATGTGAAGATGTTAAGTAAAGGAATGTGAATAAAAATGGAATCGTAATATGTTGAATTAATTAAATATAAAAGCGAACATAAGAACGTCAACTTAAATATTAAAGATTTTTACATTTTACGATAATGTTACACAGGATGGTTTCGTATATTTTACAAACCACCTTGCTCTCGGTGCATGTGCGTCGATGCGGCTGAACTTAAAAAAATCTATCGGACGTACGCCCTACCCTACAAACCTGAAGGGAGAATTAAATCTGGCACCTGGGGTCTTATTCGCCACTATACGGTAATACTAGGTAGTTTGTGTAGCGGTATACGTACTTCGGTAAATATATGTCAAAAAATTCATGTCATGTTTATTACGAGTTATGGATTTGCAAAAACCTTTACTTCACTACGATTCTTTAAGAAAATCCCGGCGAAATAATAATCCCCTCCCCTCGAATAATCCCCACATCGTAATAACCCCTTAATATTTGCACTTAGGAAAAATAAACCCTGGGTGTATTTCGAGGAAATACGGCATTACCGCATTGGCTTGTTTTGAGTATCGTGCTGCAAGGAAACGTTTCGCAGGGCAAAGGTCTGATGACGACTTATTGGCTGCTGGGCAAGGGCGGCCAGCCGCCACAGGCCAGGGGCAACTCCTTTGGGCAGATGGAGGAGTGTGACGATATTTGATCGCATTTATACGGCAGCGTTGTTAAAATACCGGTATTTTTGGAAAGCGTAAGCGTAAGCGTAAATACACTTTCCAAATTTTGAGTGTGGATACTAAAAGCGTAAGGTATTTTAAAAATACCTAGGAAAGCGTAAAATAAAGCGTAAGCGTAAAAAATTTTCTTTCTCAGTGGATTCGTTCAAAATCAAGCTTTCAGCGACATTTTTCAGATGTCTACTTGGTAGTTTGCCCTTAGATGTTGATAGCACTTAATCGACAGCGACAGTTAATTAATCTTCATTTCCGCTCTCGGACTTTATGCTGTACATTTATGCGACGTATTTATACCTCATTCTCATAAATACTTACCGCATTTCTTCTAATAGCGTAAACGTAAGATACACTTATGGCATCTTCATTTTCGAACTCAGACGTCGTGCATTTTCAGCCACAACATTTCTATTCTGAAGCCATTGCCATCTGAATCCATTTAAATATTTTGCCCGACGACAAAATAAACGTGACATTCATATTGCGACACAATTTGTACATGTGCCGTTATTTCCAGTGCATTACTGCACACATGCAGTTTTTTTTGTATACAGTTTCATTCACTTTTTTGCAGTTTTTACACTTTTTACAAAAGCATAAAACCGGACTATGTGAAAACCTTTTTTACGCTTTTAGTACCCGGGTATTTCGGCCGGGAAAGCATAATAAAGCGTACGGGTATTTTATGAAAGCGTAAGCGTAAGCGACAGTATAAATACCCATTTACCCGGGTATTTCGGGTAAGCGTAAATACGCTTTCGCAACTCTGTTATACGGTTATCATAATCAATATCCTAATAAGTACGTTGTGTAAGGGACTATCCAGGGGCCAGTTTCGTATCTGCCATCAAGTGAAAAGTTGAACAAGTTTGTCAAGTGTGTGTGGTGAAATCGATTTTGAATTTTGGTTAAGTTTTTCATTTACCAGGTGCCAGTTCCGCAAATTGAGAAGTGATAAGTAAGAGAATAAGGAAAAGATAACCCAATTTTTGATCGGCGGCAAAAATTAAGTATAAAAACATTGGATATTTGTTTTCATTAAAAATATGCATTCATTTGCAGCTGATGTTAACTAGCATCGACATCATTGCATCCATTGATCATAAGCATACCAATAATACTAATGGTTTATATTTAGAACTACCGTATTCCCTAGAACAACCTAGAACTTCCTAGAACCCACCCCATCGAAATAACCCCCATCTTGAAATAACTAGTGATGGAAAAGCGCCATGGCGCTGGCGCTGGCGCCTGGCGCTAGCGCCAGAGCAAAAAGCGCCATGGCGCTTTTGGCGCTTGGCGCCTTTTTGCTATGGCGCCATTGGCGCTTGGCGCTGGGGTTTGGAAAAGCGCCATGGCGCTTTTGGCGCTTGGCGCTATGATGCCGTGGCGCCATTGGCGCTTGGCGCTAGTGTTTTAAAAAGCGCCAAAAAAGCGCCAAGAAGTTTACTCAAAATTCATCATTATTTTATGCAGAAACACCTGTTAAGTATAATTTACATAAGTATATGTGCTACTGTCAGTGTATTCCCGGATCAATATACCCTATTTTTGATTACTTTATAAACAATTTCCTTGTGATTGCATGGGTATTCGACATTTGTCCCATCTAATCAGAATTACCGTATTTGCTTGAATAGTACCCCCCTTGAATAATTCCCCCTCGAATAATTCCCCCCTGTAAGACGAGTGAGGCAATAATACTTCCCCCCCTCGAATAATCCCCCCTTAAGAGATTTGCTCAATTTATTGTGCCAAATTTGAACAAAAATGGCACGTTTTTGTGTGAATAAAGCATATTTCATCAAATGAGTTGATAGAAACATGGTTGAAATTGTTGACGAAATAATAATTCCCCCCCTCGATTAGTTCCCCCCTCATAAATGTCTGACGAAATAATAATCCCCCAGGGGGATTTTTCAAGCAAATACGGTATGTAAGACTTTATGTGACTATTCATCGGACTTGTAACACTCTTCACATAGGTTTTAGCTCAATCGCTATACTGAGCTCGTTCCTTGCAGTTTTGTTTGAGCAGGGTCAAAGGACCCTGTAAAGTGTGAAGTTGAGTAATAAACATCATCCAATATTTCATAAATACAACCTTGTGAAGTGTCATGCGAAATGTCAAAAGTTCAATCAAATTTTTTTCTTTTTTATTTTGATTGACATTTTACATCACATTTACTTCTTGACATTTGACACTTGATTTTACAGGGTGTGGAATCACTTTCTGAAGCCATTCCAACAATGGCAATCCAAAATTTGAAACCTCAAAAAGTGACTAGCAAAACTCGAAACTGCAATATTTTTGTAGAAAAATCGAAAGTATTCCAAAAAAAAATTGAAAACTTCATTTGAAAATTATTTTTGGGGAAAAACAACTAAATTCCAAAAGTAACTTTAAAAAACACCTAAAAATCTTAGCACTTTTTACAGATGGTGTGCAGTACTTAAGCCCAAACACCCAGCTGCAAAATATCAAGACAAAAAGAACAAAAGTGACTGCAGTTGACTTGTATTTTGCGCCAAAAACAGATTAATAGCAGTGCATCAGCATGGCTGCATATATGAGAAGCAAATTTTTTGGCGCTGGCGCTATTGGCGCTTGGCGCCAATATCCTCTGGCGCCATTGGCGCTTGGCGCCGTGGTCTAGAAAAGCGCCATGGCGCTTTTGGCGCTTGGCGCCATTTTGCTCTGGCGCCATTGGCGCTTGGCGCTGGGGTTCGGAAAAGCGCCATTGGCGCTTGGCGCTGGGGTTCGGAAAAGCGCCATGGCGCTTTTGGCGCTTGGCGCCAAAGTCCTGGCGCTTTTTCCATCACTAGAAATAACCCTCTCAAAATCGCCACTATAATTTATTAGCCTACCAAATTGAGTGTAAAGGGAACGTTAATGACAATAGATGCGGTTTGTGATCCGGGCGACGCAAAACACACATGAAAAACAATGACTTGTTACGTTAGAACAGGGTTTATGCCATCTACATACTTAGGTATATAAGTCTATAGACTCATACATGGCAGTTATTGTTGCATTTTTCTACATCTGCGTACGTTACAAACGACAAATTTACCGTAAATGCTCTATTAGGACGACCCCCCTCCAATAAAGCGACCTCTTCAATAGTACGACCCCCTTTGGCACGTTGTCTAAGTATAAAGCGACCCTCTCCAATAATCCGACCCCCTCCAATAATGCGACCCCCAAAGAAAAAAACAAAAACAAAAAACGGACATAAGAAAATGATGTCGCAATCTTCGGACGCTGCTGATTCGGCAAATTTTGCCGCAAAGTTAGCAAATGCAGAGGTTTTGTGGTGATTTTTGCTTTACAATATTGTTTTATAATGCCATGCTCATGCAAGTTAAATGAACAGTTGAGTTGCTGAGGTGTTGAAAAATTAAATGCGACCCTCTCCAATAAAGCGACCCCTCCAATAATGCGACCCCCAAAAATGTGCTAAAAACAATAAACCGACAGTCGCTTTATTCGAGCATTTACGGTATACTGGAAGTTCAAAAAATTTCTGGCGAAATAATAAGCCCCCCTTTCGAAATACCCCCCTCGTTTTACCCCCTCAAAATACCCGCCCTCGTTTAACCCCTCTCAAAATTCTCACCCTGAAACAATCAACCCCCGGGGGTATTTCGAGGAAATACGGTAATTTAACACCATTCAAACAGTATATTGATCATGCATTTTTTTAGACGGCGGACCGCTAAGTTTGCGCAGAATCCTACCATAATTGAATGAATAAAATCTTGTGATAAATGTCAAAATTGATTATTTCACAGTAAAAACGAAATATTATGATGAATAAACTGCATAATTTTTGGTTCATTATTCAGATGGGTTACGGTAGGTTTCCATACTAAGTGTGATGTCCGCTGTGATATCCATTATTATGATGGGTTACGAAAAATGGCACCAGCACCGGCAGGGCACC
>OZ038451.1:3346115-3393336 GCA_964036195.1 Sphaerolaimus hirsutus | reverse complement strand
GTTGTAGAAAAATGCAACAATAACAGCCATGTATGAGTCTATAGACTTATTTACCGTATTTACTCGAATAATTCCCCCGGGGAATTATTTTTGTGTCCGACATTTTTGAGGGTGGAACTATTCAAGGGGGAAATTATTCACGTTGGGGAATTATTATTTCCTCAAATTTTTTTAATCAAAGTATGTTTTCCATCGCACAACATACATGTACGTCCAATTTCCATCCATAGTGCACATTCCTTTGCATCCTTACACACTGAATGTGCTGCATTGTATTCGATGAATCAAATGAGGCACTGCTATTTTGCTTGGTTTGATTTCATCGATTGTGATCTTTTAAAAATGTGCATTATTTATTCTCATCATTGTGGGGGGGGGATTATTCAAGTGGGGGAATTATTCGAGTAAATACGGTAAGTACCTATGTAGATGGCATAAACCGTGTTCTAACGTAACAAGTCATTGTTTTTAATGTGTGTTTTGCGTCGCCCGGATCACAAACCACATCTATTGTCCATTAACGTTCCCTTTACACTCAATTTGGGGGGGGGGGTATTTGAGGGGGGGCTAATAAATTATAGTGGCGATTTGAGGGATTATTTCAAGATGGGGGTTATTCGATGGGCGGGTTGTTCTAGGGAATACGGTAGTTCTTTAAACCATTAGTATTATTGGTATGCTTATGATTAATGATAGTTAAGTCGATGCTGGTTATGTCGATGCTAGTTAACATCAGCTGCAAATGAATGCATATTTTTAATGAAAACAAATATCCAATGTTTTTATACTTACATTTTCGCCGCCGATCAAAGTTTGCGTTATGTTTTCCTTACTCTCTTACTTACCTTCTCTTACTTATCACTTCTCAATTTGCGGAACTGCACCTGGTAAATGAAAAACTCAACCAAAATTCAAAATCGATTTTACCACGCACACTTGACAAACTTGTTAAACTTTTCACTTGATGGCAGACACGAAACTGGCCCCTGGATAGTCCCTTACACAACGTACTTATTAGAATATACCGTATTTGCTTGAATAATCCCCCTGGGGGATTATTATTCCGTCAGACTTTTTTGAGGGGGAACTAATCAAGGGGGGAATTATTCAAGGGGGAATTATTATTTTGTCAACAATTTCAACCATGTTTCTATCAACTCATTTGATGGAAATATGCTTTATTCACACAAAAACGTGTCATTTTTGTTCAAATTGGGCACAATAAATTGAGCAAATCTCTTAAGGGGGGATTATTCGAGGAGAGGAATTATTATTTCCTCACCCGTCTTATAGGGGGGGATTATTTGAGGGGGGAATTATTCAAGGGGGGGGGGGGGGAACGATTCAAGCAAATACGGTAGATTATGATCACTGTATAAATGCCGAATCAAATATCGTCGCACTCCTCCATCTGCCCAAAGGAGTTGCCACTGGCCAGTGGGGGCTGGCCGCCCTTGCCCAGCAGCCATAAGTCGTCATCAGACCTTTGCCCTGCGAAACGTTTCCTTGCAGCACGATACTCAAAACAAGCCAATGCGGTATTGGCCCCCACACACTGGATGTCAACTGAATTTGTGTCAACTAAATGTCAACTGAATTTAAGTGATACTGTGATTTCAACTTATCTATCTGATAGAGCATAGTTAAATTTACATCATGACACTTCATTTTCATTGTTCCTGTTAAGTGTGATGCTTTTTACAAACTTCTTGTTTTATTCAATTGACACCGAGTTGACGCAAATTTGCGATGTCAACTAGTGTGTGTGGGCCCAATGCCGTATTTCCTCGAAATACACCCAGGGCCAGGTGGTTTATTTTTCCTAAGTGCACATTTTAAAGGGGGGCGTATTTCGATGTGGGGCTTATCGAGGGGAGGGGATTATCATTTCGCCTGGAATCACTGGCCTGGCATTCTGTCAACTCATGTAATCCAGGTACTTAACAGTTCAACAGCAACAAAAAGGTGTTTATACACTCCGTACATGTCATGTATCTTGCTGTCGCTGCCATTCTTTTGTATTTTCATCGATTATTTTTATAGCATATTTTTCACCCAGATGAAGAGGGGGAGTTATTCGAGGGGGGGGGGGGGGTATTTTTCATCAGAGTTTTTGAGGGGGGAGTTATTCGATGGGGGAGGGGGTTAATTCGAAATAATACGCTAGTTATTTTGGTCCCGTTACATGTCGGTTACGCGGGGGGGGGGGGGGGGGTTCTTTGAGAGGGCCGAATAATTCCAGAGTAAACAAAGATAGTGCACGAGGGCAACGGACGCACGCACCTTGACCATGATCTCGCCGCGGCGCTGCATGTTGTAGCCGCCCGCCTCCAGCAGGTAGCCGTACGCGTCCGCTGACATGTGGATCCCCCCGCCTGGTTTTGGCCACTTGTGCCAATTGGGAAGGTTTAGGCCGTTTGAATGGGTTCTTGTACAAAAGACGCAATGTAACGATGATAAAGGAAAACGTCGGGATTAGGGTGTCAACTTTCCGTTTTCCATTTTCCGCTTTCCGCAGGCAAATTGTTTTTCCGTTCTCCGTTCCGTTTTCCGGCAAGTGCAAATTTTTTTACCGTTTTCCAGCAAGTGCGGTCGGGATCAATCGTTTCTTTCTTTTATTTCGTCAATCGAGTCCATCAAAGTTGCATGGAAACCCATCATTTATATTGATTCATTTGCATTTGCCGGGTACGGCCACCTTGCCTGTCAAATCTCGACCCAGGTGCCCACCCCCCAGTACAACGTACTGTGTCCATGGCTCTGCATGCGGCTGGCGGTGTTGACGGTGTCGCCGAAGAGACAGAATCGGGGCATGGCGCTGCCCACCACGCCGGACACCACCGGGCCCGTGTGCACGCCCACGCGGATCTGCATCTGCGGCCACAGGTGGGCGGTGGATTGGTGCATTGCGGATTGTGATTGGAAGCTACCTATGCATTTTACAGAAGGAAGCACTCTGTCTTGAGGTCATCGATGGTGAAATCGGAAATTTTTATACGACATTTTATCAGAAAATAAGTTTATTGTCGCTTGTATGCGAATTCAATTTTTTCATTTTGTAATATTTTTCGGGGTTTTCTTGTTGATGTGTGTACGTATTGCGTAAGTATCCTGCTCTCGCATTATCGACTAAAACAAAAGTACTTTTGGGCTTACGGTCCGCCGCGTAAATATTATAAATTTAAGTTACTTAAATTCACTTGACTGCAGTTTGGGCAGCTCGCTGACCTGCTGGTCGGGCCCGTGGGGCATGTAGAAGCCGGCCATGGCCTGCTGGAAGGCGAGCGCCATGTCGGCCACGCACTGCGCGTGCATGTTGCCGTTGCGCTGCGGCACCCCCGACACCACCAGGTACACGTCGCTGATCGTCTCCACCTGCGGCCGTAGACTCGCTGTAGGGTTTCAAAAAATATTCTTTTGAAGATATAATTAAATGTACCTGAACGCAGAAAATCTCCCAAAAATTAAATACAATTAACCTCTGAAAGAAGGCACAGAAAAGATAAATGAATATACCGTATTACCTCGAATTATCCCCCCCCTTGAATTAACCCCCCCCCCCCCCTCGAAATACCCCCCCCCTAAAATTTGGCTGAGGAAATAATAAACCCCCCCCCCCCTCGAAATACCCCCCCTAACATTGAGTGTAAAGAGAACGTACATGACAAATACCGCAGTTTGTGATCTGTACAATGCAGAACACACGTTAAAACTGAAGATTGAGTGACGTTAGGGAAGGGTTTATGTATACCGTATTTCCTCAAAATACCCCCCGGGGGGTGATTGTTTCATAGTGGTCCCGAGAGGGGTGGGGGGGGGCAAACGAGGGGGGGGGGTTATTATTTCACAAGAAAATTTTTGAAAACCAAGTACGAAATTGTCGTCTGAAACGTACGCAGACGTAAAAAAATGCAACAAAAACCGCCATTTATAAGGTTCTGTAGACTAATATTAGTATGTAGATGGTAAACTGGTGGCAAATATAAATGGGAAATCAGGTACCTCATTTTTCATAACTATCTCACAGGGAAACGTGCAGCCAATATGGCTGCCGTTTGATGTGGGGCTGCCCACAACATTTGCCTACATATATGCCAAGTGGCACCCCCTGGCACCCCCCTGTTCTGTTGCTACAGATTGATAAATGTTTTTTTCCAATTTTATTCCCGGCAAATATAAATGGGAATTTTCAAGAAACACACAAACTACAGCTGCAGTTAAGTGCACAGCCGATTTTTTTGTGTGCTGCCAACACAAGCAATGAATGCACTTGTGTTGGGTCCTTTTCAAATAAAATAAAAATTACTTATGGCTTTCCCACAGCCATATTTTGTCTGCTGCTAAGTTGGGAGTATAATTTAGCTCCTGGTCAACTCACACCCACAAAATTTGCCCCCAGCAAGCAGGCATGGACCACAAAAACATGACAACAATGATTTTAAACTTTGTGATTATCAAAATTGTAGTTGTGATTGAAAAACTTTGATTTTCAATTTTCTGGGCATGACCTCTTCATTTGTTTATCCCAGTCACACTAGATACAGGGCACATTGCCCATTGGCCCCTATAGGTTTTTATCAAATAATTAGTGTCCACATTGGATGGGCACAAGTATTTTGTCATTTGCTTCAAGACACTGCAGGCGCCAGACACGCTGTCAGGCGAGTGCCCCCTCTACGCAGGGCCATTTTTATCATTGGCTATAAAAAAATAATTGAATGAAAA
The DNA here is from genome assembly GCA_964036195.1 of Sphaerolaimus hirsutus. Classification (NCBI taxonomy): domain Eukaryota; kingdom Metazoa; phylum Nematoda; class Chromadorea; order Monhysterida; family Sphaerolaimidae; genus Sphaerolaimus; species Sphaerolaimus hirsutus. The sequence continues at coordinate 3,388,611 of OZ038451.1, read as the reverse complement.
AATGAGTCCAGGAGCAGCCATATGTTGCCCCTGACACCAAACAAGCCAATTCTGGCCCCCATGTGCTCCATGAATAGCTTGGGATAGTGGATTGTTCACTTTTTCAAACCTACGTTTTTCTCCAAAAAAAATTTCATGTTTGATCAACAACGCCACCATTGTGTGGGGCTTCCGGGGGTTCTGACTGGGTAGAAAAGTTGCACATAATTACAATCTACCAATGTCAAAAAAAACTTTTTGGTCTCAAATGTCCAGAAAAAAATTTATCAATAATTTTTGTTTCATCAGGAACAAAAATTTGTATGGAAGTCCCATTTATATTTGCCAGAACAAAACATGAAAAAAAATTTTTCTGCATCAAGGGTGGCTTGAGGGGGGTGTCCCTCAGGGTATATATAGTAAATACTTGGGGGCACCCTCACACAAGATGAAAGCCTAACAGCTTGCATGTGGGATTTGTAAAATACAATTAAGTGATTTTCCCATTTATATTTTCCACCAGTTTATGTACACTGTTCTAACGTGATTCCGACATTCACAGCAAAAAATAGATCCGTGAAGCGTGTGGAAGCGGGCTGGATGCGCGTGAAGCGGCACGCTTCCACACGCTTCCACCAACATCACGAGATTCTGGGTGAAGTGTCTTCCACACGCTTCACCTATCTTCACCGCGCGCTTCACGCGCATCCAAACATGTGGAAGACACTTCACGCCGCTGGCGCTTCCACACGCTTCCCCCGCGTATAAATTTGCGTGGGAGCGCGATATTAAGATACGTGAAGTGCCTTCACGCATTTTTTCGTGATGTGTGTGGAAGCGCTGACATGCTTGGTGAAGCGTTCGGGAAGTGTTGGTGTGAAGACACTTCCCGACGCTTCACCGCGCATCCACACACCCATTTTTTGCTGTGATTGTTTTAACGTGTGTTCTGCACTACGCAGAACACAAACTGCCATATTTGTGATGTACGTTCTCTTTACACTCAATTTGGGGGGGGGGGTATTTCGAGGGGGGGGTGATTGTTTCATAGTGGTCTCGAGAGGGGTGGGTTAAACGAGGGGGGGGTATTTCGAGGGGGGGTATTTCGAGGAAATACGGTATATACAGTTATATATACCTATAAACACATATACATCTATGTAATTGATCGATTTTTCTACGTCCGAGTATGGGGAATTTCCGAAAATTTCTGGCGAAATAATAGACCCCCCCTCGAATAAACCCCCCCTCGAATTATCCCCCCCCTCAAATTTTGCTGGCGAAATAATAAACCCTCTGGGGGTATTTCGAGGTAATACGGTAGACTTAATATATAAATTAAATATTTTTTATATTTTATTCTCATAAAATAATTGTAATTAATTCTCTCTGGAAAAACTGGAGAAAAAAAATATTTTTATATATTACCCAACAATATATATATATATTTTATATATATCAGCCAACCGGGGATCTTATTGTAAAGGTATTTCGAGGGCTACCTATTCAAGTATAAACGGTAATAAATAAATAAACAATTAACCTTGTAAACATCAAACTGGTCAATTATCCCATCCAACAAATTGTAAAACTCATTTAGCAGTGTGACAATTTCCAATGGCTGAGCAGAGTCCACTATGGCCATCCAGCCAGCCACATCGGAAAAATACACGGTGGCAGAATCGTATGTTTCTGGGGGCACAGACTCTCCGATTTTGAGACTGTTAGCTACTTGTCTGCAGGGTGGTTGATTTTCTTTCTGTGAATATTTGGTAAGTTTTTTGGCGCTACACACATTATTGTATTAGGTTGTAAACTAATGAAGTGTCTTTTTTCGCCATCTCATACAAATATACATTTGTGCTTTCCATTGTGTTGTACGTTGACCGATTTGATGCCATTTGAGTATGTAGTGGTTTGGGTCTGGGCTATGATGAAATGTTTTTGTTTGCTCAAATAATCCCCTAGTCCCGAGATAAGGGGGGTCTATAAAAAGGTGGTCATTTTACGTGGCCAATATGCACATTGACTTTGAAGCTTAATAACTCAGCCATTTCTGGGCCGATTCGAATCGTTCAACACTTAAAATAACCAGGACAATCCGCAGATGCAATTTTTGTGGTCGCGTTAGTGATGTCTTTATCCCGTATGCCGATTTGACCCGGTTTTTGAACATGAAAAATATCCGTAATTATAATTTTTCAAGACGATTTTTTTGAAGTTTCTATCATATACTGTAGACAAATAGAATAGATCTGGCCCAAAAATTATTTCAATATCTCTCTCCAGTCAAAAGTTATATCACTTTAAACATTCGCCTCCCAACAATAAATAGAAAAATCCGCATGACGAGCAAATCCATATCTCGGCCATTTCTCAGCCAATTTTCACCAATGAACACTTAAAATGATCAGAAAAACCTGTAAGTTACATTTTTATGCTCAGGTTATCTGTATTCATCGTTCTTGATTAGTTATTTACATGTATGTGAGGCGGAAGTTTAAAGTTCTATTACTTTTGATTGGAAAGAGATATTGAAATAATTTTTTTGGTATATGAATCCCCATTGTCTAAAGTATATGATAGCATGTTTAGAAAAATTTATTTTTTGAGTTTAAAAACTGGGTCAAATCGGCATACGTAATTTAGACATCACTAATCCGACCACAAAAATGGAATCTACTGCTTGTGCTGATCATTTTAAGTGTTGAATGATCCAAATTGGCCCAGAAATGGCTGAGTGGGTAAGGTTCAAAGTGAATGTGTAGATCGGCCACGCAAAATGACCACCCTTTTTTAGACCCCTTATCTCGGGACTGGTGGATTATTTGAGCAAACAAAAACATTTCATCATAGCCCAGACCCCAAACCCCAACATACTCAAATGGCATCAAAATCGGTCAACGTACAAAAGAATGTGGGATGCACAAATGTACCTATATTTGTATGAAATCGAAAAAAGACACTTCATTAGTTTACAACCTAATATTTACTACTCTAGTTAGCCTTCAAATTTTAACTACCGTATTTCCTCAAAATACCCCCGGGGGGTTTATTGTTTCAGAGTGAGAATTTTGAGGGGGGGTTAAACGAGGGGGGGGGGTATTTCGAGGGGTGGGGGGGTTATTATTTCGCCAAATTTTTTTTGAAAACCAAGTACTAAATTGTCGTCTGAAACGTACGCAGACGTCGAAAATGCAACAAAAATCGCCATTTATAAGACTTTAAAAGACTTGTATAAGTGTGTAGACGTATAATCACTGTTCTCACATAACAGAGTCATCGTTTTTAACGTGTGTTTTGCATTACCCAGATGACAAACCGCAGCCTTTGTCATTTACGTTCTCTATACACTAAATTTGGGGGGGGGTATTTCGAGGGGGGGGTTTATAAGTTCATAGTGTCCATTTTGAGGGGGGTATTTCGAGGGGGGGGGGTATTTCGAGGGGGGGGGGTATTTCGAGGAAATACGGTAGTTGACGTAAATTCAGAATTTAGCTCATGTGACGCAGAACGATCTCCAAATTTTAATTTTAATGTGAAAACATGCCAAAACATTGACACATAACATAGCTATTTAGCTAAATAATCCTCCTGAGTAATGATTTTTCCACCAGGCTTTTTTGAGGGGATTCATTCAAGCAGGTATTATTTCATAAACATTTTCAAGCATGTATTTATCTATCACACTAGTACATATAGTTATGGGCATCGCAGTATATAGGACCCTAACGGATGCATGCACACTAGTTGACACAGTCACAAAATTGTTTGTGTGTCAAATGAACATTGATTTGGCACATTTGTGCAAATTTTGGTGGGTGGGCGGAGCTTAGGTCGCCACTTGAGTTCAGCGGTTACCAGCTGCCACTGAGGTTAAGTAGTTAGGGCACGTGTTTTATCCACCTTCCCGATCAAGTCCGGCCGCCTATTTTTTTTTTCACTTCGCAGGCCATATCTCCGGTTGCGAAAGGGGTGGAAAACTAAAACTTCGGTGGTATATAGGCGCAACCCCTCACTACCCCGCATGAATAAATGGGGCAGCGGCGACTCACTATAGAGGGGGTCGCCATATACGTGAAAAAAATTTGCAGCGTTTTCGCTGTCCCACACAGGTCCGGCCCCCAGTTGATTTCTTACACTGCGGGTCCTGTATCTCCAGCTGTGGGAGGGGTATAGATCTAAAAATTTTTGGGATGTGTCGCCAACACCCCTCCCCTACTATACACTGGCCAGGCGGTTTTTGGCAACTCACCACAGTGTGGGGTGCAAAGTTTAAAATTTATTAAAATGTTACTGTCCCACACAAGTCCAGCATCCAATTGAATTTCAAAAAATGGACACTTTTGTGTTGTTTTAACACTAATGTGGTTGACAATGTGAAATAAGCATGAAATATCCTCTAAAAAATATCTTATCTGACCTAAAACTGGCCACCACATGAACCCCTTCCCCCAAGTGGGTGACAAAAAAATCACTTTTTACAATATTTTTATTAGACACTTGAACGGCTGGTTTACAATAATTTATAGGGGAGGGTTAAAGGTCTCAAGTTGTGTAAAAAATCTTACCTCAAAAATGCCTTCATAAGAAAATTTGCTGGGGGTGAATTTCAAATTGTAAAAATGACATCATTGCAGGAACAAAAATAGGCAAAATTCACAATTTGAAATTCACCCCCAGCAAATTTTCTTATGAAGGCATTTTTGAGGTAAGGTTTTTTACACAATTTGAAACCTTTAACCCTCCTCTATAAATCATTGTAAACCAGCAGGTCGAGTGTCTGATGAAAAAGTTGTAAAAAGTGATTTTTTTGTCACCCACTTGGGGGGAGGGGTTCATGTGGTGGGCAGTTTTAGGTCTGATAAGATATTTTTAGAGGATATTTCATGCTATTTATGTTGTCAACCACATACATGTTAAAACAACACAAAAGTGTCCATTTTTTGAAATTCAATTGGACGCTGTACTTGTGTGGGACAGTAACATTTACATAAATTTTAAACTTTGCACCCCAGACTGTGGTGAGTTGCCAAAGACCGCCTGGCCAGTGTATAGTAAGGGAGGAGTGTTGGCGACACATCCCCAAAATTTTTGATTTATACCCCTCCCACAGGTGGAGGTATGGCACCCGCAGTGAAAGAAATCAGTGGGGGCCGACCCTGTGTGGGACACTAAAAAAGCTGCAATTTTTTTTTGCACTCAGCAACCCACCCTGTAGGGGGTCGCTGCGACCCCTTCAATTCATGCGAAGTAGAGGGGGTTGCGCCAATATCTACCCCAAGTTTCAGCTTCTGGCGCGTCCTAGAACAGGAGATAGGACGTCAGAAGTAAAATAAAAAATGAGGGGCCGGACTTGATCGGGAAGGTGTTTACATAGCAGATGCGCGGTTTCGATTCCCACTTGTGTCCAAGACCCTAAAAAAAAAACCTTTAAATCATGTGAAATGTCAGTCAGGGGGCAGTCCCAAGTAGTGATGGAAAAAGCGCCAGACTTTGAACGCCAAGCGCCAGAAGCGCCATGGCGCTTTTCTGAACCTCAGCGCCAAGCGCCAATGGCGCCAGAGATGGATGGCGCCAAGCGCCAATAGCGCCAGCGCCAAAAAAATTTTTCTGCAATGTGTTGTAGAATAATGGGTGCATAACGTGACATGTCATAGTAGTCGATTTAACATTTGCCTTTGTGATTGGGGAGTTTCCAATGGGAAGTGAGGTTCCACACACAGCTAAAACACAGCCAAAAGGTGGAGTTATTTAAGAGACGTTTATTTGTTTCTTATTCAGCGTAAAGTTTTGAGAATTTATGGTATTTTTTTATACTTTTTCTGCTGATGTATGCTCTTTCTAGACAGAGCAATTTATTCCATACATAGTTGCTCAAACGTATTTACATTTACTCGAAAAATACATTACTCGAGTACAGCTTTCCTAAATACCGTATTAGCTGGAATAAGTCCCCTGAGGAATTATTTTGTTTGACTTTTTGAGGGGGAACTATTCATGAATGGGAATTATTCCCAGATGGTTACAAAACATAAAACACAATTTCCATCAACTATCAACATTACCATCAACTTTTACTTATCAACGTTTGTCAAGGCTTAAAATGAATCTCGCGGTGTATAATCCACCCACATTTCTAAGCAAAAAACTAAAAAAATTTGTTTCACATATATACCAAACATAGATATGAGCAAAAATGTCCAAAAATGAGTAAAAGTAAAAATGAGTATAAGTATTCTATGTATAGAAAGGTATGCCCTAATATTGCCTGATCAATATTTTATAAATATTTATGTTCCCTAACACCCTTATATTTATGATTCAATATGTTCTTCAGTTCTCCACAAACTTAGGTAATCAACTGAGTGTCGTTTATACCATATTACTAGGTACACTTTTTATGATCACGGTTGGCGCTTTTTTGGCGCCATTTATAATGCTGGCGCCAGGCGCCAATAGCGCCACAAGAAAATGGCGCCAAGCGCCAAAAGCGCCATGGCGCTTTCTATCCGATCCCGGCGCCAAGCGCCAATGGCGCCAGAGGATTTTAGCGCCAAGCGCCAGAAGCGCCATGGCGCTTTTTGCTTTGGCGCTAACGCCAGGCGCCAGCGCCATGGCGCTTTTCCATCACTAGTCCCAAGCCCTGTAAAGTGTAAAGTAAAGTGTCAAATGTAAAGTCAAGTGTCAAGTCAAATGTCAAATGTAAAGTCAAGTGTCAAATGTAAAGTCAAGTGTCAAGTCAAATGTCAAATGTTAAGTTAAGTGTTAAATGTAAAGTCAAATGTAAAGTAAAGTGTCAATTGTGTATCCAAAACTTATTTTTCGTATCCAAATCTTATGTTTTTGTATCCAAATCTTATGTTGAAAAATAAGATTTGGATACAAAAACATAAGATTTGGATACAAAAAAAATAAGATTTAGATACACAATTGACACTTTACTTTACATTTGACATTTGACTTGACAGTTTACTTTACATTTGACACTTTACTTTACATTTGACATTTGACTTGACACTTGACTTTACATTTGACATTTGACTTGACACTTTACTCTACATTTGACACTTTACTTTACACTTTACAGGGCTTGGGATTAGCACCAGGTCTGAAGTAAAATACCCTGTCAAATGTCAAATGTCATATAAAACACACTGTAAAGTGCCCGATTGTATGTAAAGTGTATCCAAACCTTATGGTATCATATCCAAATTGTATGTTTTGTATCCAAATATTATGACCAAATGTAAGATATAAATACAGAAAAACATAAGATTTGGATACAATACAATAAAATTTGGATAAGCACGATACTTTACAGGGGTTTTTTACATGACACATGACATTTTACAGGTTTTTTATACATTACAGGGTCTTTTACAGGGCTCCCAGACGCAGCTCTTCTACTCGATGGGACTTGATCGAGTGTTTTCTAAACGACACATGCATGATCTATGTGGCCTCGTTGACCCCAGGACGCACTTCGGCAGCATGCGGTAGAGGAGGATGTCTGCCTTGCGCTGCTCGTCGACCAGCTCCTGCGTGCGGCTGGCCACCTCCTCCTCCAGCCAGGCGGCGTGCTGCTCCATCGTGTGCATCACGTGGTCGATCAGCGACTTGGACCTGCCGTTCGCGTGGGTGAGAAGTGGCTTCAAATGAAAAACGGTCCCGGTACATGGTTTAGAAAATCTCCGAGGCTGGAGTTGTTCGGTTTCGGTTCCGGTACAGATTCCCAAGTTACGGTTGCGGACCCGGTCCCGACCACCCCGTCCTGGTTACGGAGTCGACCCCGAACACCCAGCCGAGGTCCCGGTACCGGTACCGGTCTCATTGCGGTCCTACTCCCGGTCCCGGTCCGAAAAAACTGGTCCCATTTTAACCAATGATCAAGGCTCTATGCTGAAACATTTTTAATAGTTATTTTAGGTGACTTTGAGTTCACATGTCTGTGCCCCGCCCACAGCCCCCAAAACTAGCAACGTTTGCATCGCTGAAACATAAACATTTTCGCTATCTATCCACGATTTTACACACACATATTTGCGCACATCTGCTCGCGTACGATTTTGCACAGCTACAAAATTAAACGCACGACGACTTGACGCCTTTGGTGAGTTGCGACTTGACCTTGGCCAGTTCTGGCCGCTTCTCGTAGTCCTCGTGCCAGCACTCACGCACCGGGGGCCACTCCCAGACCCTGGAAAATGCCCTGGAAAGTGTCAAATGTCATGCAATGTCAGAAAATCATGCGAAATCATGTAAAATGTAAAATGTCATGAAAAATTTCAAATGTCATATAAAATGCGCTGGAAAATTTCGAATCTCATGAAAAATGTAAAATGTCATGGAAAATATAAAATATCTTGTAAAATGTAATTAGTGATGGAATGGCGCCATGGCGCTGGCGCTATTTGAGGGCGCCAAAGGGCGCCGCGCCATGGCGCCATTGGCGCTTGGCGCCCTTTTTCTGTGGCGCCCGTGGCGCCTGGCGCCCACTTACTGAAAGGCGCCATGGCGCCCTTAATCCGTGGCGCCTTTGGCGCCTGGCGCCCTGCCCTAAAAGGGCGCCAAAATGGCGCCAGCAGGGTTTCAAGGTGAGTGCTGCGTGAATGAATAAAAAAGAAAAAACGGGTCTGTGAATGATCAAAATTCACCGGAAAATGCATGGAGTGGTGTGAGTGAATGTATACGTTTCATCCCATTTTATCAGATACGTGTAACGGATCAGAAGCTGAGCATGATAGACCGGTGAACTTGCAAACTCGAAAATCAACGGATTGAAATTATCGGAATTCCGTTGTCGTTCGCTTCAAGAAAACATAATTGGAAAATCTATTCGAAGTGCATTCATTGTTTTGTTGAATGACAATTTTCAAAGTGTTTGAATTGAATATCACGTGTCAGTAGGGTTCAAACGATATGACTTTTCGATATCGATATTCGATATCGATACAATATGGAACCTCGATATCGATATTCGATATTCGATATTGAAAAATGGTTGATATTTGATATTCGATATTATGATATTTTTGATATTCGGTATTGCGATATGCTATTGGTATAACAAGGCATATTTCAAGTGGCATATTGTATTTTCATGTGGTTGCACACATGTTTAATCATCTCTTTACTGAAATGTGAATGGTACAAGTGATTTTAACAAGCTTTACATCACTCAATGGTAGAAAATAGAACAAAAACATGATGAATCAAAGTGTATCAGACAAAAAACAATTGGTAGATATTACAGTTCATCCTTATAACCTAATTGCTTAAGGGCATGTTGCAAAAAAAGTATATCAGCGTTTTCTGGCTTCAAATTTAGCACTCCAACAACAATGACATTATAAATACTGTACTTTTACTTATCAAATACAATACTATAAGCACATCAGATCAACCATAAACATCTCAAAATGAAAATGAAAAGTACATTTGGGGACACAATACAGGTTCGATATATCGAAAAAATGGTCGATATTCAATATCGATATTCGATATTTTTTCAAAATTTTCGATATCGATATTCGATATTCGATATTTTTTCAAAATTTTCGATATCGATATTCGATATTCGATATTAAAAAATGGTCAATATCCGATATTCGATATTCGATACGATATATCGTTTGAACCCTACGTGTCAGTACGGTTTTTGCACAAAAGTTTGTTGCTAGTCTCATTTTTGCTGATTACATCCTGGAGAACATGAATAAAGAAGTGAATGTGTGCACTAGTGATGGAGAAGCATTTTTAGCACACGCAGGGTATTCTACTCGCTTTTTTGATCTGGCGCCATTGGCGCCTGGCGCCCTTCTTTTCAATTGGCGCCATGGCGCCCTCTTTCCGTGGCGCCATTGGCGCTTGGCGCCCACTTTCCCACTGGCGCCCTTGGCGCCTGGCGCTCTCTTTCTGTGGCGCCCTTGGCGCTTGGCGCCTCGATTCCGTATGGCGCCATGGCGCCCTTTTTTCTGGCGCATTTCCATCACTAAATGTAATGTAAAATTCCTAAGATTTCAAATGTCATGCAAAGTGAAAAGTCATGTGAAAATGCCCTTTACAATGGCAAACTCATTTGACATTTTACATGACATAACTTGGAATTCACATGACTTTTTACACTTTGTATGATATTTGACATTTTACATGGTCTGGGAGTGCCCCCAGAAAAACGTAATTTGCCATTTTACAGTTCATTTTACATGATTTTAGACACTTAGCTTGACATTTCACATTTACAGGACATTTTACAGGTCTGGGAGCGTCACCAGATCTATCACTCCTTTGGGTACTTCATCAGCTTCTAACTCGTCAATGTCGGGTCGGATGGGCGGACGTTCTCCTTTACGCACGCGGTACACGATTTCTGTTCGGGTTTGTGTGAATTTTTTAGTTTTTATAACCCCAAATGGGCAATTCCACAAGTGGAAAAGTGGTGAAAAAAGTTTTAATTGAAGGTTTTTTGTCGTGAAATGAGCACTGACAAATATTGTTATTTATTTGAATTTTATGTGTTTTTATAACCAAAGTTGTTAAAACTTATTTACCGTATTTCCTCCAAATACCCCCCGGGGGGTGATTGTTTCATAGTGGTCCCGAGAGGGGGGGGGTCAAACGAGGGGGGGGGGGTATTTCAAGGGGGGGGGTATTTCGAGGAAATACGGTATGTTTACTGGAAAAAACGTACTGTATTTCCTCGAATTATTCTCCCTTGAATTGACCTACATTTGATATACCTACATTTGATGTGAGAAAATACTTGATTTTACATTTTCCCTAGAAAAAGTATTCTGCTGATGTTTAATGCAGTCTAAACGTTAAAAAAAATACTTTACTTGGGGCAGGTAAATTAATAATCGCTAAAGTAACAGGTAAGTAAATCTTAATTTACTTGAAAAATTTCAGTACTTTGAACAACCAATTGAACAACAACATCCACCAAAAAATATTTCCCTCAATGTCTCGCAATTACACTTCAAACTAATATAAAAAAAAAGAAAAAAGAAAAACGAACCTTCGGTGGCCTTGCCCGAGCCGGCGTAAGCGGGCTTTCGGTTGATGATCTCGGACATGACGATCGCCACCGCGTACACGTCGCCCGGCAGCCACACCTGGGGCCCGATTTAAGTGACCCGACAAGGTTTTTTATTGTGTGTGATCATCAATTTGAAATTTAATGTCCATTTGAATGTGTTTTTACCTGTGTGTTGGCACTCTTAGAATGTAATTACTGCCTGCCATTTTATTGAAGACTACCGTTCAGTTGGAGGTAGTCATTATATGTCTTCGTGAGTGCGAAAATGAGCCAGAAACTGTCGTTCTATTGGAGGTGCCCTTCTATTCGAGGTACGTATGATGTTCTATTAGAAGAAATACAGTAACCCGCACACCTGAGTCGTATCATTGGCGTTCACTTTGCCGCGGAGTATCTCGGGCGCGAACCACAGCTGCGCCTTGGGCGCCACGCGGTCGCTCCTACGCACCGCCATCAGTCCGTAGTCGGCCAGGGGGCAGTCCCAGACCCTGTAAAATGTCCTGTAAAGTGTCAAATGTCATGCAAAGTGTCAAAAGTCATGTAAAATGCCCGGTAAAATGGCAAACGTACGTTTGCTATTTTCCCGGGCATTTTACATGACTTTTGACACTTTTCATGACATTTTACATTTTACAGGGCATTTTACAGGGTGTGGGACTGGCACCAGCTTGAGCTGCCAGCGGTCGTCCACGAGGCAGTTGGACGAGTTGAGGCGGCCGTGCCAGCGTAGGTGCGACTTTTGCAGGTACAGCATGCCCTACGGGTTTGCGCCGCTGTTTACCGCACACAGCAAAAAATGGGTGTGTGATGCGCGGTGAAGTGTCGTGAAGTGACTTCACGCAGACGCGCAATGTCGGCATGAGGACACTCCACTGCATTCCAGATGCTTCACGGCACTTCACGAACCATGCAAAGTATGCTGCAAAGGTTCGTGAAGTGCACTTCACGACTTTCGGTCTTCGTGAAGCTAGGTGAAGTGAGTGGAAGACACTTCACCAAAAACTTCGTGAAGTGTGTGGAAGTGAGTGGAAGTGTCTTCACAGAGCGCACTTCCACACACTTCACGAACCCATTTTTTGCTGTGGCAATGTGGTTGAATAATTCCCCTGGGGAGTTATTTTTTCGTCATTTCTTGAGGGGAATTATTCGAGGGGGAATTGTTCAAAGCTAGGAATCATTATTCAGTCAAATTGTTAAAGCATGTTTCTGTCAACTCGTTCAAGAAAATATGCTTTATAACCACAATAAAATGCCATTTTTTGTTCAACTTGGACATAACAAATTGAACAAATGCCTTGATGGCGGAATTATTCGAAGGGGGGGGATTATTCTTTCCTGACTCGTCTTACTTATTTAAGAGGGGGAACTATTTCAAAGGGGGTGACTTATTAAAGGAAATTTGATATTTGTATGTGCACTCATTACTTGAGTTTACTGTCACTGTCTGTGGCTGAACTCAGTCCCGTGGCCTGTCTCACACACTGTAAAGTGTAAAGTGCCTGGTAAAATTTAGTATCCGACTTCACCGAACATTTTACATTTTACACCCATCCCACAAATTTGCGGGGATCCTTCACGGAACCATAACACACATTCAACAAGTCCCTGATGAGCGCCCACTTGAAGTACCAATCCATGACCGTGGTCACGTTCGCCTCGCTGCGGAATATCTCGTAGAGGGAGCCGCGCGGCATCCACTTCCACACGGACATCACCTGCGGCCCGCTGTCATACACCAAACCCACCATGGGGCAATCCCACACACTGCCAAAGGCACTGGACAATGTCAAGTGTCAAGCAAAGTGTCAAGTCATGTCAAATGCACTGGAAAATGTCAAGTGTCATGCAAAATGACCTGCAAAATGTGAAATGTCATGCAAAGTTTCAAAAGTAATGGAAAATTTCCTGTAGAATGCAGAGTTGTTAAAATACCGGTATTTTTAGAAAGTGTAAGTGTATGTGTAAATACACTTTCCAAATTTTGAGTATGGATACCAAAAGTGTAAGGTATTTTAAAAATACCTAAGAAAGTGTAAAAAAAGTGTAAAAAAAAGTGTAAGTGTAAAAAAAATTTTTGGAAAGAGCTCTCACTGTTGAGCATTAGAATACACCACTGTTTTCACCTTTAGATCAATATATTTGTCATTTTTATACATCATTTCACATTTCACTGCCTTTTATGAAACATTTCAGACTGTAGCAAATACTGTAGTGGTATGAAGTTCACTAATAATGGCACTTTTTCAGTGTTGATATTTACTGATTAAGCAATGTGATACACACTGCTTAAATGCAAGATTGGACATGCAGCAAATGTCAATGCAAAAGCCAGTTGACTTTGTGTCCAGCTGGTGAATTTCCATTGATCTTGTCCTTTTTACAAAAGTATGATGAAACTGTAGAATACCATGAGTACTGATCAAAGGTTGGAGATCAAAGGCCAGTTGGTACATTTGCCATATTTTGTACATTCAATGCATAACTGCATGTGTGCACTGTGCAGTTATTTTTTGTACATGATGCTATTTTATGCTTTCTCAAAAGAATAAAACAGGGCCATCTGAAAGAAAAAAATACACTTTCTGTACCCGGGTATTTTGCTCAGGAAAGTGTCAAAAAGTGTATGGGTATTTTATGAAAGTGTAAGTGTAAGTGTAAGTATAAATACCCATTTACCCGGGTATTTCGGGTAACTGTAAATACACTTTCGCAACTCTGGTAGAATGTTATATGTTATGCAAAGTGTCAAAAGTCATTGAATATGCCATGTGCCGTTTGCCATTTTCCAGGGCATTTTACATGCTTTTTAACACTTTGTACCACGTTTGACACATTACAGGGCATTTGACAGGGTCTGGGACTGGCACCAGTGGACACACGTTCACATGCTCCAGCTTGCGAGTCTGTTCAGGGGGGGGGGGGGGGTCGTCTCGTGTGTGCATCGATTTAGGCAATGTTAATTTTAAATGTTGCTTGGAAATGAAATTGCAATTGCAGCTAAGATTTGTCGTCAGTCAAAATAAAATTGCCACGGCGTCAAAAAATTACCAAAAATGACGTCGGCACATACCTTCAAAATCTCAATATGGTCGGGGTCGGTTTTCATGACAATTTTCTGCACTCCAGTTTTCTTCACTCGCACTTGCGCCCCCTTGAAGGGGTGTGTTTACAGCTTGATGAAAAATTTTTAGGTGAAGCGTGAAGTAAAGTGACACCAAAGATTCATTTTTATTTAAATGTTTTCAAGTTTAGCAACCTATTTTTCAAATGTCAAATGTCAGTAAACACAAATTCCATTTGAAATTAATTGATGATTTAATTAATAAATTAATTAATTGATGAACTGACAGTAAACTAGTGTGCGCAGCGCACTTTCCTGACAAATTTTCGGCCACTTTTAATTTCACGCTCGCACCTCCATATTGTCCACCAAGCTGGAAGCACACCTTCAAGTAGTACATATTTCGCATTTTTCGCTGGCGCGCCTTGGCCCCCTCGCTCAAGTGCGTCGCACTGGTCACGATCGACATCAGACTGCCCAGTTCTTCCTCCTGGAGGGGGGTTTTTGTTGTGGCATTGGGGTGAAGTTTGGCTGAGAAAAGGTGTGGATTTTGGAAATGTTGTAATTTATTAGACCCCGTTTACACGGATTTTATGTGACGACTCGACAAAAATAAAACTTTCAATAAGTTGAGTAAAAATGTTCCATATTTATGAGAAAAAGTGGTCAATTATACATCTTACCTAGGCGAATATGCATGTCAAATTGCACAATCGTGCTTGTAGCTCAAGAGTTAAATGTGTTTGAAAACTTTTGCAGTTGTCGGACAGTTGTCGGGCTGTCTCCGACGGCCAGCAACAATAGCAAACTTTTTTTGAACGTTATAAGTCTTGAGCTACAAGCACGAGTCTGCAATTTGGCCTGCATATTCGCTTAGGTAGAAGGTATACTTGACCACTTTTTCTAATGAGTATGGAACCTTTTTACTCAACTTATTGAACGTTTTATTTCTGTCGAGTCGTCACAAAAAATCCGTGTAAACGGGGTCTTAGGGTTCCAAACGTTACCACGGCCCCAAAAACGAAAAATTGAGTCGGAAAATGGAAAATGTGCCAAAAACAAATATTGGGAAAAATTATTGGCAGAAAACGGAAACAGAAATAAAAAATTTCACCTGCGGGAGACGGAAACAGAAAACAGAAAGTTGACACCGTAGTTGTAATCATTACCATCCATTTTTGTCCAGATTTTCAGTTCTTTATCAGTTACACCACCTGCACAACATGGGTGCATTCGAGGTGGGACACCCCCGTTCCAAGAGTGAAACCTAGTGCTCGAAGTCGAAACAAATTTTTCACAACTCGAATTTGATTCACAGCCTTCATATTTTTCTGTTTGAGCCGGCGAGTCGAGTCGGGTGAGTCAGTGAAAACCGAGTCTCGGGTCAGCCAAAAATCCCGAGCCTCGAGTCACCGGCATATTTTTCCAGTTTTTTAAGTTGAGCTGAGTCTTTTGGCACCCATTTTTACTTTCGAGTCTTGAGTCGAGTTCGAGCCCTAGTTAACCGCCCCCCCCCAAACTGACCAACTTTTCCGGACTTATCAACTCCGGATAGTGGACAGTCCACGAGGCCACAGCCGCATTTGTCTCAGCGATTTTGCTCCTCACAAATACGGTTACAAATAGCATGATTACCATGATGGACACGATCAGGCAGCCGATTCCCAGGAAAATCAGCGACGAAATTTTATTCGTTTGACGCGTTTATTTTGAGCGGACCGATTCATTGTAGACGCACAGAATATTTTACTAACAGAAGTAAGTAAACTCAAAGTGGGTGCTCATAAATCAGTTCGAACGTTTCTGAGTTTACTTTTTTGTTTTCGGTTTTTAATGTTCTTCAACTGTAGTTTACAGACACCTTATTCTGGTAAACTCAAATGCATTCATAGCCGATTTATGAGTTTACGAAAATCTGAGTTTACTGGTAGTTAACTAGTGTGCGCAGTGTCATTTGGTCGGAGAAACTCGGCCCAGTAGAATGTGGGAATTTTACAGGACATTTTCCATCACTTTTGACACTTTGCATGAAATTTGACAATTTACAGGTCATTTTCCATAACTTTAGACACTTCGCGTGACATTTTACAGGGCTTACATTTTACATTTTTCCATGACTTTTTGAGACTTTACATGGCATTTACACAGCATTCTTCATTACTTTTGACACTTTGCATGACATTTTACATTCTACAGGGCATTTTACATGACTTTGGGAACTTTGCAGGACATTTTATATTATACAGGGCATTTTGCCCGACTTTTTACATTTTTCATGACATTTGACCTTTTACAGGCGATTTTGAGTGGTTCCTGGCTGTATGTGCTCTTGTATACAATAAATCGGGTTGCCCAAAAAAAGCGTTTCAAACAAATTAAATTCCGTACCAGAGTGGTGTCTTCGCTGATGCATTTCTTCCCGTCAAATCCGCAAGTTGGTTCGTCCAATGGTGGGCTGGTGGTCTCAGAAAATTGCACTTTTTGATTTTATCCGAATTTTTAATTTTTACAATTCCTTTGAGTGCGAAATAAATATATAGGTAGCCAATGAAATGGTTAGTGAAGTAAGAAGGCTGTTTTTTGAAACATTGTTGATTTTACTGTCAGGAAAGAATGGCAAATTTAAATAGGTATATAAATGAGAACCATGTCTAAAACATAGAAACAGCTCACATAGGTAAATTCTCTTTAGATGTACCGTTTTCATTTCTGCTGACGATATGCTCAGTGCAATTTGATGAAACCACACCTGCCGTCCCAATATTCCCAAATTTTGTTTTCTGTCAATAGATTTTCAAATACCTGAAATACAGTAAATATATTTGGATGGGAAATACTATATGCACATTAGTATTTAACAATTGAAGCATATAGAGGTAGATGTCGATGGAGCCAAAGTCTAACAGCCCGTAAAAAAGTTTCGACCGATCCAAGCAAAATGTATTGGGATCCCAGCCCAGGCCCCAGATTTAATTGGGCAGACAGATTTCTGCCCGTCGCGCCAGGCGCCTGACACGCCCGTCATGCACACCTGGCAAAATCTCGTGAAACGAGATTCCATTGCACCCCGCGTGCCAGGCGCCTGACACGCCCGTCGCGCCTGCCTGACGCGCCCTCACTCCGCCTGATTTGCCCGAAAAATGGCAAACGAGATTTAATTGTGAGTGTATTTGCAGGTGCGCCGGGCAAAATAAAAAAGGAAATGAATATTCTACCCTACAGCCTCGGAGGTGTAGGGTGGGTTGTCTTGCATGACATTTTACCGTTGTAAATGTTTATCGGAATGTTTTTTGCACAATGTGTCATGTAAAATGTCAAGTGTCATGTCAAAGACCCTGTAATGTGTCAAATATCATGCAAATCGTTTAAAAAATAATATGATGAATATGATGGGTGCGATTTTTACCGCCCAAATCACAAAGACTATGTTTTGGACTATTATCATTGTTAAGAGGTGAAACGCAACACTTCCTCTAGTCGATCTGTGTGTGTTCCCGGCGGAGATGCGCAGGGTCACGTGTAGTGATGGAAAAAGCGCCAGGCTTTCGGCGCCAAGCGCCAAAAGCGCCATGGCGCTTTTCTGATTCCGGCGCCAAGCGCCAATGGCGCCAGAGCAAAATGGCGCCAAGCGCCAAAAGCGCCATGGCGCTTTTTGCTTTGGCGCTAGCGCCAGGCGCCAGCGCCATGGCGCTTTTCCATCACTATTCACGTGTTCGGATCCCGATAGGTGCAGTACTTTTTGCACTTTTTTTGAAATGTCTGTTAATTTGGTGATGTGTTTTAGAGCTGAAATTACAGTAAAATTTTATGTCAGGTGCGTCAACTAGACGGTTGCTTAAAAACATGGACTCAATTTTCCGCTCGCTTGAAAAAAGTGCAAAAAGTGCAAAAAAATGTGGACTCGAGTGGAATCCGAATACGCAACCCTGCGACCGGCCGGCAGAAACAGACACACATCGACTACAGAACATGCTAGGTTATGTGCCTTAGCAGCCGATACATTCACAAACATTCCTTCCGAAAAAATCGTATACCAATTGTCTTTCGTCATTTTTGAAATTTTTTGAACGACATTTGACATTTTACAGGGTCTTTCACATGATGCATGACATTTGCAAGCTCTCTTACACTTTACAGGGTCTTTCACATGATGCATGACATTTGCAAGCTCTCTTACACTTTACAGGGTCTTTCACATGATGCATGACATTTGCAAGCTCTCTTACACTTTACAGGGTCTTTCACATGATGCATGACATTTGCAAGCTCTCTTACACTTTACAGGGTCTTTCACATGATGCATGACATTTGCAAGCTCTCTTACACTTTACAGGGTCTTTCACATGATGCATGACATTTGCAAGCTCTCTTACACTTTACAGGGTCTTTCACATGATGCATGACATTTGCAAGCTCTCTTACACTTTACAGGGTCTGGGACTGATTCCTGTTTAGCCCAGCACCCAAAATCAACTTGAATGTGTTTTTCCATTTGCATTGCATCGTCACAAAGCAACGATTTTTCTTTTTTATTATTATTTTTTTAATTTATTCCATACAAAATTGCGCCCGATCTGCCCGTCGCGCAATTAAATCTCGATCTGCCTGGCAGTCGGGCGGCGGCTGTCAGGTGCCTGGCGTGACGGGCGGGGCAGGCGCGACGGGCGCGGGCGTGTCTGCCTGTTTAAATCTCGAATTGCCAGACACGCCCGTCATGTCCTCCCTCTCAGGGATAATCTGCCCAATTAAATCTGGGGCTGAAAACTTGTTTACTGTTATGAAATGCTTTATTATTTTAGTGAACTGTTTGCACAAAACAGTACGAAGCACTGTATTTAATTTTACCCGTGTTTCGTACTGCTCTGCGAAACATTTTACCAAAATGGTCGAGCATTTCATAATGGTAAACTATTTACCTAGTGCACAGTTGTTAAAACGTACGTACATTTACTCGAAAAATACCCGTACGCGAGTACGCAGTAAATAGACATACCTATACATATACTTCAAAAAAAGTAATGTACTCATTTTTACGCGTACACTTTAAAAGTACACGTGTACATGTAGGTAGATATATGGCTAACTAATCATGCGTAAAAACGTAACGACAATTTTGCGCAGACACTCCGACGACTCGAGAACGACCATGTGCGACCGAATGACGACCCGCGGTGCACAGGGAAGTCACAGTGAACGTGCGGTTCGCTGTGCACTGCAAATCCGCCAACGAAGCCGCAGCCCCAGGACGGTACGCCCGAATGGACACTGCTGCGGCCATGAATTTATTAATTAATTTCTTTTCCGTTAATTACGTAATTAATTCCCGTGTGATGATAATTTTTCATTTCATGTTTCGTTAATTAAGCTAATTAGGATACCCGCACTGTTAGCTAATTAAGTGACTACTTCCGTTTTTCTTTTTTAAATGCATTTCCCAACATGTACTTTCGAATGTTATAATTTTTGGGTTTTATCAAGTTACATTTTTGGTCAAAAGGGTGCAGTGTCTGGGAATGGGTTAGAAAGACTTTAATGTTTCTAGTTAAGCTAACAGGTGTTGACTCTGTTAAATGCTTAGACGCCCCGATAGATAACATTCAGAAAATTCCCCGACCAAGTGCTTTTTACTTAGGACTAGGTAATGGGTGGAAAAGTGGCAAACGGCAATTATTGTCGGCATGCGACTGCAAGACACATGCAGAGCACAGTTTATAGTGAAGAGCACAGTAGTGCCAATTAATTATTCCCATCACCCAGGGTGATTGGTGAACTCACAAGTGCTAGTGTTTTGTGGCGTGTGTTTAGTCCCAAAGTTCCAACCCTTACCCGGCAATGCAATAACCTTGAACAAACCCCGCAAATGAGCGTTCTTTCTGTGGCCTTGGTCGGGCGCGCTATAAAAATATTTTTCACCTAAAGGGGCGCAGGTTGATAACACGTGTCACACCACCTGCTCTAATTTGTACCGTAACCTCTGAATAGAACCCAGTTTATGACACTCACCTTTGAGATGAATTGCATTTTAATTACGTCAGTGATAACCACAGTTACTTTACGCTTGATTTAAATTACGTTTGCACCCGTTCGTTTAATTAGTTATTTTTCCCGCATTGAATTAATTTACTTGTGCCTCGTACGCTATGTTTACAGTTTTCCAGTGATCATTGAATTTGCCTTATTAATTCGCTTATTACGGTTAATTGTTGTGTCTCTGATTTAGTATTCATTTCGCTTATGGTAGGTTTTTGGTGATTATAAAACGCGCTGATTTTACATTTTTTCACCCACTAGAGGCTATACGACTCACTTGAGCTATTGTGAAATTGACTCTGACTATATCGCTAAATAAAGTTCCCGTGAACCCAACTTGGTCCCCCTGAAGCATACTAACTGCTTGAATTTTAATTTGAATTTTATTAATTTCGGCCTTTCATTAATTACGGCTTTTAACAATTAATCGAAGTAAACCGCCGGCAGCAGCTAAGAAAGAGATTGGTAAGTTGCCGTGTCTGTCCTCAGGAACTGTCAGGACCCCAAGGGGTACTGGCGCCGTTCCTGATTTGCGTGTAAACATCCCCGTACCATAAAACCAATTATTTATTTAATTAAGCACGCAAGTGGAAGCGCAAAGGGACCGGAATTTGCAATTCTCTGCCGCGGCAAAATTCGACGAGTGGCGTATTTATGTGGTAAAAACGGAAAATAGTAAAATAGGTAAAAACGTAAAATATCTGACATACAGAGAAAATGTATTTTTGTTGCTAAAATCCCAATTTTCTGTTGCTAAAATAAGAAAAATTTTAAGAAATCGTATAATTTTTCTAAAAAGGACTAAATAGGTACTCACTAAAAACGACATTCATTATGTCTTCCAGTGTAAAACACACTCTTACATGCAGGGTTGGCAAAATCTCAGAAAAAAATAAAAATAAAATAAAAATAAAATGGAATATTCAATAATAAAATAAAATAAAATAAAATGGAAAATATAAGAATAAAAATAAAAATTGTATAAAAATTCAAATTTTTGTAAAATGTTTGTAAAATTGTATAAAAATTCGTATTTTTGTAAAATTGTATGAAAATTCATATTTTTTGTAAAATTTTATCTTGTTGCTTGAGTTTCTACCTGTTTATTCATGGATCTGGGAGCAGTCCCAAGTGTAAAGTGTCCAAAGTCATGTAAAATGTCATGCAATGTGTCAATTGTCATGACAAATGTAAGGTCAAGTGTAAATTGTTATGACATGTAAAACATAAAGTATCAATTGTCAAGTAAATTGTGTCCAAATCTTATGTTTTATATCTAAATCTTATGTTTTGTATCCAAATTATGTTGTTGTTGTATCCAAATCTTATGTGAACATTTGGATACAAATCTTATGTGAACATTTGGATACAAAAACATAAGGTTTGGATACAAAACATACTATGGATACAAAAACACAAGATTTGGATACACAATTTACACTTTGCATGACATTTGTCATGACAATTGCCACTTTGCTTGAAATTTGACATGACACTTGACATTTTGCATGAGAATTGACACTTTACTTTATATTTGTCAAGACAATTGACAAATTGCATTACATTTTACAAATGTGCCCAGCACACTCCACTAGTCCTTCTACTGAAAATGCAAACCATTCTTATCAATAATTGTAACTTTACACTTGCAGCTAGCTAACAATACATACTGCATGCAACTTTTGAAAAGTAAGGGAAAAATTTGTCACAGGTTTTTCATGTATAGGTCTAATTATAACATTTTTTGGCCTTGCATGCATGATTCTGATTTTTTGTAAAATTTTTGTACAATTTTTGTAAAAATTTTGTAAAATGTGTTATTTTATTTTATAAATGACTTTTGGGAATAAAATAAAATAAAATACAATGAAACAAGAATAAAATTAAAAAAAAATAAATTTTTTATACAATTTTTATACAATTTTACTAAAATGAATTTTTATAAAACCAACCCTGCTCACATGTAATAAGTAGTAGCTTTTACGTTTTCCAGGGGAAAGTACTTGCTTTTACATTTTCATGGGAAAAAAGTATTTTACTCACATTTACGCGTGAGTATGAGTAAAAAAGTATTTTACATTTTCTATACTTTTTGGTGAGTAAAAAAAATTCTTACATTGACATATACTTTTTAAAAAAGTTCAGTAGTTCTAACAAACAACTCTGACCTAGTGCGTGTGTGTGTGGGCACAATGTGTAGATAATTATTGTCATGTGATGTAGAAATCGATGCATAAAATTGTAGAAATGATTACCCCCAATGTTCATTTTAGCATTGTAAATTTGTTTTTAAACATTGTAAATCTGTCTTTGTTCAGACTAACATCTGATAGCTCGTCCTCGTGCGTTTTTATGAGTATAGCTTTTCGGTACATTCCCGATTTTGCATCGACGCCCACAACTACGCATGTGAGCTTCAAGCCGCCGTCTTCCGGTGAGATTTCCACGTGCCCGGTGACACCTGGAAAATTTTTGGACACTTTTTTCATTCCTCCATTCAAAACATTTTATGTGCCATATATCCTCGTATAAGCCCCCCTCCCCCCTCAAATACCACCCCCCTGTTAGCTGTTTGAGGAAAAATAACTTCCCTTCGCAAAACTTCACCCTCTTTGATGGGTGGGACAAAAGTCTATGTATATACCGTTTATGTATGTGATCATTAAATACCTAGAATGTATTTTATCGTTTAAAAATGTTATGGCTGTCTATAAAAATATGTAAATACGTCCTGTAAATATTTGACGGGTAAAAATTGACGGAATTCCTTGTCTAGTTAACATTTTCCATACGACGAATATATAAAAATGCGGTTGAAAACCTCGACGGAAAATACATTCTCCCCTAAAAGTTGCCCATTCAATAGCACCCCAAAAAAGCCTGATGAGAAAACAATCTCCTTGGTGAACTAATCGAGGATATACAGGGGTGGGCATCTTCAGTTACCGCTGGAAAAACGCGATAGCTTGAGCTACAGTTGAGCTATCACAATGAAATTTTAACACAATAGAGTAGACTCCATAGGACACCTATGCTGAAGTTTGCAACCCAAACGGCCACAGTTTGGAGGAGTTGTGGAACACACAGTTTTTAGTGTAATTTTGTGACTTCACCCCCCTTATCTCGGGACTGGGGGACTATTCGAGTAAAAAAAGAATTTGGTAGTAGGCGCGACCACAACATACTCAAAGGGCATCAAAATCGGCCGATGTACGACAGAATGGGACGACACCAACGACCGATGCCCCCCCCCCTCAAATGCCACCCTCGATTTATCCTATGGGTGACGCCAAGTCACAAAATTACACTAAAAACCGTGTGTTCCACAACTCACCCAAAATGTGGCCGTTTGGGTTGCAAACTTCAGAATAGGTGTCCTATGGAGTCTACTCCATTGTGTTAAAATTTCATTCTGATAGCTCAACCGTAGCTCAATCTATCGCATTTTCCCAGCGGTAACTGAAGATGCCCACCCCTGTACATACGGACACAGTATGCATACCGTATTTCCTCGAAATACCCCCCCCCCTCAAAATGGGCACTATGAATTTGTGGTCCGGGAAATGCATAACAGACATTCAAAACACTTACTGTGTTACGTTAGAACATTGATAATACCACCTACATCCTTATATAAGGCTGTAAAAACTTATAAATGGTGGTTATTGTTGCATTTTACGTTTTTCTCTCAAAATTGTCACTCTGAAAAAATAAACCCCCGGGGGGTAATTCGAGGAAATACGGTATATTCGCATGGACCAGCCTTCAAATTCCAACGCATAGGCAGCTTTGATGATGGCCGGGCCATCGCCCACCCCGCGGCCGCCATCTTGAATCGATTTGTTAAGCGCGCGAGCGTACAGCATGGTCGCGTCGTACAGGAACGGCGAGAACGTGGAGCCCTGCGTGTTGGCGAGCGAATGACGTGGGCAACTCTAAAAGTCGACAAGTCCATAAATTGCCCTTCAAACAGCCTCGGCCTCGCCGGGAA
This sequence comes from Sphaerolaimus hirsutus, assembly GCA_964036195.1. NCBI lineage: Eukaryota > Metazoa > Nematoda > Chromadorea > Monhysterida > Sphaerolaimidae > Sphaerolaimus > Sphaerolaimus hirsutus. Next base: position 3,364,509 of record OZ038451.1, on the reverse strand, counting down.
CAAAAATGTTCACGCGTGCAAGAAGTCGACAAATCCATTTCCCTCCCCAGAACAGTTTTGCGCTGACCAAATGGCATTTTATGGACACCCCATTTTTCACATATAGGTTGAGAGCAGGAGCTGAAATTTTGACACTTTATTGTCAACATATGGAACTTAATGGTAAGCATGAGAGAGCCAAATAGGACACGCACCACAGTCCTGGAATTGTGTCTGAAACTTAAAATGCGATTTACTCAAACTCGCATTTTGTGGACGTGTCGACTTTTAGAATTAGAAGCCTCAAATGGAGTCACAAGTATAGTCGGCAGACATGATACTATACAATGAGTCGCATGATGTCATATCATGCACGCTGTATCCAACCCGTAGAACTCTGTTTTGGTGACTCGTGCTTACGCATATACGGAATGAAACTATTCAATTGTGCCCGCACAATTCAAACCCCCGTCAAAGTGTGGTTGAGATCTTTGGCATGATGCCATCCAAGCGTCGTCTGGATCTGAATAAATACAAAGCGGGAACGTTTTCTGAAATCAAAATTTTGAACGTAACAAGTTTTCGTCAAAATGAATCGATAGCGCGTAACTTTTCTAAATATGAATTAGATTAAACGTAGGTAAACGTATAATCAAAAATTTGCAGCACCTATCGGCACAAAAATTGGAGTAAACGAGTGCGTAAAGAACAGCACATTTTTATTTTCCTTCTTACTATCTTTATTTTTTATTTTTTACTAAATTCCTTTCTCGTTCGCTCTACAAGAACAAAATATAACTTTCCAATTTTGTAGAATGATATGTCCGTCGACTATACATATTGACATATTCACGACCCACTGTGCACCGTTTTTCTACCGTATTTAAGATGTATCGCACTTCGCTGTTCAGTAAGATGTTGAATTTCATTGACGCTCAGCGAAGGGAAACATAAGTGGACCAAACCTGTATAATATCATGTCTGCCGACTATACTGCATTATTCCATACAGATTATCTGAAAAATGAATGGAACAAAATTACGGATAAGGGCTTTGTTCTAATCTAAGCCAAACATAAGATTAATCTGTTCAATGTGTTTGTGAATAAAGAGAATGAGCACTGTGCATTACAGTGACTAGTAACTAAACATCAAACAACAGAAACAGCACACACTTGTGTCACTTCTTTTATGTATGTATTTGCCTGATCGTGTTTGCATTCATTCAGGCTTGTTTAAATTACTGAACTGAAACTACCGCAAATCCTCGAATAAGACCCCCTAGAATAGCTCCCACTTGAATCATAGTTGTTAAAACATAAATATTTACGTTTACTCGATAAATATGGATACTCGAGTACTGTGTAAATACGTTTACGTTTCCTCCCATAAAAATACCAATACTCACTTACTCGCGTACTTTTTAAAAGTACGCTAAAAAGTACGCGAGTACAGAAAACGTATTTAAAACAAGTTTTTAATAGGCGTTTACAAGGCATAAAGGAAACAAAGGGAGAGAAAAGCTAACTATAGGGACAAAATATCCAAAATAGCAGCCAAAAACACATTACCGTATTTCCTCGAAATACCCCCCGGGGGTGATTGTTTCATAGTGGTCCCGAGAGGGGGGGGGGGGTTAAACGAGGGGGGGGGGGGTATTTTGAGGGGGGGGGGTTATTATTTCACAAGAAAATTTTTGAAAACCAAGTACGAAATTGTCGTCTGAAACCTACGCAGACGTCGAAAAATGCAACAAAAACTGCCATTTATAAGGTTCTGTAGACTAATATTAGTATGTAGATGGTATGTACACTGTTCTAACGTGACACTGACATTGTTTTAACGTGTGTTCTGCAGTACACAGAACACAAACTACAGTTATTGTCATGTACGTTCCCTTTACACTCAATTTGGGGGGGGGGTATTCCGAGGGGGGGGGTTATTGTTTCATAGTGGTCTCGAAAGGGGGGGGGGTCAAACGAGGGGGGCGGGTATTTCGAGGGGGGGGGGTATTTTGAGGAAATACGGTAACTATTGAATTTTATTGTGAAAACGTTTGAAAATTAGTGAGTTTGAGCGAAAATTGGGGCAAAATTTGTCAAAAATACCCACTTTTACGTTTTTCCAGGGACAAAAGTAATTTACACACGTTTACTCATGAGTAAAAGTAAAAAAAAAATAGTTTACATTTTAATTTAGAGGAAATATGGCTTTTTGTACATTTTCGATTTTTTACGCTTTCCTAAGTATTTTAAAAATACCTTACGCTTTCAGTATCCATAATCACAATTTTGAAAGTGTGTTTACACATACGCTTAGGCTTTCAAAAATACCTGTATTTTAACTCTGCGACATTGTAAAGCAATAAACAGTGAATACTGGTGGCCTTGTCCGAAAGCGCCAAATCCGCGGCTTCCGCAGATTGCCACATCGTTAGCTTGTTATTTTTTAGCTTGTTTTTTATGTATTTTTTTTCTCAAGGGGTTGCATTATTGGTGAGTGTCGCATTATACTGACACAACGTCCACAAAGGGCGTCACACTATTGGTGATGTCGCATTATTGGAGACTAGCATTGAAAACATCAGGATTGGGATATCGGGCAATGATCAGGATTGGGATATCAAAAGCTTCGGGATCAGAATCTGGATTTGAATTCATTTTTTAGATTCTGTGATCAGGATTGAAGTTTTAGGATTGGGATCGGGACCACAAAATTCCAGAAATCCTTTGAATTCAGGATTGGGATCCCATTTGAGCTCTATCCAAAGATGCTATATCCAAAGTATACTCTAACACGAAGGCAATAATGACATATGGTGGATACAAAAGTGAGCCTCTGGATTACCCACAAGGAGTTGCACAAGGCTGTGCTTTAAGTCCTACATTATATGCAATCTATATGCATGAACTGGCAAATATCCTACTCAAAACAGGATGAGGGGCAAAATGTGGGCTGGATCAGGAGAAAATACCAGCTCTGTTCTTTGCGGACGATATAGTGCTGTTGGCAAGTAAGGACAGCGAACTAGAAACGCTTCTCAAAGTTTTCAGCAAATGGTCGTGGGAATGGAGTGTGTCAATTAACCCATCCAAAAGTGAAGTACTTCGGTGGGGAACATCCCAACGATTAAAACGGTCCTGGCCCCTGCTAGTTGGCAATCCAGAAAATCCAACCGTGACATCACTGCATGAGACAGATAGTATCCGCTATCTGGGAGTGCAGATAAACAGAGGAAAAGATCCATTTTCGGAACACAAATCAAATTGTCTGACCAAAATGAAACAACTATCGAGCCTTGCAATAGCTGCTGCAAAAAACTCGGGCACACCAGTATACAACGGAAAAGTGACATGGAAAGCGTATGTTGAACCTGCCAGCATGTTTGGAGTGGAAATCACAGGCCTATCAAGAAATGAGCTAATATATATGGACAAACTATACATCCGTACATTACGATGTATCGCTAGACTGCCGAGCAAAACCAGTAGTGCAGCACTTTTACACGATTTAGATGGTATCTTACCATCTGACAAGTATTATCAACTTGTGCTGACAAATGACAACTACATGTCTAGAGTCGACAAGACAAGATGCCTATACAGAGCATGGGACATTGATAGCACTCTTGCTGGAAACAAAAGGCTACATGTTGACAACACGACCAGATGTTTACGAGATATAGCCAAAAAATCTCTTGATCTTAACATAGATACAAATATTCTGACAAAAGCTGATATACAAATACATATTTACAGACAACGTAGAGCAGCGACTGTACAAACGTTGCGCAGTCAAACTGCGCTGTCCTACAGAGATAATGAGGAAGCTTCTCTAGAGATCAAAGGCATTCGCTACAATGAGCTGAATTGGTTTGGTGCAAGACTAAATGCTCTACGCATGCGGGGGCGTGGTGGTCACGAGATATGTAGTATTTGTACGACTAAGTATACAAAAATTGTTGCCAATCTACACCACATACTATACGTGTGCACCGGAACAGAAGAAATGAGAAAAAAGATATCTAAGGTTGCCTGCTCGCTTCCTTGTAACTGGTCCAGCAATCCACTGGGTAAATCTGTATGCCATAATCACAGGAAAGAACTTGATAAATTATTGGTCAATGGGACCAGCCATCTACATGACAGATAAGTTGGCTAAATATCAGATAAGATGGACTTAGGATTTCAAGGCTGATCTTCTCAGCTGAAAAGTAGCTTTGGTCAGGGAAGGGCGAAACCCTGCAAAGGGGTAGGGCCCTGTATCCCAGTTTTAATAATAATAATAATAATAAAGCTCTAGTTACTGATACTTTTTCAGAGCAAATAAAATCATGTATACTCAGTACTCAAGTATACATATTTGGAGTTAACAGTAAATAAGTTAACAACTATGGAGGACTGCAATCTTTGAAAATATGGTTACCAAAATTTGGTTAAAAAAGTGATCTGATAAATTCTGTAGGGAAATGAAAGCGATGTATTGTGAGGAAAATTGTACCCAAATCATATTTGTGTTGATTATTCAGATTGTACATGATGTACTAAGTATTCAGTAGAATTGTTATCATTTGAAAATGTGAATGAAAAGCTAAAACAACACATAAGGTGCTTAATATCTTAATGGTTCAAACACCTTCAAATATCGATTATAACATGATAAAAGTTGGAGAGATTTTCTGAGATTTTTTGAACTGAGGTTTTCTCACAGATTAATAATATTTTCGAAAATGACCCGAGAGATTTTGGAGACCTGTCACATTATTAGAGAATTTACAGTAGCTGAAATTATTCTGGAGGGCTCGCTGGGGTAAAATATATATGATATACCATATTCCCTCTAAATATCTCCAGGGGGTTTATTTTTTAATAGTGAGAATTTTGAGTGGGGTATTTCGAAGGGGGAGGGGCGATTTCGAGGGGGGGGGGGGGGTAATTCAAGGGGGGGGGGTGTATTATTTGGGCAGAAATTTTTTGAACTCCCAGTACTAATAACATACGCAGATGTAGAAAAATGCAACAAAAACCACTATGTATCAGAGTTGCGAAAGCGTATTTACGCTTACCCGAAATACCCGGGTAAATGGGTATTTATACTTACACTTACGCTTACACTTTCATAAAATACCCTTACGCTTTGTTACGCTTTCCTGGCCAAATTACCCGGATATTAAAAGCGTAAAACAACTTTCCACATGACCCAGTTTTACGCCTTTGAAAAAGTGTAAAACTACAAAAACAAAAATGAAAAAATACAAAAAAATAGAGACTGTGTGTGCGCAGTATTGCACTGGAAATAGCGGCACATGTATAAATTGTGTCGCAAAGGCGCCACACACGCTGGATGTCAACTGTTTCGGTGTCAACTCGATTTTGGTTCAATTTAGGTCGCAGGACGATTTTCTAGTGAACGTGCGGCAAAGTCTAAGAGGAATTTATATAGTCATGTGCTTTTGAACATAATTTCACAGCCGATAAACTAAAAATTTATGAAAAACTGTTGGACCAGTTGACATCGGATGTCAACTGGGCCAACAGTTTTTCATAAATTTTGCGTTTATGGGCTGTGAACCCATGTTCAAATGCACATGGCCATATAAATTTATCTTCGACTTTGCCGCACGTGCACTTGAAAATTGTCCTGCGACCTAAATTGAACTAAAATTGAGTTGACACTGAAACAGTCGACATCCAGCGTGTGTGGCACCAATATGAATGTCTGGTCAATATTGTGTCGTCGAGCAATACCGTGGCATTAGATTAGTGATTTTGGGACAGAAAATGGATTCCGACGACAATGTTGTTGACGTCGACAGCACGAAATCCGAGTTAGAATATGATATAAGTGCTGCTCATGAATTGCTACGAGGGCAGGCTACCAAATGGACGACCAAAAAATGTCGCCGAGATCTTGTTTTGAAAAGAATTAACTGAGCAAAAATGGACAGAATCAGTGATACATTGATCTAAATGTGAAAGCAAGAGTATTTTACGATGCTCAATGCCAAGAGCACTCTCTAAAAAAAATGTACGCTTACGCTTTATTTTACGCTTTCCTAGGTATTTTCAAAATACCTTACGCTTACAGTATCCATACTCAAAATTGGGAAAGTGTATTTACGCTTACGCTTACGCTTTCCAAAAATACCGGTTTTTTAACAACCCTGCTATGTATAATTGTCTACAGCCTTATATGTAGATGGTATAAACCATGTTCTAACGTGACAATCATTGTTTTTAAGATGTGTTATACATTTCCCAGGTCATAAACCGCAGATTATGTCATTGGCATTTATAAGATGGATATAGCGCAAGCAGAGTTGTTAAAATACTGGTATTTTTCGAAAGTGTAAGTGTAAACACACTTTCCAAATTTTGAGTATGGATACCAAAAGTGTAAGGTATTTTAAAAATACCTAGGAAAGTGTAAAAAAAGTGTAAGTGCAAAAAAATTTTTTAGAAAGAGCTCTCACTGTTGAGCATTAGAAAACACCAACGTTTTCACCTTTGTCAATCAATTTATCAATTATGCCGTTCAATTTATTTGTCATTTTCATGCATTTTTTCACATTTTACTGCCTTTTGTGAAACATTTCAGACTGTAACAAATACTGTAGTGGTATGAAGTTCCCTAATAATGGCACTTTTTCAGTGTTGATATTTTACTGATTAAGCAATGCGATACACACTGTTTAAATGCAAAAATGGACATGCAGCAAATGTCAATGCAAAAGCCAGTTGACTTTGTGTCCAGCAGGTCAATTTCCATTGATCTTATCCTTTTTACAAAAGTATGATGAAACTGAAGAATACCATGAGTACTGATCAAAGGTTGGAGATCAAAGGCTTATTTGCCATATTTTCTACATTCAATGCATCACTGCATGTGTGCACTGTGCAGTTATTTTTTTGTACATGACCCTATTTTATGCTTTCTCAAAAGTAAAAAAAAACAGGGCCATCTGAAAGAAAAAAACAACACTTTCTGTACCCTGGTATTTTGCTCAGGAAAGTGTAAAAAAAGTGTATGGGTATTTATTGAAAGTGTAAGTGTAAATATAAATACCCATTTACCAGGGTATTTTGGGTAAGTGTAAATACACTTTTGCAACTCTCAGCGCAAGTCCACCATCAATATGAGATGACAATCCACTGTTGCCACCCATACCAATATATATGGATCAACATCATGTGGAGCTTGATGCGGGGAAGCCTTGCACAAAATACTGTCATCCACACAGACAGGTCCACTACCAAACTTATCCCAGTGAAGCCCAGCAAAATTCATCCTACTCCCAAAATTCCCCTGGACAAACTTAGGTGACAAGACCCGGTGCAACTTTTTAGCACTTTCCACAGCTGGGACCACGGAGCAGGGTAGGTCCTGAACCAGCTTGTCACACAAGTTCAACAACTTGGTCACCAACATGGTGTCAATCGGGCGACACACAACACCACTCTGCCCACACAACTTTTGCGCAGCATTCTTATGCATGACCTTCTTGCACACAGCAACTTTGCACCTATTAGACCTGCTAACTGCAGCCAGCTTTGGCAGACCTCCAAGCAATAGACGGAGATATCGCTCGATAGTGCCCTTCAGAACCACCTCCACCAACCACAGCAGTGCGCACATACCGCAGCAATTTGTGTTTGATAGTGTGCAGCATTAGTTTTCCTGCGGCATTAGCTTTCCCTTTTTCCCACATACCACCAAAGTGACTTTGACCTGGACACAATGTGCTTCCCAGGTGGGGCTGATTCACCCAAGATTCCAGGTTCAATAAAACTGGGGTGCATCAGCAAATGTTCCATAACCCACTCTTGAGAGGCACCACCGACCACTTCACCACTTGGCAAAACCAGAGTCAGGCAAAACCAGAGAACCAGGCAAAAGTCAGGGTATCAAAATCCACTTAGTTTCGCTCAGAAACGGGCCCAGAATTAAAGGTGGAACATTTAAGTCAAATACAGCAATAACACGGCATAAACTTCAAAAGCAAGTGCAAACATGTTACAAACAAGGATTTCCAGTAAATACTGATTAGTTGAAACAATTCGGGTCCTTTACAATCCTCCTGGATGTCCATTAAAGCTGGAAACTGTTGTTGGAACCATGCCAAGGCCAGTTGGACACTAAGAGTACATGCCCCTTTATCGTCCACGATTCTCGTGCTCGGCTGAGTTTGGGGGTGGTATTTTATGAGGTGGGGAGTATTATCAGAGGTACAAGAAGGTGTTTAGGTGTTCTCTACATATCCTGCATACCTTCTTGGCACTCTGCCAAAACAGTGATTGATGCCTGAAAATGCCTCCCAAAACTGTCCCAGTTTTTTTGATGTGTTGTTGTGTGGAGAATACCACATACTCGGCCATCCACAAGCCTCGATGCATCTCAGTGGACTTAAGAGCCCAGTTTTGAATGTAGTTTTGCAAGAAACGTTTTTATTAATTGTTGAACCCGACTAGTCATAAAACATTATCAAAGGGGGTTTGTGACAAGATATGAGTTCTTGTATTACACATACTCTTTACACTGAATTGGGGGGGTATTTCAAGGGGGGGAGTATTTTGATGAATACAGTGTATGGAAGAATCGACAAAATGGAGCAAAATAAAGCATTTTTCAGTAGAAATTGGGGAAAAATCACTCAAAGTTTTTCCACATCATTAGTAGATAAACCACAGGCGTAAAGTTTGTTTGCGTGTCCGACATGACTTTATTCCGTGTTTTTAACTGCGCGTAACGATCACATCTTGCTAGGGGGCTGATATAAATATGTATCAAAAGAAAGTGTATACATTTCTCTACAAACATATGAATTTACAGCCCCTTACCTTTAAGTGTCCCAGTTGAGAGTGACCAAAAGAAAATTTGTTCTCATCTAAGTCTGTGAGTTCCCTGGATATGTGTGACTTTGCATATTTCTCTTGTGATGATATTTATTGAGCCACTTGGGCTACAATGCCGGAATTACAGCTCAGCGGTGTTTGACGTGAAATGATGACATCGTAAAATTGATTACATCAAAATAGACATAGGTACAGCGTTGAAATTTCAGAATTCGATAGTTCTAGTAACTGTGTGTAATGTCCTAAAAAATTTTAGAAAATAATTATACTTTAATAAGTTATAAATTTTACGTAAAAAATTTACCCATTCTACGTCAACATTTCACGTCAAACATTTTACAACACCAACAAATTTTGACGTTAAATTAATAACTACTTAAATAAGGATTATTTGGTAAATTTTTTTGGGACATTACACAATTACTAGAACCATCTAATTCTAAATTTCAATGCTGTACCTTTGTCTATTTTGATGTAATCAATTTTACAACATCATCATTTCACGTCAAACGCCGCTGGGCTGTAATTCCGGCTTAATGGTGGTTGACCTTTACGCCAGAAAATCATCGAACAAACTTACTGCTGCTACTTTGGCCACACGCCCATCAAGTCTGTTCTCCAGGAACAAAATTATTAAAACTTGAGTTCATGGGAATAGTTGTTCATGGTCATACTGCTTCAGCCACACACGCCACCATCAAGAAAATCAGGTTTTGGAAAGAGTATACATAACAAAAAAATTATTGTATGGATAAAGATCTGCCCCCCTCGTGTTTTTGAATTCACAAAACATTGAAACGCAAAAAATTATAGTTTTTTTCATGCCCCTATATACTGCTCACTATAACCACATGTTCCAGTAAGTTTCAGACAGAACCCTAGTGAATGCCACATCCTTCTGAAGTGACAAGGCTCAAGAGAGGGCCTGCGGACTGGGATGCAGGCAATTTTGTCAGTATTTACTGCGATGAAAAAAGTACGATTTTTTGACACATTGGTTGTTTTGTAAATTCAAAGCCACATGAGGGGGACATATCTTTACACACCACAATAAATTTTTCATATACGCATTCGTATACTCTATCCAAAAACTAGCTTTCATGATGTGTGGCTGAACCGCAATGACCATGAACAACACTTCCCAGGAAGTAAATTTTTGTTCATTTTGTTCCTGGTGAACAGACTTAAATCTGCTCTGCACAAATTTTACTTGGGCCACTCTCAACTGGGACACGAAGCTAGGGGTTGGGTTAGGAATTTCAAAATTTTTGGGTTCGGGTGTCCGGTTTTGGGTCCTAAAATTTTGGGTCGGGTATCGGGTATCGGTTCCAAAAATTTTGCAGTTTTTCCAAAAAATGGCACAGTGTTACCTCAACATGCCTGTGTAATAACTGCTGAAAGCATCGCACTGTGAACCTAGCAGAAATATTTTTCAATAATACTTAGTAATCATTTCCAGTTGTAGTAATTGAGCTTAATGGCTCTGTTATTTTGCACAGTGTCATGCCATGGCTGCTGAGGTCCCAAGAATGTTGTAACATATTTTTTGCAGGTTTCATTTTGGCCCACAGTTTTTACCTCAGCATATTTGGTCAAAAACCAGTGGCAAGTAGAATACCTATATTATATAAACACTAAACCCACCAAACAATTTCAACAGTGCTTGAAACATCTAAGTTAATGGGAGCAGTATTGCAGTGGCCTTCACAGGATGCCAATAAAGTGCAACTGTTGGCACACTCAGTATGAATTCTCATGCCTGATTACGAAACAGTTGCAAACTCAACTGTGTAGTTTGCAACTTTTTGGTTGAGCAAACCACTTTTTTAAGTTGCTCCTGAACCTTGCCTGGCAGTGCACCCAGTCAGACTGTCTGCCTCACTGAACCAGTGCAACTGAACACACTTTGAGAAGAAAACTGGAATCAAGTGTACCCAGATATCTGGTAGCCATTTTGGCCAAGGGAAAGGCAGCTATCTGAATTGTCTTCAATTGAATCAAATTTTTTCAAATGTGAATGAAGACATGCAGTACGGTATCGGGTTCGGGTCGGGTCGGGTCGGGTTGGGTCGGGTTCCCAACCCTAGCTAGGGGGCTGAAAATTCATATGCTTCAAATTCATAGAGAAATGTATGGCCTTTCTTTTGATACCTGTTATGTATAAGCCCTCTAGCAAGATGTGATCATTACGTGCAGTTAAAAACACGGGAAAAAATTAGGGCAAATGAACTTTCCACGTGGTGTATAGTTGAGCGATTTGGCGGTGGCTGAGCACCAGGAGTAGTGATGTAACAGCGCCATGGTTCCCTGTTGGACGCGTGAGGAAAAAGCAATTACCCCCTTGAATAATCCCCCCCCCCATGGATGAACTAATATCCCTGTAGATCTTTAAAATCACAATTGATGAAGCCAGACCAAGAAAAAAGCTAAAAGTGCAGCAATGTAATGGAATGGGCACATTGTACACAATGAATGTTGTGTGTACAGATTGTACACGTGAATGTACACTGATGCCAACAAATTTTAGGCATTTGATAAATTGAGTTTGAATGAAGTGTGCAATTTGAACAAAAATATCATGTTATCTTGGTAATAAAGCATATTTTGCACAATGAATTGATAGAAACATGCTTGAAAACTTTGACGAAATAATAACCCCCTCCCTTTAAAAAAAGTCTGATTAAATAATACCTCCCCCCAAAAAAAAAGTCTGACGAAATAATAATCCCCCAGGGGGATTATTCAAGCAAATACAGTATTTCCACATATACAGTATTTCCACATAACACGGATCATACGATTAGCACTATGTCCAAATTTGAAAATCAGTCCGATTGCATTTGCATTTGCACAATTGTAACCACAGTGATAGAAATCGTGTCAAATGTAGTAGAAAACGTGCTCGGTGCACATTTTCTATACGATTTTTACGTTTTCTTTGGTATCCGAGTGACTGTGCCTCGATTATAACATAGAAAAACATAGATTAGGTTTTAAATCTGTAGACTTTAATAACTCTTCTATAATAACTAATTCTAAAAGACAACAAGTTCAAAAGATGTAAATTTCAAGTTAGGCACTGAAAAGTCATATACCTGACCTCTGCACATTTTTCATTATTTTCCATAATATTTTTCACCTGACATGCCCCTATATGATAGATCAAATTTGGTATTTTTGTTGAAAAAGTGTAAAAAAATTGGACAAGAAGTCAACAACGACAAGTCCACTTAGTTTTGGACTAAAAGTTTTGGACAAGGCCCCCTGCTGCAGCATTTTTTATGGAAAAAGCAAGAAATCTGATAAGTCCACTGTGGACACCGATTTCTAAAGTCAACAAGTGCATAAATTGCCCATAAGGCAGCCTCATCGTCGCCGTGTCTACGTTTACGTTGTATCCCGAAAAAATACCGGTACTCAATTACCCACATACTTTTTGAAAGTACGCGAGTACAGAAAACGTATTTTAAATTACGGCTTTTATATTGGCTTTTTCAAGGTATGAAGAGATAAAAAGAAAAAAAGAAGGCTAACGTATCTATAATAGCTTTTTAAATGGGCAAAAACACATCAACTAGTGAATTTGAGGGTAAAAAAGTTTAAGGAATTCATGATTTCGAGTGAAAATAGGGGGAAAATTTCAAAATACCTACCTAATTTTATGTTTTCAACTAACAAAAGTAATTTACTCATGTTTACAATTGAGTAAAATAAAAAAATACAGTACATTTGACAACTCTGGCTGAAACTTTATGAAAATACAATTGACTCAAAATCACGTTTTGTGGACTTGTCAACTTTCAGAATTAGATGCCTCGATTTATGTGATAGAATAGAATATAATGCCTTTGATTTTCAAACTTGTATGGATTGGTGAATTTAGTGACTATACAATATTTTTTAATAGAGGTGTGTGTGTCTACACTAGAATGTACACCCTCTTAAATTTTTTGAGCCAGGAAATACTATAATAGAATGTGTGTTTAAAATAGAATATACTCCTTTTTAAATTTTTTGAGCCAGGAAATACTATAATAGAAAGTGTGTTTAAAATAGAATGTACTCCTTTTTCAATTATTTGGGCCAGGAAAGAATAGAGTAAAATCAGTTCATCCATGAATGAAATAATAGAAAGGAGTTCTTCTATTAGAACAAATATGGTAGTCAATTTTTCAACTACAGAATGTATGAATAACCTAAGTGCAGAAAATTCACTACTTCAATGATATGGCAACTACTGTATTGAGAGCTCTACTGTTGCTGGTGACCACACTTGGCATAGCAGCCAGGCATGCAAGCAAATGCCCGTGCTTTGGTGAAACAGATATGATTGTTGAGTGATTAGTCTGAGCAAAATGTCCTGCACAACCACAAAATTGATCATTATTAAAATGATTGCCTCAACTGAAGTCTCAATCTTCAATCTTTGATAACATCAGAAACAAAGCTTAAGGTGAATAAAGGAATGGTTCCTGTCAATGCAAACAGACCTCAAAATCTGCAATGAATTTTCATAGAAAACTCTGCCACACAGACAAAGTAGGTAGCTCACTGGCAACTTGCTGCAAGCTTGCTTACCAAACAAAAATATCGTAACGATGACAATAGTAGTGACTGAGATAACTAATAAAATGAATATGGTCCACCCATGTGCTGGCTGTGCAGCTGCTTTGAAACTGTTGACACTTGTGAGCATCATGTTCACGTTGTCAGAGGCCTGCACTATGCTGTGCAGTTTTGTTGGAGAGTGTGCTGCACATGACAAATCTTTACTGTTCTGCCATATGGAAAGTCATGCACAGCTATAAAAATTAAATATTTTTTCAATGTCCACTTTATCAGTATTGAAGTAGGGCAGTGTTTACCTAAGTTTCAGGTTAGAAATAATAGTTCACCCTAGTTCCTCTGTTGGAAGCATGCAAACATTTGCATTTTCAATATTTTGTCATGAAGTTGTCATTGCTGTGTGATAGCTAGTGATGGAAAGGCACAGGGGCACCGTGCACCGGTGCTCGGCACAGAACGGAATGGCACCCGCACCGGTGCTGGTGCGGTGCAGTGCCATTTTTTCAGGGTGCCATGCACAGGACTACACATGTGCAACATGGGAATTCAAAGTTTTTTAGACCTGAGATATAGTCAAATTTTGTCATCCCATGCATCAGCATATACTTCTGCAGAACAAATAGCTGTGTGCAGAAGACTTTTTTACATAAACATCACAGTTTGTTCCAATGCACAACACAAATGTGTTGCGAAGGCTTGTTGTACTTAGTCCGGATGAAATGTCCCCGGGCAGTGCTCCCATTCGTACTTGGGGGTCAGCTACGGTAATAAAATTTTTATAGGTTAAGATATCATGTTTTTTTTTTGGTTTTCACCTAAAACTTTACCCATCTAGCTCCATTCACTGCGGAACTGTTGGGGTTATCATTTTAGTAATTTTGTACTGATGTACACATGGTGCTCTAGCTCAATGCTGCATTATATTGGATTGTTGTATTTGAAATTGTTGCTCTATGTTGTATTGGAAATTCACATAAGGCCGCGTTTACACGGTATCTTAGTGACAACAAAAAATGTGTGTCGTCACAGACATTTTTTTAATGAAAATTGCAAATTTTACGTGTGTGACGACAAATCAGCCTCGTTTTTTCCGACCAAAATTGGCTTCGTGGCCTCCGACAAAAGGAGTTTCATGCGAGAATAGGTGATGGGCCCTGTGAAATATTGTCACAAGAAACACACGTTCACAGCTTGTGACGACAATTCGGAAACGCATCTGCAAGCGGAATGGCAAAGTTTGCTAGCGAGGCCGATTTTCATGATTCCAACAAAATATTCTATTATATACACTACCGTGCAGAATAGTTGAGACTTTTTGCGCTGCGTGATAATTGTTGCCAGAATTTCGAAATGGTCGATATGCAAAACATTTGGATACTATACATGTGTACCCCGGGATGACCGCCCTTCGAGTTCAAATCTGCATATATTCCTAGTGTACAAACATATTTACACTGTTTGTTCATGTTTCAGAATAGTTGAGACTTTTCTTGTTTTGGGCAGTAGCCACCCAGTATCTCACTTTAAAGTCTATATCCAATTCCTATGTTCATTTTTAAACAAAATGTTCACCATGGCAACCGCTTGCCTGCATCGCTGAGCTCTGTGTGCAGCAAGAAACATTCTAAGCATGAACAGCATATTGCAATGCATATATGGAAATGTGGCATTTATTTATTTTTGCTGCAGTTTTGCATCCATTGCCAGCAACTCAGAAATGGGGGTAAGCATACTACTGAGTGGGACTTTTTGGTGTGTAAAGTTGAGGTTTTGGCTTTGCTCTATTAGGGAGAAAAGTTGGCCCAACTGTGAATGAGTAATGTGCAATTATTTTGGATGGAATGACAATGGAAGTTTGTAAGTGCACTAACTTTTGATTGGAAATAGATATTGAAAAAACGTTTTTGTCATATAAATCCTCCATCTAAAGTATGTTATAAACTGTTCAATAACAAAATTTTCATGTTGCAAACCCCAGTAAAATAAGCATAAAATATTTAGACACCATTGAATTTTTTTTGAAGTGCCATAACTTTTGATTGGGAAAAGATATTGAACTCATTTTTGTTTTAAATGAATCCTCGTTGTCTAAAGTATATGATAACATGTTCCAAAAAATTATTTTTTCATGTTCAAAAACTGGGTCAAATTGACTTACGGAATTTAGACATCACTGAACCGACCAAAAAAATAGAATCTGCAGGTTGTCCCGATCATTTTAAGTGTTCAATGATTCAAATCAGCCCAGAAATGGTTGAGTTATTTAGCTTCAAAGACACTCATCCAGATTGCCCATTTTTTGTATATTTATTGACCATCTTTTTATAGACCCCCCTTATCTCGAGCCTGGGGGATTATTTGAGCAAACAAAAAAATTTCATAATAGCCCCATCATCAAACCCCAACATCAAACCCCAACATACTCAAACGGCATCAAAATTGGGCAAGGGACAAGAAATTAGGAAGCAAAAAAAGTGTGGTGGACCCAAAGCCTACTGTTTCTCTATGTGTGAAAAGTCTCAACTATTCTGCACGGTAGTGTATATCTCGGTCATTTCACAACCGATTTCCACATATCAACACTCAAAATGATCGGGAATCGGGATGACCTGTAGTTTCCATTTTTGGGGTCGGATTAGTGATGCCAATGTCCCTTATTCCGATTTGATCCATTTTTAACACAAAAAAAATAAATTTTCTGAACATGCTATCATATAGTTTAGACAATGAGAATGCATACACTGAAAGAATTTTTTCACTATCTCTTTCCAATAAAAAGTTATAGCACTTTAACCATCCGCCTGCCATCAACATAAAAAAAACCACATGTAGAACAAAGCGTGCAACTTTGAAACTCCATATCTCGACTGTTTCTCAGCTGATTTTAACCAATGGGAAATCGTATGTATGGGAAATCTGGTGAAAAATTGTAAAAGGCATTGCCGACACAGCATGTCAGCCCCTAAGAGTGAAGAGCCCAGCCGCCTCTGTAGTCTAGTGGTTAGGGCACTCGTGTTCTATACAAGAGGTGCGGGTTCAATTCCCGGCTGAGGCGAGTGCAATTTTGCACTTTTCTGGTGCCGCGACCGTGGATCACATGACGACGTCTGGCCATCACACATGGCTGGCCGAGTGTGGTGCGAACACCGGTCTTTAAACAGCACGGACCGCGATCCGTAGCTTACCCCTACATCAACACGATGTCAGGGATGACATCTCCACAACGCCGCGAGGTGTTAAGGGCATTGCCGACGCAGCATGTCAGCCCCTAATAGTGAAGAGCCCAGCTGCCTCTGTAGTCTAGTGGTTAGGGCACTTGTGTTCTATACGAGAGGTGCGGGTTCGATTCCCACCTGAGGCAAGTGCAATTTTTCACTCTTTCTATATACAGATAATCTTAGCATAAAAATGAAATTTTCAGGTTAAATATTCTGATCATTTCAAGTGTGCATTGGTTGAAATCGGCTGAGATATGGAGTTTATGGCTGAGATATGGTTGAGATATGGAGTATTGTACTCGCATTTACACATGAGTACAAGTAAAAAACTATTTTACATTTTCTATACTTTGTGGTGAGTAAAAAATAAATACTTACATTTACATATACTTTTTTAAAAGTTCAGTAATTATAACAACTCTGGTTTACCGTTTGGCTCAGAGTATAATTCCCTGGGCACTATACAAATTTGGGGGTTAATTTGAAACACTTTCCAAGTGCTGTGAAAAGTGCCCGGTTACCATGCCATTCACCTAATGAAGCTGCCGATGCATGATTGCACAGTGAAAGTTGTGATTGCAACGCACCACTAAATCATTTCATCTTTATACAATTTGGTGCCAGCAAAAGAAAATTAGCTTGAAAGACTTAGGTAATTGGATTTGTTTGCCGAATATTTTTTTGTGCATTGCATGGTGCCATGAATGGAACTTTTTGCAATGTGTAGTGCCCCGGGCACTATGATTGGGGGGATTTATACTTGGCGCCATACGGTATACACTGCGTACACATTATGTATTTGTTGTCCCTTTGTAAATTGTAAATAAAAAAAACCTTCACATACATTTTATTTTCAGCGATAAATTTTGTAAATTTTATAGCATGTTTTTCACCCAGAGGGGGGGGGTTATTTGAGGGGAGGGTCTTATTCAAGGATATACAGTACATGATAGCAGTTCAGAAACATAATTTGCCTTGAAAAACCGGGTCAAATCAGCATAAGGGATTTTGACATAACGAAGCCAACTTCTCAAATGTTATCTACAGGTTGTGCTGATCATTTTGAATGGTGCAAATAGGCCCAGAAATAGCCAAGTTATTGAGCTCAGAAGTCAATTGGCCAGATTGGCCATGCAAAATGACCATGTTTTTATAGACCCCCCTCATCTCACCACCGGGGGATCATGTGAAGGTCAATGTACAACGTCAATGTGCGAATTTTTTTTTGTCATAGCCAAGACCCCTAACCCCAACATACTCAAAGGCATCAAAATCGGTCAATGTATAACAGAATGGAATCCAGGAATGAGATCCCAAAAAATATAGGAAACTTAGTTTACACCTTAATACACAAAAAAAACGTTCACATTGTCGTCACAAAAAAACCGTTCACAGCTTTTGACAAATATCAACCACTTTGTCATCCTGTCAGATTCTGCATGTGACGACAATCTGTGATCGTCACACTGTCGCAGCGTGAAAATCAAGTTTTTTCAGATTTGTCGGAAAGCTGTCGGAAGGCCCGGCGGAATAAAAAAAATTCAACGGTCCATAACTATCTAATGACTAAGCCAATTCAACTGAAATTACACACGCATATACACCTACATATGATATATACTCAACCATATTTTTACGCGTGAATATGGAACTTTATTACGAAGTTATGGAACTTTAAAAAAAAGATTTGTGGTAGCCATGAAATCCGTGTAAACGCCGCATAATGGTAGTTGATTCATGCACTTGGCAGTTGGCACACTTCAAGGGAATCATTTCAGGT
>OZ038451.1:3238701-3345915 GCA_964036195.1 Sphaerolaimus hirsutus | reverse complement strand
AACCAAGTACGAAATTGTCGTCTGAAACGTACGCAGACGTCGAAAAATGCAACAAAAACTGTCATTTATAAGGTTCTGTAGACTAATATTAGTACGTAGATGGTATAAACACTGTTCTAACGTGATTCCGACATTGTTTTAACGTGTGTTCTGCACTACGCAGAACATAAACTGCCGTATTTGTCATGTACGTTCTCTTTACACTCAATTTGGGGGGGGGGTTGGTTTTTCGAGGGGGGGGGGTGATTGTTTCATAGTGGTCCGAGGGGGGGGGGGGTCAAACGAGGGGGGGGGGGTATTTCAAGGGGGGGGGGGTATTTCGAGGAAATACGGTAGGTGTGATTGCAAGCTGCAGACCGTAACAAATGCTTTTTCAAGTGATATAGATACTCTGGCAGCTCATTGTAAATAGTGTGCAGTCTGTACCATAGTCTTTCTCTCATTCATGCACCTGATGACATGTTTATGTTTGTTTGTAAGCACATGTGCTATGTGATCCACTGCAGACTAATCCAGCATGTAAGCATGTACATGTCATCCAGCACTCATGAGTGAGACTATGCAACAGACAGCACACTATTTACAATCAGCTGCCAGAGTATCTACATCACTTGAATAAGCATTTGTGACTGTCTGCAGCTTGCAATCACACTTATCTGGTTAATTGGCACACCTGAAATGATTCCGTTGAAGTGTGCCAAGTGCATGAATCAACTACCATTATGGTTATTTCCAATAGAACATAGAGCAACAATTTCCAATACAGCAATCCAATACAATGCGGCATTGAGCTAGAGCACCATCGTGTACATCAGTACAAAATTACCAAAATTATGACCCCCACAGTTTTGCAGTGAATGGAGCTAGATGAGTAAAATTTTAGGTGACAACTCAAAACACTTGATGTCTTAACCTGTAAAAATTTTTGATCGTACCGTAGCTGACCCCCAAGTACGAATCGCGAGCACTGCCCAGGGCACATTTCAGCTGGACTAAGTACAACAAGCCATTGCAACACATCAGTGGCTCTAATTTAATCCAAACTGCATCGTAACCCAATGACGTAATTATCTTGAAGTTGATATGAGTTTTTATGTATTTGATGAATTGCCATGCATGTATAATTTTAGAAACATTCTAAATCATTTTGCAACATCTTTAATTGGTAGTGATCATGGGAGTATAGGACAGTTTGATCAGACTCGGTACTACGCTGGGGGGTGTTTCGTGACCAGTGCGAATGGCAGGGGGCTGGTGAGCTGGGAGCAGGCGCGCGCAGCCCAGCACGGCCTGTCCCCCAGCTGCATGCGGCACTACGCACTCGCCTCCCTGCACGACCCCCATCTCAGACTCGCCCTCGCGCATGCCTTCAAGCAGGTGAGGTCACTGAACTTTTCTACTCTTTTGTTTAATCCTCTTTGTAATTCATTGTCCTTTACAACATGTGAAGCAATAATTGGAACCTGAAGCTGTATTAGCGAAAAAAATGTTGTATAAGAATTTTGAAGGATGTAGGAAGTTTACAGATTTACTGGGGCCAGTTCTGAAAGTAGTCAAGTAGAGAGTAAAAAGTGAAGAGTAAAGCGACAAATGGCAAGTAAAAGTGAAGTAAAAAGTGAAGAGTAAAGTTGGAGTAAAGTTAAAAGTTAAGTGAAGAATAACATACAACAATATAGAGCTATGAGACAAATGGAAAATAGTGATAAAATGTTTAAAAAATAAATAAATAAGTAAAAATGAATTAAGACCAAGATTTTTCTTTGTATTTATTTTTATTTTTTAGGTTTGAATTCATTTTTACGTTTTTTTATTCTAAAAAAAACTTTATCATAATCACTTCCTTATTCTTTACCCATTACTTTACCCTTCACTTTTTACTTTACTCTTCACCTTACTATTTACTTTACTCTTAAGTGTTCACTTTCCTTTTCACTCTTTACTTTACTTTTACTTGCCACTCCTCATTTTACATTTCTCTTCAGTTTTCACTCTTTACTTTACCACTCGAGAAACTGGAGCTGGTTATGTAAAACCAGTGTTGCAAAATTCACATTGCTCAGCCTGGAATGTTACACTGATATCCCCTTCATTTCTTAACACGAAAATTGTCCTTTCAGACCAGTTTTGCACAATTATGCATGCTGCGTTAAAGTTTGAAGTGGTGAAGTCTAATTGGCTTCCCTGTGGGCTGAAGCACCAAGTTTCTAGGCACTTAGGTGTCTACAATCTAGGAAACCCTCATGTCTGAATTATGAAACCCTGATTTCTTTGTGTAAAAGTGTTATTTATTTATATGCAATGTTGCCAATAAACTGCTTTTCATGTTGTTCTTGGATGTGAGTACACCAATTCTGAATACTGTAGTTATAGGTATTTATCATTACAGCAACTCAATCTGTATGGAGTAAGATTGAGGCTAGCATTAGGGCACAATGGTAACCATTCATGGAATTGGCATGGAAACATTCACAGTGACAGGGTGATTGCAGCCAACAGCAGTATACAGGTCAGTGCAGTAGCTCACATCCATACATGTGCATCATGGCATCAATTTATGCAATTCATTTATTGCAGGATGACTTTGTTCTCTGGCCTGGCTTGGGCTCGACCCTATCACATGAAAACCATTCCAGTGCAGTTGTTGATCTGGACACTGGCCAACTGCACACTGCGGATGTCAGTGAGGAGCTCCCGGCACTGTGGCAGGCACCAGGCGTTGCTCCGTACCAGATGGAGGTGCACTGCACAGATGGAGTGCATGGAAGTGGGGTGCATGATGGGCATGATGTCACATGGCCAATGGACAGGCATGACAGGATTTGTGAGAGACACTGCTTACAATCAAACTGCAGTTCATTCACATTCAAAGAAGTAAATGATGGTGGGTATGAGTGCATTATCCATGTGGGATACAGGTATACATTTACACATATTTCATACATTTGTTTTCTTTACCATTCATGACAAAGCATTATAATACCTGCAGTTCATCACAAGTCCACCAGGAATCAATGGCTGGGGCACAGTTTTGTTCAAAGCATGATCTACCATTTGAAAGAGGTGAGTGTGGTAGATCTGAACCAATATTTTTCTGACAAACTAATTTTTTTTGCCAACTTTAATTCAGTATTAAGGTATAGTATTTATTTAGAAGTCAACCAGTGTGTGTCCAGTAGTGATAATGTAGGTGGAAATATGGCTAGCCAATCATGCGTAAAAACGTAATGACAATTTTGTGCAGACACTCCGATGACTCAAAAACGACCATGTGCGACCGAATAACGGCCCGCGGTGCACAGGGATATCACAGTGAACGCGAGGTTCGCTGTGCACTGCAAATCCGCCAACGAGGCTGCAGCCCCAGGACGGTACGCCCGAATGGAAACTACTGCAGCCATGAAATTTATTAAGTGTTTTCTTTCCGTTAATTACGTAATTATTCCCGTGTGATTTTAATTGCTTCATTTCCTGTTCATTAATTAAGTTACCCGCATTTAAGTAAGTAATTACTTCCGTTTTTGGTTGAATGTACTTTTAGACATGTAATTCTAATTTCAATTTTTTTATTATTTAAAGTTTCGATTAAGTTTACATAGCTGATCCAAAGGGTGCAGTGTCTGAGAATGGGTTAGACAAGCTTTAAAGTTTCTCGCTAAGCTAAAGGTGTCCACGCTGCTAAACACCTTGGCACCCCGACAGATAACATTCAGAAATTTCCCCGACCAAGTGCATTTTTATTTAGGACTAGGTAATGGGTGGAAAAGTGGCAAAACAGCAATTATTGTCGACATGCGACTGCAAGACACGTGCAGAGCACAGTATAAAGTGAAGAGCACAGCAGTGCCAATTAATTATTCCCATCACCCAGGGTGATTGGTGAACTCACAAGTGTTAGTGTCTTTGCAGCGTGTGTTCATGCCCAAAGTTCCAACCCTTTATCCGGCAATGCAATAACCTTGAACAAACCCCCGAGCGTTCTTTCAGTGGCCTTGGTCGGGCGCGCTATAAAATATTTTTCACCTAAAGTGGCGCGGGGTGATAACGCAGTGTCACACCACCTGTTCTAAATTGTACTGTAGTCTTTCAATAAAAACCCGGTTTATGACACTCACCTCTGAGATATTTTAATTGCGCTTAATTACGTTCGATTACTCACAGTTGCCTTTATCCAATTAGTTTAATTTACTTTTGTCATTTTTCCCGCATTTACTTAATTTTCCCGTGCCTTGTATACTATATTACTTGTTTTAAAGTGATCATTGTTTTTGCTTTGTAATCCTTTAATTACGGTTAATTGTTGTGTCTCAGATGTAATATTTAGTAATGTTATGGTAGACTTTTGGTGATTATAAAACACGCTGATTTTACATTTTTTCACCCACTAGAGGCTTTATGACTCACTTGTGCTATTGTGAAATTGACTCTGATTGCTAAATAAAGTTCCCGTGAAATCCAACTTGGTCCCCCTGAAGCACACTAACTGCTTTGCATTTTAATTTTGATTTTATTAATTACGGCTTTAATTTATTACGGCTTATTAACAATTAATCGAAGTAAACCGCCGGCTGCAGTTACGAAAGGGATTGGTAAGTTGCCGTGTCCGTCCTCGGGAACTTGTCAGGACCCCAAGGGGTACTGGCGCTGTTCCTGATTTGCGTGTAAAATCCCTGTACCATAAAAACAACCATTTATTTAATTACGCACGCAATTAGAAGCGCAAAGGGACCGGAATTTACAATTCTCTGTCGCGGCAATTCGACGAGTGGCGTATTTTGTGGTAAAAAACGGAAGTTAGTAAAATTAGTAAAAACGTAAAATATCTGACAATAAACTGATTCCTCGGAACCAAACCATGACATGCCATGGATCTCCATGGTTCCATCGGTGCCTTGTAATTCCTTTTAAGTGGTGACATGGTAATGGCAAAACTGATGGCGTAATTGACTATTTCTTGGATTGTCATGTTTTTGCTGTAAGTAGTCCAGCACTGAAAATACAACAACATTATTCGTTATTTTGTAGTCATAGCATAACTATGAAATTATGTACCTAATCCCTCATTTCAAATGACATGCATGATAGATTTTTTAATCAGTTTGCATCCTTTTTTCTGCGGTGCCCTGAACACCTGACTGGCACTCTTTCTTCCCATTGCCCAATCCCAAATTGGCACTTTACAATCAGTTTATCTCAATTCACAACATTTACCTGCTTCTAGTAAAGCTTGAACAAACACTTTCATATTAGAATAAATGTGATAATTAGTTCATTCCATATTTGTACAGTATTATTTGAACAGTAATTTTGTAATAAACTTGGTGGACATCATGGGAGTCAATGGTTTACCATATTTCTCCAATAAAAACACCCCCCATTCAAAGCTTCCGGGGTGCTGTGCTGTGCAAAATGTTCCATGTAAAGCACCCGGGAAAAATGTGGTGATCATCAGCATATTCAAATATTGCGGAGAGTAAAAGTCAGAAGACTATCTGTTATATAATACTTTTTTGCATGGCGCGAGGCTTTCTTTTGGCACACATGCCTATTTAATTGCATGCTGCAGCAAAATCTGACGCTTCTGGTGTAATTCACCAGGGCAACTTGAAGTGGTGCTTGTGTTCAGAGATTTGTGGGTCGTGGCAATGAGATGAAGTGACATTTTGAAAAGTGAAATATTTTGTGAAGCTATGTTTTGAAAAGTGATGAATATATAAACTGGTGGAACATATAAATGAGAAATCAGGTACCTCATTTTTCACAACAATCTCACAGGGAAACGTGCAACCCAATATGGCTGCCATTTGTTGTGGGGGTGCCCACAACATTTGTCTACATAAATGCCAAGTGGCACCCCATGGCAGCCCCCTGTTCTGCTGTTACATATTGATGAAGGTTTTTTGCCAATTTTTTCCTGGAAAATATAAATGAGAATTTTCAAAAAACCACACAAAATATAACTGTGGTAAAGTGTGCAGCCATTTTTTTGGTGTGCTGACAACATAAGTAATGAATACACTTGTGTTGGTGCTTTTTCAAAAAATAAAAGTTCCTTGTGGCTTGCCAAAAGCCATATTTTGACCCGCTGGTCATTTGTGGGTATATTTTGACCCCCATTCCACTACCCCAACATAAAAATGGCTAACAATATGGAGACATGTGCTATGAAGCCAGCTCAACAATTATTTTGAACTTTGTGATAATCCAAATTGCGATTGTTATTGAAAAACCATGATTTTCAACTTTCTGGACATGACCTAGTTTTTTGTCTGGCCCATTCAAACTAGATACATGGCACATTGCCCATTGGCCCCCATAGATTTTTTACAGATAATTAGTGCCTACATTAAATGGGCACAATTCTTTTGTGATTTATCTGGCGACATTGGAGGCATCGGACATGCTGTCACCCAAGTGCCCTCTTTACACAGGGCCATTTTTATCATGTGCTATAAAAAAATATTTGAGAGCAAAAACGGGGCCCAGGAGCAGCCAGATGTTGCCCCTGACACCGAACAAGCCAATTCTGGCTCCCATGTGCTCTATGAATAGCTTGGGATAGTGGATTATCCACTTTGTAAAACCTATATTTTTGTCCAAAAATTTTTTTTCACTTTGACCAACAATGCCATCATTGTGTGGGGATTCTGGGGGGTGCCCCCTAGGGTGTATATAGTAAATATTTGGGGGCACCCTCACACATAATGAAAGCCTAACAGCTTGCATGTGGGATTTGTAAAATACAATTAAGTGATTTTCTCATTTATATTTTCCGCCAGTTTATATATATATATTACATTTGCATATAATAATTGATATATAAATTGAATAAAAGTTGATCAGTCACTATCATTACCTTAAGTATCTTATGGTATCGAGCAAAACATAGTATAGCACCCCGTGATTTGCATTGCACCAGGGGGCAGTCCCAAGCCCTGTAAAGTGTAAAGTAAAGTGTCAAATGTAAAGTCAAATGCAAAGTAAAGTGTCAATTGTCATGCAAAGTTCAGTAATAATTTTTTTTTTGTTTTGTTTTGATTGACAGTTTACTTTGCATTTGACTTTACATTTGACACTTTACTTTACACTTTACAGGGCTTGGGATTGCCACCAGGGTGCTATAAATGGCACTTGAAAAGTAGTTTGAAAAGTGACCCAATTTTGTATAGCACCAGGGGTGCTTTGATTAGAGAAATACGGTATGGTATTTATATTTGGTAAGGGTACTGCTTTAAACTAATAATCATGTGTCATGTTAACTTGACACATGTCTGGTTGTGTATTATACAAATAGGGGTAAAAGATGCAGGATTTACATTCAGTTCACCCATAATGGCTGCAGAATGCAATTCATCAGCCAGAATCGTTAATGGCGGCCACTTGACACAGTTGACTATTTAGCGATCATCTGCAGTTGCTTAATTGCATTCCGCAGCCATATACTGTGACGTAAATTTAAATCCTGCATCTTTTACCATCATTCGTACAATATTAAACCTGGGCATGTGCCAAGTTCACAGGTATTTATCACATTCTTATTTTTCTGGATGAATTTGTCAGCACTGTTTGTGCGAGATATCAAGCTTTCCATTTCTGTATATCATAGGCGGCGTATGTGCTTGTGAGCTTGTGAATGTCACAAGCAAAATTTTCGGTGTCACAAGCAGAAATACCTAATTTACCTAGTAAAAAGTGTCACAAAATCAAATTTTGGCCAATGTGATTGTGAATGTCACAAGCACAAATTGGGACCTTGCGCCGCCTATGCTGTATATTGACATCCCTTCATAATTTATCTACCGTATTGTGGCCACACAAGCTAGTTTTCAACCAAAATTTTGAAAACTTGTAAATCTGCATTGAATGCATTTGAGTTTTCTAGAATGAGGTGCCCATCATCTACAGTTGACGGAAAGTAAAAATGACTCATTCTAGAAAACTCAATGCGTTCAATGCTGATTTAAGAGTTTTCAAAAAGGAACATTGAAAACTAGCTTGTGTGGCCACATTACCTCGAAATACTCCCAGGGGGTTTATTATTTCACCAGCAAAATTTTAGGGCAGGGGTTTTGTAGATTTGGACCCCCGCGGGGGTTGATATAGATATCAAATCGGTCCTCTAGATGGATGACTAGCAAAAAATTTTTATTTTTTTTTTGGGAGGGGGGTTTGGGGGGGGTGGGGTTTGCGGGGGTTCAATATATAGGGTTTTCCGCACTATAGAAGGAAGAAAAGGGGAAAAAATCGCTAAAAGTAGGTGAAAAATGGCTAAGAAAAAGTATATAAGCACATATATAGCCAAAATAGGCAATAATGAACATGAACTAGCGATTTTGGAGGCGAAAAACTATAAAAAAGGTACAAAAATCAGCGATTTTGAGCGAAAATTGGCCAAGAATTTTCAAAAATCGCTCCAGATAGATAGATAGCTGAACGATTTGGGGGGGGGGGGGGTTAGGGAAAAGTAGCCAAAAAAATTGCCTCCGGGATAGATAGATAGCTGAGCTGGCCTCCGGTATAGATAGATTTGTGGGGGGTAGAGTAACCCCCCCCCCCCCCAACCCCCCTACTAAACCCCTGTTTTAGGGGGTATTTCGAGGGGGGTATTCGAGGGGGGTGTATTATTTTGCTAGAAATTTTTGGAAATTCCCCATACTCAGACGTAGAAAAAACAAACAATTACATAGATGTATATGTGTTTATAGGCATATATAACTGTAAAAAGGCATAAACCCATTGCTAACATCACTCAATCATCGGTTTAAACGTGTGTTCTGCATTGTACAGATCACAAACTGTTGTATTTGTCATCTACATTCTCTTCACATTCACTTTTAGGGGGGGGGGGGGATTTCGAGGGGGGAGGTATTATTTCCTCAGCCAAATTTTAGGGGGGTGTTTCGAGGGGGGGGGGTTAATTCAAGGGGGGTTTATTCGAGGTAATACGGTATTTTTTTGCATTTGAAAGTTTTATTGGCTAAAATAAACTGTGAATCGAACAGAATCCATCCGTTAAAATGTAAATTTGAGACGTCTTTTTTTGTACATGGAAATAGAAAATTACATCGGTTAATGTCTGCTGACTTTTCAAATACATTTTCAATTTTTTTTTTTGAAAAACATGTTAAATATTCTCAACTTTTATAGCTTGTGGCATGCTGTCAGTTGGTGAGAATGCAGAGCTGAGGTATGCCAGTGGCCCAAAAACCAAAGGGAAAAGGTATCAGAGTGGTGAAGTGGCAACTATAGTTTGCCAGAACAAAACTTATTTCCCATCCAGTAAAGAAGATAAACTGCAAGTGGCATGTCAAAATGGGAAATGGTTATATTGGGATCCCTTGGAGTATAGATGCATCACACTTGGCAGTCAGTTATACTTCACTCAATTCGTAGATTTTTGTATTTAGTTCATATGTTTGACTGAGATAATAATCTGTAACAATGTGGCCACACAAGCTAGTTTTTTGACAGTTCCAATTTGAAAACTTAATTTGTAACTGAATGGCGACGTGTGGCTGTACAGTTTTTAAACAATGTAAATTTGCATTTATACCCTAAATCCTCGAATAAGACCTCGGGGGAGTTATTTTTTCGTCTGATGTTATGGGGGGTATTATTCAAGGTGGAGTCATTTTCCCTCAGAAAACTTGAACTCAAATCACTGCAGATGCAGTCTCTCAACTCATGTTATTTAGATATTTCACTGTACACAACGACAAAAATATGAGTATACACTGCATACACATCATGTATTTATCTGCTGTCACTGCCGTTGGCTCATTCGTATTTTGTATTGTATCCTTTTCATACACATTGGGAGTTATTCAGGAGGGGGAGTTATTCAGGCGGAGTTATTTTTTCTTCACCTCGCCAACAGGGGGGAGTTATTCGAGGGGGGTCTTATTCGAGGATTTGCAGTAGTTTTCAAAAACTACAATCATATGCAATTATTGATTTCGGATTCGGAAGTTCACAGTTTGTCTACATTTCTTATTTGCTGATGCTTTTTGAAAACTGAATGGTGATGCATCACCAACGTAACCTTGAATGTCACCAATGACCCAGATCATAGGCGGCGTAAGTGCTTGTGCGCTTGTGAATGTCACAAGCGGAATTTTCGGTGTCACAAGCAGAAATACCTGTTTACCTAGTAAAATGTGCCATAAGGTCAAATTTTGGCCAATATGATTGTGAATGTCACAAGCACAAATTGGAACCTTGCACCGCCTATGAGCCAGATGCTTTGCCAACTGATAAGTTTCCATAAATGCAAAAGCAGTTTTAAAAAATGTAAAATTCAGTTTTCAATATAATTTAGTACTCAATGTTACTACTGCATACATTTTTGAAAACTGATGATGCATGGCAATGTCTGGCAATGCATTGTAAGTTTTCAATTAGAGTAAAACAAATGTGAAAATGCATCATCATACTCTCAAAAACTTCACTGAAACGTCACCAGGCACAACCAGTTTTCAAATGCTCGCCAGGACAAATTTGCACTATATATGCAGTATTTAATGCTGCATCTAATGGTGGGTAGCATGTTCACTATAAATGCTCAGAAAAAGTTAGACAAATTTTTAAAGATTTATCATGTTCAGCTAAATTACAGTAATGTGGCATGTTTTCACAAGTTTTCGCATCATGTGAAAATAATAAACATGATAAACACCAATCATAAACAGTAAACATAAACATTTTTTGCACTACAGTACTGTAAAGAATAGTTGAAACTCTCTGCCATTAGAGATACAGGAGGCTGGGGATCCACCACACTTTCTTTGCTTCCCAGTTTCTTGTCCTTTGCCCAATTTTGATGCTGTTGGAGTATGTTGAGGTCAGTCAGGGCTACTATTAAATGTTGTTGTTTGCTCAAATTATCCCCCAGGCCTGATATAAAGGCGGTCTAAAGAAGGTGGGTGATAACAATATAAAAAAGTGGCTGGGTTGGAAGATTGTCTTTGAAGCTTAATAACTTGACAATTTTTGGGCTGATTTGGATCGTTTAATGCTAACAATGATCGGGACAACCTGAAGATTTAATTTTTCAAGTCAGATGTCAGTTGTGATGTCTAAATTACATATCTAGATTTGACCCAGTTTTTCAATATGAAAAATATATATTTCTGAACATGCTATCATATACTTCAGACAAAAAGCATTCATCTGGCCCAAAAAGCAATAAGTCCAGAGAAATGGGAGAGCAATTGAAAGAATGGTTTAAATCAACTGAAGGCAGTTCCATGGATAATGGTTCCATCGTTCCATAGATCTGGAGGAATGCTAATATTTCATTTGTGTGGACATTCATTTGAAATTGCATTTAAGTTTGAACAGTGAAAATTCCGGCCAGTTTCATTTGTTTGTTTATGCCTGTGCACAAACGTGGGTCACCGTGTATGCTGCTACACTATCGCAGTCACTTTCAGACTTCTTAATTACACGGTGACAGGTACTCTAATTAGGATGTAAATAGATAGGAAAATTTTGGTAGGGTGGGTGCACTCACCAGCAAGGAGATAGCCTTGCACTATTTAGTTATTTAAATTGCTTAATTTAACGCTCTTACTTATGATGCTTTTACTGTGTTAAGTTCGGTAAAAATTAGGTATTTAATGCGGTAGTTTTGCGCTGCGCGGTTCTTACTCGAGTGGTGCGGTGGGACACAGCAGAAAATTCCAATATCTGGAAGCTGGCCAATTATAGAGAATGAAGAGTTGAATGCAGATGGAAATGGCTGTACCGCAAATGCAAATGTCTCTAAATGTAACATTTAAGCCTAGGCACATGAGTGCAAGCAAAAATGTATTTTTTAGATTGGTAGTTTAGATAAGTTTACTAGGTGTAAATGGGGTAAAATGATAAATGGCAGGCTCTTGTGAAAAGACAACCATGCTACTATCGAATGTTTTTGTAAACAAGTAGAACTAGGGGTGGAAACTGTGGGATCCTGGGATATATGCACATTTATGCTTCTCTGGTGATACTGTAAAAATGGCCACTTGGGCCAACATGGGGAGTTCGGATGATTGACATAAACTCCACAAACAAATCTCTGCTGCCATCTTTGGCTTCGCGCCCACATTGTGGTGGATGTGCTGGGGAATTGAATTAGAGCTATTTCGCCATTCAATTACCCGGCAGTGAATATGTGGTTTTATCATCTAATTCAGCTACTTCGGCTACAATGTCTATTATCTAATTATTCATTATAATTGCTAATTGCACGCTATTTAGTCGCTATGAGTGTCTGGTAGGCCTCGAAACCTGATTTTTCTCAAACTTGAGTTTGAGTCACAACCTCAATTTTTTTCCGGTCAAGTCGGCGAGTCGAGTCGGACGAGCCAGTGAAAGATCGAGTCCAGTCGGGGAAAAATCTCGAGTCTCGAGTCAAGTCGGATGCATTACTTTTTGGTTTGACCCTTGCAGTAATTTTTGATACTGGTTTCTCTATCAATCTTTTCACACACACTTAATCGAGTCTAAATGCCAACAGTTCATTTTAATATCAAGATAAAGCAAAAATAGAACTTTTTATCACTCATGTTGCTACAAATAAAGTTGCAAACATAAAATTGGACTAGGGATGGAAAATCTTTTACAACATTTTTTTGCATGAGTGCCAACATTGTGCAATGCATTTGAGGTGGTGTGTGTCTGTTTCACATGTGGTGCTGCAAATGCTAGTTTACTGTCAGATTTTGGTAAACTCATAAATTGGCTTTGAACACATTTGGATTTACCATAATGATGTATCTGTCAACTGCAGTTGATGGGGATTACGAATAACTCATTTCAGTAAACTCAAATGCATTTTATCAAAGCCAATCTGGCGCTAAACTAGCGTGCACATGCACATTATGTAAATTGTAAGTATAGCAATATGAAATTTGAGTTTTAACACCATTCAATACATATGCCAAGCCAATCCACAACATATCACACATTTGGTGCGAAAATGCGCGCTCGCATGCAAAATTTTTGAAAAATAGGTTTAAAATTTCATATGAAAATTGATATTTTAGGACATTATTCAATGGAAACCCTGACTCAAAATTTGCCAAAATTTCAAGTCAAGTCAGGCAAAAACCTCGACTCTTGAGTTTGGGCCATATTTTTCCGGTCGAGTCAGACGAGTCGAGTCGGTACCCTATTTTACCCTCGAGTCTCGAGTCGAGTCGAGTCGAGTTGAGTCAAGTTCGAGCCCTAGTGTCCAGTCTGAGGACACTGTGAGCACTGCATGCTTTTTGCGCCCCCACACGTGTTCCCATCCTGTGAACGCGTTGCGGCCTGAACATGTCCACCCAGAACAGGTGCGCCATTATCAGGATCAGGCGCTTCACATTGCGCAGGGTCGGCACCATGCTTGTGATGCTCTGCACTTACCGGTAGCGCATTAAACTTTACCGGAATCCATCGTGCTGACTCCAGTAAGGGACCACGTGATACGCAATTCACGCTTCTTGGCACCCTCGCGGGCTAGTATGAGCGACACTCAGCCAGATCGCTCTCAATGGCATTGCGGACTCAATGGCACCCATTGAGTTGACAGTTATTTTGGGTGACTGACCAAATGTTGGTTGCAAAATACCCCGGCGGGGCACAAATCTGAATTGGTTCAGCAAAGTGCCCATGACGGCGGACACATTGTGGTCACTGCACCACAACATGTTGATCTAGTGCACTCGCGTGAATTCAGTGACCCTAATAATGTCAAGTCCTTGCTGCAGGCGTACAGTGATCTACAAGTGTGGTTTGAAGCACTGCAGTGGCAGCAAACATCACCACCCACAGATGTTTTGTCACCAAGGTTTGACCGGACCCAGATAACTACCGCGCGGGACCCAGCGCCGGTGACAACAGCGGTGGCCGAGATGCCCGCAACTACGTTTGAGGGGCCACCAAATCAAAGGGATCCATGGTTGGTTAAAGACCTCATGAAGTTGCCAGTGGCGGTGGCACACACACCAAATGTAGAGTTGTTGAAGTATTGGATGTTGGCGAAACCGCACTTGATGGACAAAATCCTGATTTTTTCTAATAAGGTTGACCAGCAGACTTTCACCGAGTGGAAGCGTTCTGCACAAATGGCCTCCTTGTCTGTGGTGGACCCCAGTATGCTTCAGCAGTTCTGGGTGGAGGTTTTGTCCACTAAATTAACGGGTGACGCTCACAGAGTTTTGACAACATTGTGTGTTCCAGACGATTAACTGAATTATTCCAAAGTGTTGCAGGATCTATGTTCTATTTTTAAAGATGTCAATAAAGTTTATTCTATGGCAGAATGGGATTCCGCAGCTATGGCGCACACTGAATCATTCTTGAAATTTTATCTACGCTTACTTTCAAAATTTACGCGCGAATTGCGGGAATCGGTGAACTATGACTGGGCAATGGTAGACCGCATTGTTGCCACAAAGTTGTGGGCAAAGTATGACAATCAAAGATATGATCATTTTGTGATGGCAAATTTTTCAAACATAGGCAAAACTAAAAATTTGACAACAGTGCAAATGGTACAAATGGTGGAGGACTTTTTCCTCCAGGTAAAAACCCCACAAATTACACCCCAAATAACCAACGGGGAGTCAACGTGACGCCAACACCATGTGTGTCAACGTGTTTCAACATTTCCAAAATCATGGCAGACAATGCCAAAAATCCATGGTGCCTGCACCCCAATCATGTGGGACACTTGGTTTCTGAATGCAGATTGACACAATGGGAGTCACAGGGACCACAAATTGCTGGTTCAACCTCCATAAACCCAAACTCGCTAGCCCCTAAATCGCAGGGGCATGGTCATGTGCAACGCATTGGACCCACACACACTATGCAGGGGGGGGGGGGCAACCTAAACCCCAGACATTTGCTAAATTGCCTACTACTGATAACATTCAGCACCAGGATAATTATTCTGAAAATAATGAAATGGGTGTGGAAAATGACTTTTCCAACAGCCTGTGGGGGATCTACTGTGATGAATTCAAACACCACCTGGCAGCGTCATTTAATGATTGGCATAGGAATTTTTGGGTCAAATTACACACACATTTCCCACTGCAGACACCACAACATCCAAAGTGGCAGAATTTTTTGGAGACGTTTTCCCCACCGACGCCTCTGATGTTTCAGGAAAATTTGATGACGTTTGATTCACTTGAAGATTGTAGTGATTTTGCCTCTACTGATGTTCCGATGACACATTCAAATTTGATGTATAAAAACAACCACACAAAGCAGTGTGACAGTTATTCAATCAATTCAAACATAAAAAACACCACTTTCACATGCATTGGTGAAAACCAGTGACTATGTGTAAAAATAGAATAAGCTAATGGTCCACAGATTTTTGCAGAGTTGAAAATACAAGGGGTACCTTGTAAAGGGTTACTCAACACTGGATGCAACCACACCATCATTCCGCTAAGTTTTTTACGAGAAATCGCTACAAAAAGCAGTTTGGACATGGACAAACATTTACGCCCAACCAAAATTGAAGTTCACATGTTAAATGGAAAGTCCACAGAGGGCTCCATGTATGAGATGCCATTATACTTTGAACATATTTCTCCCATTGATAAAGATTGACACAAAGTGTTAGTAGTGTGTTTAGTGAATTTTAACAACACGACTATGAAGGACATACTTGTGGGCACGGATGTTATGTCATTCTTGAAGTTGTCTTGGATCATACCATTAGCCCTAGAAAAACTGACGACTGTTGTTCCAACTGAAAATGAAGAAGCACAAAGACAATTTGACCACATTCAAGATAGTTTTTCTACAATGCTATCCGACTACATATGCTTACATAAGGATTTATACGTACCAGCAAATGGTTATGTCAATGTGCCAGTTTGAACCCCTGACAAACCTGAAAAAATACCATCTATTTTGTGGAAAAATTCGGCTTTAATCATTACCCCATCTGAGGAGATGGAACGAGTTGGTCTACAAATGTACAACATGCGAATGAACATAGCGAGAACTACATCATATTACTTGACAATTTTCAATCCCACTTGTTCGCTAGTTTATCTAAAAAAAACCCAATGTGGCTGATTTTGATGTTTTACCAACTAGTCAATTTTTCACACTTGGTGAAAATGGACATCTGTTGAATTCAACCACCTGCGCGGCTATGTTTGGAGCGGTATATGAAGTTGCCACCTGTGCTGGCGCCTTGCACACACCCAAACCACCGCCAGATGAATACTCTACCCCCAAAATTTCCACTAATCTAACTGTGGAGGACAGAGTAAAATTTATTTAGGAGAACTTGCCTATGCAGAATAGAATACAACTTAATGATGTAGAAACAAAACAATTTGAGGATTTGTTGACAGAGTTCCACAACTTTTTTTCATGTCACGACTATGATGTGGGGTGCACACCACTTGTGTTGCATGCTATACTCACAGACCCAAACCACCCACCATTAAAACAAGCATCTCACTATGAGCAATAAACAAGATTTTAATCACAATACAATAGCTTCTATGCTCAAGGAAGGAATAATTGAACACTCCGACAGCCCTTGGGCATCCCCTATCACAATCGCCCCAAAAGGGGATAATGACTATACAATGTTTTGTGTGGACTTGAAAATGGTTAATTTGGTAACCAAAATTGACAGCTATCCTCTGCCGCGTATTGGTGAGATTCTAGCGAGGTTTGCAGGCCACAAAGTGTTCACAGCCATAGATATTCGCCACAACTACTACAATGTGCCACTAGCGGACAAGGACATGAGGGAGAAAACATCATTTGTTTGCAGCTTGGGTCAGTACCGCTACACTCATCTCCCATTTGGTACAGTAAACGCTGGAGCAACTTTCCAGAGAATGATCAATATCGTGCTGGCCGATTTAAATGAGAATTTATCAAGTGCATGGATCAGGGCGTACATTGACAACATTTTGTGTTGTAGCGATACAATTGCGCAGCATTTGGTCCACCTGCGGCACTTATTTTCACGCCTTTGATGGGCTAATTTGCGCATGCAACCAAAAAAGTGCAACATCTTCACCTCCACACTCAAGTACCTTTGTCATCAAATCACTGCTGAAGGTATCTCACCAGCACCGTCACGTGTCACAGCTATGACAGACCTACTGAAGGTGCATAACAAACAGGATTTGCGGCGGTTTCTTGGGAAATGTGTTTACTACAGTCATTTTATTCCCAATTTCAGTTGCATCGCAGTGCCACTTTACACGGTTCTCAAGGGCAAGGTGCCGAAACATGGTAACACACAATTTAAGAGGAGTGTGGCGATGTTAGATGCGTGGCACAGTCTAAAACATTGCTTGGCAACCCCACCAGGTGTTGATACACCCCATTCATGATGGACGTCCCTATTATTTGGAGACAGATGCTAGCGCCTTGGGGTTAGGCGGTGTGCTGTCTCAATACGGGAATGACAAAAAGTTGCATCCAATTTCATACATTTCCAAAAGGTTCCACAACACACCCACACACTACATTTTCCGCGGCCGAGTTAGAAAGTTTGTGTATTGCATGGGTGATTCGACGCCCGGTGGATTTTGTTGAGGGGCAAAGACTGATTGTGATTACAGATCATAGTGGAATTGCTCAAGCGCTTAAGACACCACATCATTCTAAATTAGAACATTGGTCAATCTTCCTACAAGAAAAATTTTTGGAGTTCCGCAACAGGGCGGGAAATTTGAATCTGGTGGTGGACGCGCTTTCACGTAACCCTATTTCCGAACCCGCATTTGGAGATGACAAACTAGCACATCCCACAGCTTTAGGTTGGGGGGCGGCTGCTTGTATGATGCCACGGGGGGGCCACTTTACCAACACAAACACATTTGCAAAAAACTATTTCATCTGTCTTCAGAGCTGATTGGAATAAAATATAGTCGGAAGACCCAGAACTTTCACGTGTTTGCGCGCAATTACTGTCGGATCCTGACAGTGTGCCAGGTGCATTGTTAATAGACGGTATACTATACTTTGTGACTGCAAACAATGCTAACACATATGCTATATGGTTACCACACACATGGCAGCAGGCGTGCTTGTCAGAAGCACACATGGGAATTTATGGTAGCCACGAGGGGCAGCAATGTACAATCGACTTACTCTGCCAGTACTTTTCATGGCCCACACTCAAATCTGATGTATTACAATATTGCATGGCTTGCACACACTGTATGCAATTTAAGCAACATAGATTGCACGCGGGGCCGATTGGGGCCACGGGTACACCCTCACAACCTTTTGTAATTATCCATTTGGACAAGTTCCAATTTGAACACGACACAGTGAATTCAAAAGTAGTTGTAGCAGTTGACACATTAACGAGATATGTCATTGCATTCCCCATTCCCTCTTGCGGAGCAGAAACAATTACAAGGAACATTTGGAAAAACATATTTCCAGTGGTAGGGGCACCACACTTGATTATTACTGATCAAGGCACAGAGTATGTTAATAGCACATTTTGGCAGTTGTGTGATAAATTCGGTACTGCACATTCACCTACCTTGTCACACAACCCAGCAGCTAACGGGATGGTGGAAGGGGTTAATGGGCAATTGCGAGATATTTATGCCATTGTTAAGAGGGAAAATCCGAATTGTCACTGGAAAAATTTACTACCTCTTGTGGTTTTAAAGCATAACCTGGCTTATAACAAAAACACTGCCTGTTGCCCATTCTTTTTGGTGTTTGCAGACCGCAGCTTACCAAAGTTCCAGGGGCCGTATGAAGTTAAGGGTGTAGAAGGGGCAACTGTCACTGTTGAAGTTGAAGATACTGTGCTGCGAGTGCCGCACCGATGTTGTTGGAAGCTATTGCGGCCACTTTAAAGTAAATAACTAAAACAGTATACTTACTAATTATTACAATTTGAATTTTTACTTGTTATGCCGTTTTGGTTGCTTTAAAATGTTATCTGAAAGTTATACTTGATTACTACATCTACTTCATATAACACAAATAACTTCCGGAATTGAGCAGTGTTTCACTTCCCACAATTTGTTTTAAAACACACAAAAAACACAAACACACAAAATTTACAAAACTAGCTGCCATTGTGTCAAAATGCACATTCTCACATTTTGCGCAATTGTCGTCACATTTGTGTCAGTGTCCGCCATGAAACCACCACCACCTGACCATCCAATGGAAGACGATAGGCAAGCTACAGTTATTCAACTTTTATGTGCAGGAACAATTATTACAAAAAAGTCAACTGTGCAGGGTGTCTATCTCATCTGATGAAACAGAGGACAAATTTTGGAAGACCAGCCCAAGCACGCATCAGACAGAGATGATCTACTTCCCCCCTACAACGCGATGCCACCGGAACACCCAACAGCGACAGATGACCCGACCGAAGCTGACCCGGACCTGGAACAGCCGGGATGCAGCACCGGCCCGAGCGATGCCCTGCTCAGCAATTATGAAGTGAAGTACAGAAAAGCCACAGCAAAATATAACCGGATTTGTCAGGTGGGTGAGATCAAGCAAGGGGGAAATGATTCTCGCAGCCACAGTTGTGCAATTTTAATTGCTAATCTTCAATCTACAAAAACCTATTTATCTACAAAATGATGATTTATCTACAAAAATCTGTTTTCTACAAAATGGTGATTTTTTACTGTAAAATTGTTACTCAATCTATAAAATGGTATAATTGGGAACGTGGTAAAATGGTGTCTACGAAATGGTAATTTTTAGGATTTCGCAACATTGACCGCAAGATTCAATGACGTGAGGGGCGACGTCATTACACTCCATGACGAAACTGAACTACACCATAGAACCATAGTTGGATTAAAATTGCAATTCTTTTTGATCACTTGAAATATCCCACCATGGTGTTAGTTTTTTTAAATGTCACTGTAGGTCGAATGCGACAACTACTACAAAACGCTTGAGGAAAACCGAGCTTTCCATGACAAGCAAGCGGTGGCAATAAATTGTCTCATTCATGAGCGCAATGCAGCATGCATGCGCCTGCAAATTTCCACCATCAATGCATCTACCCAAACTGAAACCTCAGCATTTTCCATGGTGACTAATGACTCTGGTTCAAAATTTTATTTTTTGGGGAGATTTCACTGCGCGGATTCATTGTCTTTCAGTATTGTTTGCCAACTCGAAGCTCTGCTAATACTAAATTCTTTGTAAATGCTTAATCCTACAGAGATTGTTAAATTGGGTAATTGTGTGTAAATTAATTATTCAAAATTAAAGGTTCAATTAAATTAAATTCAAGTTTTGGTTACAATCACACAATTCAACAACAGATCAATTTATTTTAACATCTCAGCGTGTGAATATTGACCTCGATAATCACTGGACATTCTACCGACACCGAGAGTTTGCACCAGAACTTGACACACTATCTGAGGTCGCCCTGAACCCTCCGGAGGTTCGCAGGCACCACGCGCAGTTGGCCGAGGCTGAACATAGCCGCCCAGCAGCTCAACCGACGCCTGAGGAAATCGCGGCTGAGGCTCACCTGGAGGAGCTCGGCCGACGTATGGAGCCTCGGCGTGGTGGTCATAGGGGATTTTGGGGTTAGCATTTTGGGGGGGGGGGGGGGGTTAACCTGCAGGCACGTGCTAATAACTCGGGACCCACTTGGCGAAAAATGTTGAAATTTGGATATGATATAGTTCTAGGTTGGGGCTACGCACAATTTTGACGATTTTTTTCTACGACCCCCCAGACCGGAGATAGGGGGGGGGGGGTTATAAAAACACTGTCATTTGCGTTTTTTCGGGTGTCGCCGAGAACATGCAAATTTTGAACATCAATAGCTCGGTCATTTGTGAACCAATTTGTGTCATTAAAATGTTAAAATGATCACAAATGTTCGGACAGTTCATTTCTGAGGTCAAGTCGGAGATACACATTTGTTTATATATCGATTTAGCCCGATTTCGAAATGCAAAATTTCCGCAAAAGTTTGCTTTTTGAACATGCTATCCTATTCTCCTGATCGAGAGAAACTCAATGAAATAAAAATGAGTCCGATATCTCTTTCCGATCAAAAGTTATGGCGCTTCAAACTTTTCCCTCCCATCCACATAAATAAGCACATGCATGCAACTTCAAAACTCAATATCTCGGCCATTTCTCAGCCGATTTGCACTGATGAACACTTAAAATGATCAGAATGACATGTAGATATCATTTTTATCCACAGTTTATTTGTATGCATTTTCTGTATGCAAAATTTGTTTATTTGTATGCAAAACTTTTGCAGAAATTTTGCATTTCGAAATTGGGCTAAATCGATATATAAACAAATGTGTATCTCTGACTTGGACCTCAGAAGAGAACTGTCCGAACATTTGTGATCATTTTCACAATTTAATGACTAAAATCGATTCACAAATGACCGAGCTATTGATGTTCAAAGTTTGCATGTTCTCGGCGACACCCAAAAAAACGCAAATGACAGTGTTTTTATAGACCCCCCTATCTCCGGTCTGGGGGGTCATAGACAAAAAATCGTCAAAATTGTGCGTAGCCCCAACCTAGAACTATATCATATCCAAATTTCAACATTTTTCGCCAAGTGGGTCCCGAGTTATTAGCACGCGCCGGCAGGTTAACCCCCCCCAAAATGCTAACCCCAAAATCCCCTATGGTGGTGGTGCACATGCACAGCGCCCCCCTGCTAGCGCTACCTCCCGTAACACCGCCGCGCGGTGGAGTTGTCAGCCAGCGTCACGCAATACTTCTCGCT
Source organism: Sphaerolaimus hirsutus (assembly GCA_964036195.1). Taxonomy (NCBI): domain Eukaryota; kingdom Metazoa; phylum Nematoda; class Chromadorea; order Monhysterida; family Sphaerolaimidae; genus Sphaerolaimus; species Sphaerolaimus hirsutus. Next base: position 3,324,176 of record OZ038451.1, on the reverse strand, counting down.
GTCACTCTCATTCGCCACACTCGCGCCGTTAATTTATTGTTAAAGAGAGGAGAGAAGAGTGTTGATTTGATTGGTTGGATTTCATGAATTTCGATTTTTTGGTAACATGATTTTAGAAGTGTAAAAGTGGAGGGGAGATAATGTGTGATCCTGGTATATATGCACATTTATGCTTCTCTGGTGATACTGTAAAAGTGGCCACTTGGGCCGACATGGGGAGTTCAGATGATTGACATAAACTTCACAAACAAATCTCTGCTGCTGTCATTGGCTTCGTGCCCACAAAACTAGGTTTCTACCTAACTTAAGCAGTAAAATGGTAGGTTCACAATAAATGGGGAATAAATTGCAGCAAAAATTAGTATTAAGTCGCAATTAGCAGATAATAGGTTCAGTAGTAGCAAAATAAGCGAATAAGTGCAGAATAAATAGGTAAAATGCGAAATATGCAAATTGCAGGGATCACTTATCACTGCAAGCAGACTTGTGAGAGCTTTTCTCAAACTCCTGGCCGTCAATAGGCTAAGCAGCCCTCCGCAGCTACACTGGCCCAGTGGCCCTTTAGGTCCAGTGACCTAGGAAAACGGAATTTGGCACAGAGCCAAAAATAGCACAGAGCAAAAGATAGGTTCAGCACAGAAACAGAGTATTTTCATTGGAAGTCAGACTGATTTTTCCAAGCAAAAATGTTGCAGCTCCAAAACCATTTTTGCTTTTCCATTTGACATGACAGCTCCAGTTTTGTTACCTGAGTCGGCAGAGTTTAACATAGGCAGGTAAGTGATTTTCATAAAACACTGGATGCAAGTAAATTCACTCAGCATGTGTGTAAGACAGACACACCTTAGTGTACGACTGAAGTTTCACCTTAATTGGTGACTTTTGCATCAACACAAAACTGGGTACACTTTCTGTCATGACTTAATAGCTTTTGCACAAGCTACTTCCCCACCAATGCTCTCTGTGGGGGACTATTTGCATTGTTGCATAATAACACCTGCACTTGTCTGTCAACAAATGCTCAACATTTTTGCAACATGTGTGCACTTTCTGTCAGTTATGCATTATGATTGACAGCTCTAGATCGTTATCTTGGTCTTTTTGCTTCAGTTCATAGATCTTATCTAGGTTTTTGCTTCAAATGTCTAGACAAGCCATCTTTTTGGCACGATGCCAAGCCCAGATTACTGTAGTGCGCCAAAATAACTGTCAATCATTTTTGGGTTCTGGGTTTTCCCTTTGAAGTTAGTGTCATCAATCATCTTAGCTTAGATCTTATCCAAGCTTCTTCTTGACAGCTGACAGGTGAAAATGCAAGCTCTTTTCAAATTTGGAACCTCAAATTTTAATTTTAAAATTTCCGGACAAGCCAACCTTGTTGGCACCAAGCCAATTGGCTTACTGTAGTGTGCCAAATGGTGTAAACCATTTCAAGCAAGTTCTAGCATTCCTTTTTACATAGTGTTTGGCAAGCTCCATAATATTTAGTTGCATTTCACATGGTTTATATTGCGCCCCATCTCATAGCATCAGCAGCAATCACTTGCGCAATATTTAGGTGTGCGCGCATTTCCATTTTAATAGGCGCAGCTAACACCATTCTTTGATGTTTTTCCAACACTAGTAGGTTTGCTAGTAAGCTGCTAGTGCACTGCCGCGTGCAGCTGGTGTATCTTTACACATTCCGATGTTTGTTTTATGCAGCATTTATAAAGTACATCTCTGCACACAGCTGTTTTGGGACGTATAGGCGCATGCTTTTGTGAGTTTATTTACCGGAAATACACAACTCTCATATGCTAGTGTAGGAGAGCAAATTTGGCTGCTGAATATCTGTATGCAAGTACGTGTGTACACTGGCACTGGGTGAGCACAAGTATGCAGGTAACATCTGCAATGAAATATGTGATTTAAAAAAAATAGTTGAACATATAAAACTGAAATAATTTCAAAATGCAGTATAATTTGGCCATCAAATGACATTCACCACAAGTTATACAAACATCTAATTATTGCACAGAATTTTTTTTTGTCCGCAGCATTTTTTGAAAGTATTCAATTATGCAACAAAAACAAACAAAGATGGCAACAATTTTGGGCGATTATGACACATTGTTTACACAATTTTGAAAACTAAAACATGAGTTTTCAATGAGGAACTGTGGAAGCTAACTTGTGTGCTCAGAATGTCAGAGTATTTGAAGGGTGTGCTTCTAAAAGGAAATTTCGAGGGGGGTTATTATTTCCTCAGCCAAATTGTAGGGGGGTGTTTCGAGGGGGGGGGGGAGTTTTCAATGAGGAACTGTGAAAACTAACTTGTGTGCTCAGAATGTCAGAGTATTTGGATTTGTTTGAAGAATGTTTTTGCTCACAGAGGTATGGATTTCACAAATGGGCATTGCAAAGTGGCAGCAGTGGCAGCCAGGCAGCGATGCTGTGGTGGTGCCACAGGAAAGTGCAATGGTGGCAATACCAGATGTGTATGTGGCATCTGATAGTGTGTCAGCCCGATACAGAGGCTTTGCTTACTTTATTATACGTGTGTTCATTCATAATTTTTTCATTTGTATAATAGTTTCATATACAATTATTGTCACTTATTGTTGGCATGCAAACAATGTGAATTGTGCACCAATCAATACAGGAGAATTTAACTTTTAACAGGATATTTTTTTCTGCATTTGAAGCACATTGAATCAGTGGCAGAGTTGTGCAAATACCAGTATTTTTGGAAAGCATAAGCACAAATACACTTTCCAAAGTGTAAGCATAAATGTTTTTTTTTGGAAAGTGCTCTAGCTGTAGGACATTGGAATAAACTGCTATTATTTTATCTTTTAGATTGAGTATTAAGCCAATTATGTGCATTACATTACATAAGTACATTGTTAAGCACAGACAGCTGTGACATAAATCAACAATGGAAATAACCCCCATTCCAATTTTTTTGTCCCAAATGATTCGTTTTCTGATATTCACAAGACCAGGATGATTACTAGGGTTCAAATAGGATTAACATCAGAATCAGGATTGTGGTCACAGTATCAGGTTCAGGATAGTTTTTTTTGCCTTTTCAGATTGGGATCAGGATTGTTCTTTGTCTTTTCAGGATCAGGATCCAATTTGAACCCTAATGACTAGGTATATACCGTAAATCCTCAAATAAGTCCCCAGGGGAGTTATTTTTTCCTCAGAATTTTTTGAGGGGGGACTTATTCAAGGGGGGAGTTATTCGAGGGGGGAGTTATTTTTTTGTCGGAATATTGAGTAAAATACTTGATCAGTATATCATCTGAATGGTGTTAGGTAGACTGCATAAACGTTGGAGCCAGAATAGAAATCCCGTAATTCATGCAATAAAATCAATGCTAGTGTGCATAAACTGCAAAATAATGAATGCTTTTAATGAACATATACATACATACGTTTTTTATATGTGGACTTCGTTCCCACCCATAAAAGAGGGGGGAGTTACTCGAGGGGGGGAGTTATTTTTTCCTCAGTCAGTTTACAGGGGGGGAGTTATTCGAGGGGGGGAGTTATTCGAGGGGGGGACTTATTCGAGGATTTACGGTAAACACTCTTTAGCAGCTGATGTAAGTGGCACCGACAATAGTTTTAGCTTTGGCAAATTTCATACATATGCCAGTATTTCATAATTGCATGCAGTTATTTTTTTGCATTTACATAACCCAGTTGTATGCTACAACATTTTTAGGTTTTTAGGTCTAAAAAGCATACAATACAAACATTTTTATGCTTTCCCAGTTGCTGGGTACTTCAGCAAGGAAAGTGTGACAAAGCATATGGGTAAATATTTGATGAAAGTGCAAGTGTAAGCATACATCTAAATACCCAAATACCCAGGTATTTTGGGTAAGTGTAAATATGTTTTGCAACCTTGATTAGTGACAGGTGGTCAGCAAAGTTGTTAAAAGGTATGCACGTTTACTCGAAAAATACGCGTACGCGAGTACGCGGTAAATACACTTACATAGGTATACTTTTTATAATTCCGTACACACTTGTACACATACATTTTCCAAGCTTACGCGAACGGAAAATGTACAGTATTTATCTAAATAATTCCCCCGGGGAATTATTTTTTCGTCAGACATTTTTGAGGGGGAACTATTCAAGGGGGGGAATTATTCAAGTGGGGGAATTATTATTTCCTCAAAATTTTCAAGTATGTTTCTGTCACACAACATACACATGTACGTCCAATTTCCATTCGTAGTGCACATTCCTTTGCATCCTTACACACTGAATGTGCTGCATTTGTATTCAATTAATCAAATGAGACACTGCTATTTTGCTTGGTTTGATTTCATTGATTGTCTTTTTAATAAATGTGCATTCATCATTGTGGTGGGGGGATTATTCAAGTGGGGGAATTATTTTTTCCTCACTCATCTAGCAGGGGGGAATTGATCGAGGCGGGGAATTATTCAAGTGGGGGGAATTAATCAAGTAAATACGGTATTTCTGAAAATTCAATGTGGGACATATTTATAAAGTGACTACACTGGTATGTATTTACAGAAGTGGTTCCGTTGAATATTAAAGATATGTGGGGGTAGTGCCTTTAAAAATGAAAGAAATCTCAACCAAATGAAGGGTGTGCTTCTAAAAGTACTGATCTACAAAAAATCGATTTTGAGATAATCGCAATTGAAAGTTTGGAGTATGCAATATCCATACATCGGTATTGGGTATGGGAATTTTGGGTATGGGTATTTCGGCCATATTGTTGGGTATCCACATGCATGGGTATAATCATTGATTATACACATAACACTAGCTATATAAAATTTAGTGAATTATATTTTTGTAGTACAGTACATTTTAAAGGAACAAATTGGTAATAGCATGTAGATCAGTATTTTTAAAGCACAAAATCAGACAGCTGTAGATCGGTACTTTTACCCATAATAAAAAAGCACAAAAGGAGTTTCTGCTGAAACAGACGTCAATCTGACATCGGTACTTTTAGAAGCACAAAAAAATGTGCAGATCGGTACATTTAAAAGAACAATTTTGAAAAAAGTGTGTAGATTGGTACTTTTAAAGACACAAAAGCTGAAAAAGCTTGTAGATCAGTACTTTTAAAATTTCAAATACTGTATTTTGCGATTTGTTTGCTTTTTTTGACCCCCCATATCTCAAAATTGAATTTCGCGACCCCCGATTGAATTATATTTTTTTGAAGCGCGTGTTTATGGGGGGCGTGCACTGATACGCACACGTGCCCGATACGCACATATGCCCGTTTTTTCACTTGACACTTTTTCAAGTGATTTTCAGATATGAGTAAAGTGAAAAAAAGTTGCGCAATGACATTAGTAAACTTTTTCACTTCACTCATATCTGAAAATCACTTGAAAATGTGTCAAATGAAAAACAGTGAAAAATGGCTATTTTTCACTGTTTTTTTTTCACTTGACACATTTTCAAGTGATTTTCAGATATGAGTGAAGTGAAAAAAGTTCACTAATGTCATTGCGCAACTTTTTTTGCACTTTACACATATCTGAAAATCACTTGAAAAGGTGTCAAGTGAAAAAAACGGGCATATGTGCGTATCGGGCACGTGTGCGTATCAGGCCTGCCCCGTTTATGGGGACCCCAAAAATGGTCCTAACTCAAATTTGAAAAATTTGTAGATCGGTACTTTTAGAAGCACACCCTTCAAATCGAAATGGTTGTGGCAACAATAGAAGTGGAAACGAGTCTGGAGAGTGATGATTTTTATCTCCTAGAATACCTAAAGAGACCTTGAAAACTATTTTGTCTATCATTTGCTCACAGAAAAACATACAGGGTGCGGCAATTTAGACCTACGCTCTAGATTTCGAATAACTTGTCACTGGGTGGTCGGATTCACATTAAATTTCAGGTCAACATTGACAACTAAATAGGAAAATATCTCTAAAAATATGGTTGCGATAGCTCCACTCGTTCTCAAGTTATTCATGCAAACGCGTAATTGTCACTTTACCACCACCCTGTGATAGGATTCAAACGGGATCCACTTTTCGGGATCCACTTTTCGGGACCCGGATTGGGATCGGGATTGTTTTTTCAGTTATTTTCTCTCTTTATTTTCACAGTGGCATGCCAAAATGCGTGCGCGCGCGCCACTAATCCGCCTTACCGGTAAGGAAAATTGCGTAATTGGTTGTTAAGCAATGTGGGAGACTGGGAGTAAAGTGACAATTATTGTTGTTTACATGAATAACTTGAGAATGCTATCATTTGCTATCTATCCAACCACTCAGAGGCAGGGTTGGTTTTATAAAAATTCATTTTAGTAAAATTGTATAAAAATTGTATAAAAATTTTATTTAATTTTAATTTTATTCTTGTTTCATTTGATTTTATTTTATTTTTTTCCCAAAAGTCATTAATAAAATAAAATGACACCATTTTACAAAAATTTTACAAAAATTTTACAAAAATTTTACAAAATTTTACAAAAAAATCGGAATCATGCATGCAAGGCCACAAAAATGTTATAATTAGACATTTACATGAAAAACCTGTGACAAATTTTTCCCTTACTTTTCAAAAGTTGCATGCTGTAGGTATTGTTAGCTAGCTGCAAGTGTAAAGTTACAATAATTCATAAGAATGGTTTGCATTTTCAGTAGAAGGACTACTGGAGTGTGCTGGGCACATTTGTAAAATGTCATGCAAAGTGTCAATTGTCATGACAAATGCAAAGTAAAGTGTCAATTGTCATGAGAAATGTCAAGTGTCATGTAAAATTTCAAGCACAGTGGCAATTGTCATGACAAATGTCATGCAAAGTGTAAATTGTGAATATAATTTTGTGTTTTTGTATTCATAGTATGTTTTGTATCCAAATCTTATGTTTTTGTACCCAAATGTTCACATATGATTTGGATTCAACAACAATGTAATTTGGATACAAAACATAAGATGTGGATACAATTTGCTTGACATTTTACATGACATTTTACACTTTCCAAAGCTTGGAACTGTCCCCCAGAATCATGAATAAACAGGTAGACACTCAAGCAATGAGAAATAATTTTACAAAAAATATGAATTTTTATACAATTTTACAAAAATACAAATTTTTATACAATTTTACAAAAAAATTACAAAAGTTTGAATTATTATACAATTTTTATTTTTATTCTTAAATTTTCCATTTTATTTTATTTTATTCTTAAATTTTCCATTTTATTTTTATTTTATTTTTATTTTTGTCTGAGATTTTGCCAACCCTGCTCAGAGGGTCAAAATTCAAGATAATCCTGGCGGTCCCTCTACTGAACCCATACGGCTGTTCTGGCAGATAACACATTTATTTCTGAGTACACTCGTTCAGCAATTCATGAGTTTTTGTTTGTTGCAGTGTCCACACTCAAATCATGCTTCCAGATCTGACGCATATACATGTAGTAGAACTAAATTTGTCAATGTTTCAGGATATTGGCACGATGCCAAAATATGAATGAATAAAATGCTTGAGCACAGTGGGTCAGCGATTCCTGATATGCTAACAACCATGAGAACCATGCATGTTTTGATGTAAACTCAAAAATCATTCAAAAATTCGTTCTAAACATGTAAACTCAGTAAAATCATAACAAACCAAGCAAATCATCACCCAAATTTGTACTCACCCATCATTTTTGTTGTTGCATTCCGACGGAAGGTGCAAATTCGAGAGAAATAAATTCGTTTTTCACTATAATGGCTATTGTTACCCCAAAAAAAGCAAAAATGGGACAGTGAACATGCTTAGATGTCGCATTTGAGCGTTTTCAGGATTTAAAACCAATTTTAACCCAATAAAAATGAGGGTTATGATTATATATTAGAAATTGTCAGTAAATTATTAATTTGCAATAATGTTAGGTCAATTGATTATTATCCACTAAGTGATATGAATGTTGTGGCTTGCGGCAATGAGCTACCCCGGATAGAGCGGCAGAATTTTTTACAATTTTTATTTCTATTGTTATTGATATTGGCAGTCAGAACTTATGTTTTGCCTCAGTTGACGCTCAGCGAAGGGAAACATAAGTGGACCAAACCTGTATAATATCATGTCTGCCGACTTTACCATTTAATACTATTTTGTATGGAGGACTATTTCTCCCCACGTTAAAAACGCACTGGGGGGAAGATGTCCATGGGGGGATAAATACCTGGAATCCCTTTTGTCCCTCATTGAATTTTCAGAACTACATTTTCCATATGTGTATGCTTTGAAAATGTATGCGTACAAGTGTGTACGGTATTTAAAAATTTAAAAATATGTATTTACCGCGTACTCGCGTACGCATATTTTTCGAGTAAACGTACGTGCCTTTTAACAACTTTGCTGACCACCTGTCACTAATCAGAGTAGCAAAACATATTTACACTTACCCAAAATACCTGGGTATTTTGGGGTATTTATATATATTTACACTGACACTTCATCAAATACCCATATGCTTTGTCACACTTTCCTTGCTGAAATACCCAGCTACTGGGAAAGCATAAAAATGTTTGTATTGTATGCTTTTAGACAGCATACAACGTGAAGCAAAAAGTGAAGAAGTGTTCACTTTTACATATTCTATGGATAAAATTAGTCGTTTCTACACTCACAAGAAAAGTACCCACATTTACACGTATGTACGAGTAAAAAAAAATGTATTTTACATTTTCTATAATTTGTGGTGAGTAAAAAATATACTTTACATTTATGTATACTTCTTTAAAACAGTTCAGTAATTCTTACAACTCTGGTCGTCAGGTAATTGATGTGAAATTTTATTATCTGATAGCAGAAATCTGCGAATGTATTCAGTTCTAACTGATTGTTACTACAAAATACCCCCACACATTTTGAATGTGTAGCTTCAGTTGGGCATGTGTACCGGATCAATGTGGATGACAACAGCGTGACTAGGCTGTTGGACATATCAGCAGAATATAGGAGACGCTCTGCAGGTGGGACCCAAATACCTGGTGGCAGAGTACTGGTCTGTGGTGGATACTACCCAGCTGGTGTTGTGACTTGCTTTGTGTAAGTCTTATTCATTGTTAAATTTTTGTGTGCAACCACTTCATATACACCTTATTTTAAGATATTGGTTGGAAAACGGTGCAATTGAGTGGGCACCAAATCTGCTGGGAGCAGCACGTTGGACTCATGCACTGGCCTATTACCATGGAAGAATATACTCAATTGGAGGATTGACTGGCCTATGTACTGGAGGTTAGTGTATAGCAGCAATGCATGTGCTCATAGTTTGCGATATTTCTGTCAAACCTGTATCACCTTCATCACACCTGTATTTATGTATGTTGTAAATTTGAATTTTTTATTTTGTATGTGTTAAACTGCAAGAAGTCTTTGTGGGTGTTTTTGTGTATTTACTGTTGGTTCAGATATTTGTGTTGGCTATCCTATCAGGTTCAGGCTTGTATTGTAGAGTTTGGTTTGGGTCTATGGTTTCAATTCCAAAAACATGCATTTATTAGGTTGGGTTGGCTTGGAACATGGGTTCCAACTCGGATGGGGTTCCCAATAATAGCACTAAGCATGAATAGCATTCAAAAAAATCACCGATTTTTTGGAAAATATATATAAATATATCACTCCAACATTGGAAAAAATATAAATATATATAAATCACTCTAGGTCTCCAGAAAATATAATTAAATTACTGAAAAAATAACTCTAAGCTTCTAAAAAAACTCTAAAAATAACTCTAAAATCTCAAAAAATCACTTGCACTTTATTTCAATTTCAAGTGATATTCTGGGCTCTATTTACCATTTACAAGCTCAAAAAAATGTACTCTAATATACCACAGTTTATTTATTATCATTCCACAAACAGTATTCATTTATACTATATTTTACAAGTTAAAACATCAAGCAAATATCACAGAAAAATTCAACCTTCAGTTCAACCTCAATGACAACTTCAAAAATATTTTGCACTGCAAACATTTAGCACTCAAGCGCCTGGTTGTGGCAATGGATGTTTGACTAGGTGCTCATGCTCAGCACTTTTTCTATGGTGGTGTGCTGTGAAAACTCATTTTTGGGCACATGGCTACATTTTGGTGACATTGTGATGACACCATGGTGACAGTTTTCCACAGTGTTCTCCATATTTGAAAACAGCTGACATTGCTGCACATGTCACCAAGCATCATCAGTTTTCAAAAATGGTGAACTGAGCTCTCAATCACTGTAGATAAATTTTGATCACACCAAATTGGTATTTTTTGATTCAGTCATTTTTTATTTCAGAAAAGTATCTTATAAGATAGAGAGATGCTTTATACCAAAAACATAACCATAGAATTCATAGCAGGATGACATAAATAAAAAGTTACTAAAACAGTTTACATCTTTGTCACATACAAAATGAAAACTAATTGCTGGTGATATCACCATTTGTCATCATTTGAGTTTGAGTTGTGATCAAACTAGTGATTTGCCAACACCACCCCACCAAAATTCATGGCATTTGTGAAAACTGAACATATTTATACAGCATTCAGTAGTGGAAAACTTGATGGAAATATTTACCTGCTTCATATACCATTTAAACCCAATAATGCTCTACATGAGCAGAGAGATTTTCTGGAGAATATTTCTCAAAATTTTTTTAAATTTCTCTTGCACAGATTACATGTTTTAGTCATAAAGCGCAATCACTGCACAACAATGTATCAAGTATGGGTGATTTTCTCAGTGATTTTTTTCGCAAATTTAAAAAATATATATAAATATATCACTCAGAATTTGGAAAAAATATAAATATATATAAATCACGGGTTATTTATATTTATTGTGATTTTTGAAAATATAAATCACGGGTTATTTTTCGAATGCTAAGCATAAAAGGACACCACAAGAGCATTTATCACCATAAAAAGCATTTATCACCATTTAAGTGCATATCAACATTTGGTACTGTCAATGGTGCCACGGCCAGCACAGCACTATGACACCATCCCCAACGATGGCAAAAACACACATATTAAATACAGAAACTCATTGAGTTTCCATGTTTTTGTTTAACACAGAAACACAGAAACTCAACAATTTCGAAAAACACGGAAACTCAAATGAGTTTTTTGTGGAGAACACGGAAACACATAAACACAGAAAATACAGAAAAGTTTTTTTTAGTTTTTTTCAGGAACATCATTTGAACTGAACAATGTGAGTATGTGCATAGATAATGTATGTATGTATAGTATTTTTATATGTAATGACATGAGTTAGTTAATCAGGCTCTCGATAAACAAGTTTCTGATGAGCTGACATGGTTTTTGCAAAAATAATGTGATGATTTGTTGAAGAAAAAAGTTTTGCTGCTGTCAAGTTTTGGTGTGGTTTTGGTGACAAGGTGGTGTATTTAGCCTGCCAGTGTCCCCTGGCGGTGTGGAGGGCCCCTTAAGCCTCCGTGTGCCCTTGTGCCAAGTGATATTGGACACTAGGGGCCAGATTTAATTCTCGAGTAATGTGCCCTACCCGAAAGTAATGCGCCCGAAATCGGGCAGCCGTCCTACAAACTGTTTACGGATGCCCTACCCTACACGTCAGGCTCCCGACAAGATAAAACGCAATTCAATTGCGTGTAGGGAGACGCATGTCGGGTGTAGGGAATGCGTGCAATTTGTCGGGTAGAAAAAGAAAATAAAATAAAAGAAAAAGAAAAATGCAATGGACAAAAAGAAATTACACAGAAACCAATTTACACTTAATAAAAATGACTTTAAATAATGTGGTACCACTAAAAAGTAATATCATCATTTGTTCACAATTTATGACTGATCGCAGCGACGCGGGATGCTTTAGAGAAAATGATACTGTAAATTGGTGAATCAAGTCATGTATTGAAAAAACAATCGATCAAAATCAATCAATAGTGACAAAATGTGATGTGTTGAAATTTTACCTACAAATGTTTTTGGGTATTTATTTAGATAGGATATTCTCAATTTTACTGTATCACCAACCAGTAGTTGACAATTTGCGGCATCTCCATGTTTTGTAACGCTGTGTGGACATGTGCACGTAAAATGGCAAAATGTACATAAATATTTACTAGTAAACATTTATGTTGGGGACACCGTCACACCACATCTGTTTAAACGGTGACTGGTGTGTCTATGCTACCCACTCGCTGTAGCATGTTGCGTTGCACGTGTTTGAATGTTTTGAAATGGCCATTCTGATACATGGTGGCGCAGATTTTTTATATTCTGAAAAATATTGTTGATTTTTCAAGTTATGAAAATTCTATTAGTGTAAAAAATAGATGTTTCAGAATGGGCCCACACACTAGTTGACATCAAAATTTGTGTCAACTATATTCAACTAATTTCTTGGTTATTATGTGATTTCAACTTTCCTATGTGATACACCATTGTTTGATTTATATCATCACACTTTATTTTCATTGTTCCTGTTAACTGTGATGCTTTTAAATGTTTTTGTGTTTTTAAGTTGACACAAATTTGCGATGTCAACTAGTGTGTGTGGGCCCATTCTGAAACATATATTTATTATACTCATAGAATTTAAATAAATTTAAACATTAACAATAATTTTCGGAATATAAAAAAAATCTGCACCACCATGTATCAGGATGGCCATTTCAAAACATTCAAACCAGGCAGTGCAGTGAAACATGGGAACAGTTGAATTTCTACATTTTTGGACCAATCTGCATTTGAGGCAGGGCACTGTGTGCTCGAATGGGTTTAGATTGGGGGAAAAATGCGAAAATCCACTATCCATACGTTGTAAAGTGTGTTTGTATTTAGTTGCACTGCACACTGAAATTTTGCCTTCAGCATTCGAATGAACTACAAACGCTGAAATCGAAATCTAATGAACACAGCGTTTTTAAAGCATAAAAGTTTGGAATTTGCAGTATTTCGCGTAATTTGTGTAATTTGCGAGCTGCGTTTTTTGCGCATTAAAAATGTTATGTTCTTTAGATTTTGATTTCAGCATTTGAAGTTCAGCGTGCAAAAACGTTCTAACGCTGAACACAAGATTTCAGTGTGCGGTGCGCCAATAAATTTTCATAAAAAATTTCTAAAGAAAGCTTTTCTTTTTATCAACTTGGTTTTCTTCCTACCCGTTGGCATTTTGCTGGAGGGAAGAATATTCTTTTTATTTTTATTTTGTCGGCCATGCGCCCGACAAAACGCGAGAATTAAATTAGAAATTGATGTATAGGGCGCCTTACATGCATAACTCCGCTATGGATTGTGAACGGTTTTGTCGGGCGTGTAGGGAGACGCATGTCGGGTGTAGTGCATAACTTAAGAATATTTGTAGGGCGTATTAAATCTGGCCCTAGGCATCTCCACATGAAACCAATTTTTCTCGAACATGATTTTTTATTGGAATTTAATATGAGGTGTTTTGGGATGGGTAAGTACCATATTTCCTCGAAATCCCCCCCCCCTCAAAATAGCCCCCCTCAAAATGGGCACTATGTATTTGTGGTCTGGGAAATGCATAACAGATGTTCAAAACACTTACTGTGTTACGTTAGAACATCGTTTATAACATCTACCGTATTACCTCGAATTATCCCCCCCCCCTTGAATTGACCCCCCCTCGAATAAACCCCCCCTCAAAATGGGCTGGGGAAATAATACCCCCCCCTCGAAATACCCCCCCCCCTTCGGAATGATGTACGTCACGTACATAATAAATACGTCATGTATGCAATGTACATGATGTATATTACTGTTAATTTACATTGCAGCTACACATAGACTAGTTTGTGTAGCTATCTACGTTTTTATGTCCAAATATATCCTGTTTGGACACATTTTTTACCTGTTTTGGGTATGAAAATGCCTACTATTTACTACGGTCCTTACGAAAATTTCTGAGGAAATAATAAAACCCCCCCTCGAATAAACCCCCCCTCGAATTAACCCCCCCTCAAATTTTGCTGGCGAAATAATAAACCCCCATGGGGGTATTTCGAGGTAATACGGTACATCGTTTGTAAAAACTAATAAATGGTGGTTATTGTTGCATTTTTCACGTTTTTCTCTCAAAATTTCCACTCTGAAAAAATAAACCCAATGGGGTTTTTTCGAGGAAATACGGTAGTTCAGATACCTTGAAGGCTTCAAGTATAGTTGCAGTTTAAATCGATTCCACAGCCTAACATACAGTGCACATTCCATAAAGAACACATCCATTGGAATATTCTATTGTACAGTGTAAATTGTCGGTTTTTGACATTTTGTTGATGCTTATCCTCTGGTGGCAGTCCCAAGCCCTGAAAAGTGTAAAGACAAGTGTGCAAAACCTATATACCGTATTTCCTCGAAATACCCCCCGGGGGGTGATTGTTTCATAGTGGTCCCGAGAGGGGGGGGGGGGTCAAACGAGGGGGGGGTATTTCGAGGGGGGGGTTATTATTTCACAAGAAAATTTTTTGAATCCCAGTAAAGTCGGCAGACATATCGCCCTACAAACATTTGCGTCAGTCTCTCCAGTGGAGAGTGCATGTCGTCATTATTGTGACGCAATATTTTAATGATTGGAATGGATCGGGTCACGTATGAAAATTTGGCTCTTATCCCAGTTTCCAGTTGCGTAATATAAATGCGAGTGAAAAGTCAAAGTTAGCTAAAAATTGTTAAAAGTTGCTCCACTTTGCCAATTTCCACCTTTATCATCGCTATTTTTGTTTATATACATGGTTATATAGTTAGTGTTAGCCTTTTTTATTCACATTTATAGCGGATTTCGCAATTTTGGCTGGCTGCCAAGTTCTCATATGGGGACTCCTCCATTGGAACGGAGCCAACGAATGAAAAATTGACAAAAACGGTAAAAGGGTCATTTAAACAGTCAAATTTTTTCGCTTCCAACCGACAACGTTGAAACGAAACGTTGAAACGGGCGGCGTGCACGCACGGACACGGCGAAGCGTCCATTTCTCTTTTAATATTTTTTTCTTTTTCAATTCAGAGCGTCCGGGTGGGACCCAAGTGTTGTGTTCGCTCTATTCGCGAGCGAATTCTAACTCTCCGATTTTGTAGGGTGAAATGTCCGCCGACTTTACGAAATTGTCGTCTGAAACGTACGCAGACGTCGAAAAATACAACAAAAACCGCCATTTATAAAGTTATGTAGACTAATATTAGTACGTAGATGGTATAAACACTGTTCTAACGTGATTCCGACATTGTTTTAACGTGTGTTCTGCACTACGCAGAACACAAACTGCAGTATTTGGCATGTACGTTCTCTTTACACTCAATCTGGGGGGGGGGGGTATTTCGAGGGGGGGGGGTGATTGTTTCATAGTGGTCTCCAGAGGGGGGGGTCAAACGAGGGGGGGGTATTTCGAGGGGGGGGGGTATTTCGAGGAAATACGGTATGATAAAACCACTGTTTCCACATCCAAATGCAGTAAAATGCAACATTTTGTAAGAAAACGTGAGTTTTTACTATAAAACTTGAGTTTTTACCAAAAAACACATACCGTATTTCCTCGAAATACCCCCCGGGGGGTGATTGTTTCATAGTGGTCCCGAGAGGGGGGGGGTTAAACGAGGGGGGGGGGGTATTTCGAGGTGGGGGGTTATTGTTTCACAAGAAAAAATTTGAAAACCAAGTACGAAATTGTCGTCTGAAACGTACGCAGACGTCGAAAAATGCAACAAAAACCGCCATTTATAAGGTTCTGTAGACTAATATTAGTATGTAGATGGTATGTACACTGTTCTAACGTGATTCCGACATTGTTTTAACGTGTGTTCTGCACTACGTAGAACACAAACTGCTGTATTTGTCATGTACGTTCTCTTTACACTCAATTTGGGGGGGGGTATTTCGAGGGGGGGGGGTGATTGTTTCATAGTGGTCTCGAGAGGGGGGGGGTCAAACGAGGGGGGGGGTATTTCGAGGGGGGGGGTATTTCGAGGAAATACGGTAAATAAGACATGGAAACTCAAGTTTTTCTCATGAAAAAAACTCAAAACACAGGTATTCATTTTTGGAAAACTCAAAACACAGAAAGTGTTTTTTTATTTGAGAACTTACCCATAGTTGACCAGGCGTGCATCTCCCGTTTTCGGTGTGTGAAAAAATGTGTGAATTTGGGAGCGTGTGATATTCTTACGATTGTTGGGCACAATTGAATGTATTTTATTACAATGTGTAGAAAACACACACATAAAAATAACAGTGATTATTGCACGTGTGAAAAACCGGGTGAAAAAATCGACAAAATGAAGGGTGTGCTCCTAAAAGTACCGATCTACAAATTTTTCAAATTTGAGTTAGGTAGGATCATTTTTGGGGTCCCCATAAACATGTGCTTCAAAAAAATATATAATATGTGGGGGGTGCGAAATTCAATTTTGAGATATGGGAGGTCAAAAAAAGCAAAAAAATTGCAAAATACGGTTATTGAAATTTTAAAAGTACCGATCTACAAGCTTTTTCAGCTGTTGTGTCTTTAAAAGTACCAAACTACACACTTTTTTCAAAATTGTTCTTTTAAATGTACCAATCTGCACATTATTTTTTGTGCTTCTAAAAGTACCCATGTCAGATCAGCATCCGATTCAGCAAAAACTCATTTTGTGTTTTTTTATTATGGGTAAAAGTACCGATCTACAGCTGTCTGATTTTGTGCTTTAAAAAATACTGATCTACATGCTATTACCAATTTGTTCCTTTAAAATGTACTGTACTACAAAAATATAAGTCACTAAATTTTATATAGCTAGTGTTATTTGTATAATCAATGATTATACCCATGCATGTGGATACCCAACAATATGGCCAAAATACCCATACCCAAAATTTCCATACCCAATACCCATGTATGGGTATTGCATACTGCAAACTTTCAATTGTGATTATTTCAAGATCGATTTTTTGTAGATCGGTACTTTTAGAAGCACACCCTTCCAATGCACAGATGCATATATGCATTGATTTGTTTATGTGTGAATGGGGGGTGCTTCAACAGTGTGTTAAAAAATTCTGTGTGAATAGCCGATCACTTTTTGGGTTTTTTTCTTGTGTGAATGTGTGAAAACTACATAAATATTTTCCATACAGTTTGAAGTCTAAAACAAAAGCTGCAGTTTGTTATCTGGGCGCTGGAGAACACATAAAAACAATGACTGTGCTCTGTTAGAACAGAGTTTATGCCATCTACATACCTACAAATTTATAGATTCTTATACAAAGGATTAACGCAATCTGTTATGCCATTTGTGGTCAAAAAGTTTTTTTCTCATGAGATTACCATTTTGTTTTCACTTGGGAAATGGGGGCACATGACATTTCATTGTGCCATAATGGGATTGGCATCTTTGATGTTACATAAGTGTAGCAAGAAAATGTTACATTGGCAATTGTTTGAGAAGGCAAAAATGAAAAGAGAAAATGATATCAAAGATGGCAATAAGCACACAAAAATATCGGGGATTAAGGTGCAAAAATCAGTGCCTAATAGAAGAGCGCCATTCTATTCATTATTGTAATTATTCTATATTAATTATCGACCTCATGTTAACAATTTGTACTCTTAATTAATTAGTTAATCTATTAATTAACCCTTAGTAGTCCCATTAACACATTAGATAATAACTTATGTACTAAACTTAAGATAATTAGTACAAATTTTTGATAGTCTTAATTAATTAGTTAATTCACCCTCAATTATTAGTTAATTAGAAGTGCACAGTTGATAGTTTATGAATGTAATTAGGTTGTTAGAAGTCCGCAATTGACTGACACGAAACATGGATAGCAGAGCAGCCTTTCATGTTCAATTTTGCCCTCTGTCCTTATCACTAAATATCACATTTTTGGCCAAAAAATATAAAATTCACACGTTCCCCTGGTCCCCTATTATGGTGTTAAAAACACATTTGACCGAAAATGTCATAGTTACCCAGTGTGTGAATCTTTTCCCTGACAAATCACGATCGCGTAATTGCAAATAACATTCACACAATATTTTTTTACGGTGCGCCTGTTGTGTGCTAGCGCGATTTGATTTGTATTACCGAAAAAACATTTGTGTGTTATTTTTCGGTGGTGATTTGACCTCCCATGTAAAATAAACAAATGTTGTGTCACCGAAAAATTGCTGCACTTGCCAGCAGTATTTATGTGTGTATGTGTGAATGTGAAAACGTGTGAACTCTGCTGCAACGCTGTCGTTGACCATCCCATTGCTAGTGTGAGATGAAATACCAGTCACCATATTTGTTTGATTTTATATATATATATATATATATTAATACAGATGTGACATCACTGGATGTAAATTTGCAAGCATGGCATACTGAACCTTCCCTCAAACAAGTCAGATACCATGTCCAGGCAGCTGCAGAAATTTATCATGGTAAACTGTTTGTCTGTGGTGGTCAACTAAAGGGTGGATATTTCCTGAATGATTGTGAAATGTTGGTTTTGCTTTGATAATT
Source organism: Sphaerolaimus hirsutus (assembly GCA_964036195.1). Taxonomy (NCBI): domain Eukaryota; kingdom Metazoa; phylum Nematoda; class Chromadorea; order Monhysterida; family Sphaerolaimidae; genus Sphaerolaimus; species Sphaerolaimus hirsutus. The sequence goes on along the minus strand of OZ038451.1, from coordinate 3,305,682 downwards.
AAAATTCAAAGTATAGTCAAGTCATAGGTGGGGCTGAACCAAGAAATGGATTCAGCATGCGATTTATAGAGCCATAGTTAGTAATGCCAGTCCGGCTGAAAAGTCCTGAAATCATGGCAAACTGTTTATCTGTGGTGGATATTCCCGGAATGACTGTGAAATGTTGGTTTTGCTCTTATAGTTAACAATTCCAAGTATAGTCAAGTCATAGGGGTAGGGTCCAAACTCGACTCGAAAGACTCGACTGGAAAAGTACTATTTTAGAAGGTATATCATAACAGAAGCTTTTTTAGAAGAGCAATATGTTACCATATTTGCTCCAAATACCCCTTGAATTAATTCCCCTTCGAAATACCTCAGGTCTGAGCGAGCTGGGAAAAAAATAACCCCAACTCGACACCCCCATCTGTAATAAGGTAGATACATCATGTTTGCAATGAACATGATGTTTTAATGGCTGCCAATTTACATCGCAGCTATACGTATTTCCTCGAAATACCCATATGGGGTTTATTTTTCAGAGTGTAAATTTCGAAGGTGCATTTCGAGGGGTGGGGGTTAGTGATGGAATGGCGCCATGGCGCTGGCGCCATTTGAGGGCGCCAAAGGGCGCCGCGCCATGGCGCCATTGGCGCTTGGCGCCCTTTTTCTGTGGCGCCCTTGGCGCCTGGCGCCCACTTTCTGAATGGCGCCCTTGGCGCTTGGCGCCCTTTCTCCGTGGCGCCCTTGGCGCCTGGCGCCCTGCCCTAAAAGGGCGCCAAAATGGCGCCAGCATGGTTTCAAGGTGAGTGCTGCGTGAATGAATAAAAAATAAAAAAACGGGTCTGTGAATGACGGAAATTCACTGGAAAATAGACAAAGTGGTGTGAGTGGATGTATATGTTTCATCCAATTTTTATCAGATGCGTGTAACGGATCAGAAGCTGAGCATGATAGACCGGTGAACTTGCAAACTCGTAACTCAACGGATTCAAATTATCGGAATTCCGATGTCGTCCGCTTGAAGAAAACATATATTGGAAAATCTATTTCATGTGCATTCATTGTTTTGTCGAATGAGAATTTTCAAAGTGTTTGAATTGAATATAACGTGTGTGAGTACGGTTTTTGCACAAAAGTTTGTTGCTAGGCTCATTTTTGCTGATTACATCCTTGAGAACATGAATAAAGAAGTGAATGTGTGCACTACAGTGCTGGAGAAGCATTTTTAGCACACGCAGGGTATTCTACTCGCTTTTTTATTCTGGCGCCATTGGCGCCTGGCGCCCTTCTTTTCAATTGGCGCCATGGCGCCCTTGGCGCTTGGCGCCCTCTTTCCGTGGCGCCCTTGGCGCCTGGCGCCCACTTTCCGAATGGCGCCATGGCGCCCTTGCGCTTGGCGCCCTTTTTCTGTGGCGCCCTCGGCGCTTGGCGCCCAGTTTCCGAATGGCGCCATGGCGCCATTGGCGCCTGGCGCCCTTTTTTCTGGCGCTTTTCCATCACTAGTGGGGGTTATTCGAGGGGTGGTTGTATTACTTCCCAATAGAAATTTTCGAGACAGACTGTAGTAAAGATGGACTTTTACCTACCCAAAACTGGTAATAAAAACAACAAAACAGGATATATTTAGATGTATACTCGGCAGACACGATACTCTACAACAAATAGGAGTTATGTCTTTGGCTGGCAGACGGCCAGCCGAGAACTTATGGAAGACGTGATGAAGACAAAGTGATGGCGAGAGATGATGATGGCGACAAAGTGATCATGTCATGATGGAGTGTTTCCTCCGAAAAATGTACGGCGTAATGTCATCATTTTTTTATATCAAGGGTAATGGCTACACAAACTAGTCTCGTATGTGGCTGTGATGCATGTTGGCATCGAGGGGGTGTTATTTTTTACTCAGCTCGAAAAGACCTGGGGGTATTTCAATGGGGGGCGGGGTTAATTAGAAGGGGTTTTTCAAGGAAATATCATACATTGACTGCTTTGTGTAACAATCGACGATAAAATGTCCTAACTGTCCTATCTGGTCACATTTATTTGCAGAATTTTGGCGCCATTCCTGGCACCATCCAAAACAATAGCGCCAGCGAAAATGGCGCCAAGGGCGCCATGGCGCCATTTGAAAAAATGGCGCCAGATAGCGCCAGAGAAAAGGGCGCCAATGGCTCCATGGCGATGGTGCCCTTTGGCGCCATTAAAGGGTGCCAGCGCCATGGCGCCATTCCATCACTATTGCACACTCATACAATTCTACATACTGAAACAAACACACACTATACTTGAAACACACACACCACCTCAAAAACATTGCACAATGTGAGACATGAAAAATTTAGGGGAATGCAAGTTCTAGTATAAATATTGGGAGATGTGGAAATTTTGTGTGAATACAAGTAGGGCTGGAAAAAATCACATTTTTAAATGCCTTGATTTTTGGCTATTTACACAGGTCCCGGCCGGGGACCGGGACCCGGCAAGAAATTAAAAAAATACAAAAATTAAAAATTGGTTTCTACGGGTTATTTGCATGTTAATTAAGGTAATTATCACCAAATAAGCATGCGCAAAATTTCCGCAGGACGTTTAAACACGCTGACGAATTTTTGTCTGGACGGTATGTAAAAGTTTATCGATTTGGCTCAATTTTTGCATGCGTGTACTCATGCGTGTGGTTAGTTCGCATGCAAAATTTCAGCTCAGCGCAGTTAGCGGTTGTCATTTTTTTCACGCTTTAAATTTTTTCAATCACTGTATTTTTGTACAGTGCTTGAAATATTGCCGGGGTCGGGTCCCCGGCAAAATCAAAATGTCCCCGATCGGGGCCGAACGTCCCCGGATACAAAATTTTTTTTTCAGTAAACAAAGAATTTTTGTCCCCGATCGGGGTCGATCGGCCCCGGTACCACACGAAAATTAATGGTACTTTTTTGCACTTTGTGGTAATTGTCCCCGACCGGGGCCAAACGACCCCGGTAAGAAATATTTTTTTCTGTAATTAGAAAATTAGTGGCCCCGGTCGGGGTCATTCGTCCCCGTTTGTAAATTTTTTTTTCGACACCACTATTTTTGGGAAATGAAGCGTTTTTTGCTTCATTTCGTTCGTTGTCCATTTTTTGTTTTCGTTTTTGTTTTTCAGCGTTTCTCCTAATAGAACGACAACCCCAATAGTGTGGCACTTTTTGGCACATTTTTGCGGTCATGAAATCAAGAGAATTGCACCCATCCAATAGATGGGTGGGTAAAAGTTGATGGGAAAATAGAACATCTATCTGTTATCTGTTTGCATATGGCCTGCGGCACCATTTTTTATCTCCAAATGATCGAGATTGCGATTTACGATGACCCGTGGTGCACAGCGGGAATTACTTTGGTAGGTTATGCGTTTGACCATTTTTTACAATCAGGTATTTATTGTGTCATTATCTCTATTTTGCAATGGGAAAAGGGTCAGTGAATGAAGCGGCATAGAGTTAACTGTTGTATAAAAGGAGAAACTTTAGCACTCTTGTCACTTATTTGCTATTGTTACTACCGGACATCTATTTCAACCATTATAAATAGTGAGGATGTCGGTCATTGGCTCCTTGGCATACTTAACCGGAGCCGTTATTGGTTTGTTTCCTGATTGAGTTTTGTTTTTGGGCTGTTGCAATCCGATTTTCCGATCCCGATTTCGATTTTCCGATTGTCCATGGAAAGGCCATGGAAGTGTACAGTTTTTGTGCAAAATTGAATACAGATAGTGACAGTCATGACAGTGTAGAAGGTGCTGTTATAATTTTGTTCATGGTAAAAATATACAGTAAATGAAAAATTAAATGTGAAAAGTGTACTGTAATTCAATTAGTGAATTGAAAAAGATTGTTTCAATGTTTTGCAAAATGTTCGATCACAATCTTTCTATTTCTTTTTAAATGTTTTAGTTTTAAATGTTTTGTTTATTTATATATTATTTTATCATTGTAAAGTGTATCCCTTGTATCCCACTCAGATTTTGCTCCAAAGGCTTTCGATTATGTGCGCAACAGCACTGAGGTGTTGTCGCGTTTGCGTTTCCGCCGCTCAGTCGGCGGCAGTTCGGTGCATTTGCACGAGACGACCGAGGCGCCCGCCTGGCTGGCCGAGGCGCTCAACGGGGCGAACACGACGCAGCCGTGCACCACGGTCATGTGCGAGCTCTTCACCAAAGTTGTGAGTGCTCTTATTTTCTGTGCTTACTTAGTTAAGGTAGTTAATGGCGTCGCACGATTCCTGCATGGTACTTTAAGATAGTGCACAAAACCTATCACTTAGAAATTGTTGTCGAAATCGGTAGAGCTGCTGCTGCTTGTACTCGATTGAGAACTTGAATACCCCCCTTGAATAATACCATCTCCACGTAAAGTACGGAAGCTCGAATGAATACCTGTTTTGCATCACTCAGTAGATGAAGTTGTCCTTGAAAAAAAGTAAATACCTACCGTCCCCTTGAATAATTCCACTGTACTCGAAAAAGTCCACATTGGATATTTGTGTACTACACTCAAGAGTGAGATGTTATTGATAATACTGTTGTTCTTAAATGGGTTTGACTTGTTTGTCGCATTTCTTTCACTGTGCTCAAACTGCTTAAAATTGCATGGTATTTGCATACCACGCATCAATAATTCCAATCTGATGTTTCATTGCCAAAATGAACAGAGTTAGCGAATTTCCTTGAAATATCACCTCTCAAAATATCCCTTAAAGGTAAGAGTTGATTTAGGATGAAATAACACTCTGTTTCACGCTGTGTGAAACATATCAAACTACCGTAATACCTAGAAAAACCCCATTGGGTTTATTATTTCAACATGAAAGGTTGAGTGGGGTTTCTTCGAGAGGGTGGTTATTGTTTCATCGTGGTTATATATTACAGTGCTAGTGTTTTTTCCTTATCCATCTATCGCAACGCAGAAAGATCTGCACAGCACGTCAGCGATGCATGTGCTGGTTGATGGACATCTCATCATAATGGCCGTCATCATTCTCGTGGGCATCGCTGCAGCTTTTTTCACCTACTACAAAAAGTTCATGCAGGGCAATCGCGTCCTGCATAAAGTGTGAAATTTTTTGTTCTCTGGCGAATTTTTTAATTTGGCAAATTACGAAATTTGTTTAAATTAAATGTTTAAATACTATGATATTTGTTTTTGTGAGTAGTCTCATGGTATTTTATATTATTGATTATTTATTTGTCTGTTATATACTAGTGTAAAATTGAAATTGTATTCAGTGTAAATTAAATACACCATGCACGTTGAATTTTTGGCGCCCAATTTCAAACAAGAATGCAACATCTGCCATTCAAATGTTTATTGCAAGGATTGTGTTACTTAATTGTTTATGCACTCATCACATGCAACGTCTGTTTTACGGGATTTTTGTCATATTGTTTTCGCGGGGTCAATGGTGTGTGTTGAAAATTATGTCTGGCCGTATACTCGGCGAACAGTACACTTAGCATGGAAATGCACTTTGAAGCTAAATGCATTCAGTTAAAACAAAACAGTAAAAACAAAACAGTATTATGTTGTTTAGTGTATTTTCATATATGGCTTTGTTATTCGCTACTTTTTTTATTAGTATGAGTTGCTATAATTTTATTCTATTTGATTCTCTGGACGGGAATCCAGGCGGACGTAATTTTTCGCACACGATATTGACCCCGCGAAAATATAATATAGCATAAGTCCCATAGGTTGACAGACAATCGCGATAATGTAAACTGTTTATGATGGACACTTTGTGAGTGAATGGCACATGTGGGCAAGTAAATGTTCTTTCATATGTGCACTCCCTGCAAAATCGTCACATTCTTTTGAAAATTGATTTGTAGCTATTGAACAACAGAAATTATTACAATGGGTTTCGTCAGCTTCATGGCGGCGCTGCTGTTTTTTTTCTGTTTGTTTCACTTTTTATATTTTTTAAATAAATGTTTCTGAATGATGGAACATCTTGTTAAATCTTGTTAAAGTAGTAAAGAAGTTACGTTCACACACTACAGTGTGTAAGTTCAGTGTAGTTCCATTTCGACCCTCTTCCTTTTGGTTTAGTCAAAGTTTGGCATAGTTAAAAGAAGACTGGTGCATGAAATGAGCCCGTGTCATCCGACCTCTAAACCCATCCCACATCTAGACCTAACGCACATTAAATTTTGTGTCATCCGTGTCAACGTGTCACCCCAGCAATCTTATTTGTCTATCTATCAATGTATCTATCCTGGCAGTCATTTTTTTGGCAACTTTTCCCTGAACCCCCCCCCCCTCGAATTGCCTAGCTATTTATGTATCTGGAGCTCTTTTGAGTAATTTTTATCTAATTTACATCAAAAATTGGACATTTTTATACTTCTTATAAATGTTCACCTTCCAAATCATTAGGTCATGTGTTTTATTGCCTACTGTCAGCATGCCGGGTATAATTAAATGTGTCAATAAAATGTGTGCGGTTTCCCGGTCTAAATTTGGTATCGGTTAAGCATGGCCCATGAGATCACATTAAAATGAATAGCCTGTAATCCATAGGTTTGACGGAAGCATCCTTGTTGGATAATGAGAGCAGCACAGACGTGCTGTCTCGCAACCGGCGTAACGTTGATATTCATCTGAGCAACACGACTGACGGTTGGCTGGCCGAGGCGCTCAACGGGGCGAACATGACGCAGCCGTGCACCACGGTCATGTGCGAGCTCATCACCAAGCTGTACGACCTCACCGCCAAGATGCAACAGTTACCCCAGATGGTGAGTTCCGTTTAGTAGTGGATGTCATTGCACAATTTTTGCGTGGTACGCCAAGATAGTGCAAAAAACCTACACTTAGAAATTGTTGGAGCTGCTGCTTCTACTCGATTGAGCCCTCAATTAAGTCCGCCTTGGAGATCCCTGTTACATACAATGATATCCTCACGTAAACGTGCATCTTGAACAGCTCCCTGTTTGAATAAGATCCTATGAAGATGACATTGATTGATTGATCCATCGTTAGTAAATATGGTGGATCATTTTATTTAATGCATGTGTTTTACTGTGGCCGAAATACAAAATCCTGCAAATTTAAATAAGCTGTTTGGTTGTCCAAATCAGGTCATTCTCATGGAAAGCTGTTGGAAGCGCTTAAGCTCTCGGACAAGTATGATCTGTAGTCGGTAGTAAGCTTGTTCAGATTCGTAGATTTTATTGATTTACTCGTGGTTGCATAATAAAGTGTACAATTTGTATTTATCGCAATGCAGGAAGATCTGCGCAGCAGGTGGGCTATGCACGTGCTGGTTGTGGGACAGGTGACCGCCATCATCGTTCTCGTTTCCCTGGTGGTAGTTTTTTTCACTTACCACAAAAAATTCATTCAGGGCAACCGCGTCATGCATAATGTGTGATCTATAAGTTGTGTTTTGGGTTATTTTTCAATGTTTCAAATGTTTTTCTTGGTTTGGCGATATGTTTGTCAAATGTACCATTTTTTCCATGATTTTGTAATGCAATTAAGGTCAATACCGTATTTTGTAACATAGAAGGGCTTACCTGCAATAGAACGACACCTCAAATATAATGGCATGTATGTATAATGTTGGGAGTGTGCCAAAGCGCAAAAATTGATAAAGATGGATGGTGATAACATGCAAAACATTCAAATATGTCTTACATCTGAAATTGATTCTCTGATATTGAAATATTGCTCAATTCATTTAAAATAAAGCTTTTTTGAAATGAGAAATTTGAAAATTTTGGTGAAAAAAATAGAACGGCATTTTCCAGTAGAAAGGCACCTCTAAAATAACGGTAGGTAAAAAAGTTGATGAAAAAATAGAATGAAGCTCTTCTATTAGAAGAAATACGGTACTTTATTTTTGTATTTAGATTTTTGTATGTGCCAATTTGTATTTTTTGCAGTTAATAATTTCTGTGTATTTAGGGGAATTGTTTTGATGGATTCATTCAGTTAAACAGAAATTGTCCACAAGAAGAAGACATCATTTTTGATACCATTATCCAGTTCTCATACAATGGCAAAAGTAAATGTAATCGCACTGCTTATTATCATGCACTATATTTAAATACCTTGAATGAAACACAAAATGTGAAAGGAGGAACATTCAGCATTTCCATGTCCAAAGTGCAACGCGAGTTCAAATCGATGCAAATTTGTATCAACATGTAAATACAATAACAATTTACTTCGCCATCAATGACATTTCAGAACAAAAGTTTGCAAAGCGGCCTAAAGCCTTATCAACATGCAAATTAAAATGAAATTTGTCTAGAAGGCAACTTTGTAACAGTTGAACTATTCCAAAACAGCCAATTCAGAAAATGAAAAACAGAAAATTAAAAGTGTATCTCCTCGAACCCCCCCCCCCCCCCCCCCCGCTGTATGTTCATCAAAGAAAGTATGATGAAATCCATGCTCGTACTAAAAATGTTCACTATGTAATAGTAAACATCCGGGCAACCCGGAGGGGGGATTTCGGCAGAAATACGGAGTACATCCTTCAATCCTTGAATAAGTCCCGAATAGATTAATTTCTCATTTATTTTATATTTTATGAAAAAAGATTTTTGCATGGGTGATTGTTGTACCTTTCGTAAGAAGACAACCACACAGTACTGAATAGATTAGGGAGTTATTCAAGGGTGTTTTTGTAGCATTTGCAGGAATTTTTAAAACTTCAAAAGTCTTTTTGACACACATTTCTATGAAAAAAAACATCATTTTTGACAGCATACAAAAACATTTTATCCACTAAACACCAATATATTGAAGGAAACAAACAAATGTGAAAGGTGTGAAGCATTTAGCATTTCTACTTCCCATGTTCAACAACAGTTAAAAGTGGCCCTTATCAATGTAAAAAAACATAAAATAAAAATGTAAAATAACAATTTAATGCAACATCAATAACATTTCAAAACAGAACATTAGTTTGCGAAGCGGTGCAAAGCTAGTGATGTAAAAGCGTCATGCCTGGCGCCTGGCGCTAGCGCCAAAGCAAAAAGTGCAAATTGGCGCTTTTGGCACTTGGCGCCAAAGTCCTGGTGCTTTTCACATCACTACCCCTTATTAACACGTAAATTAAAATGAAATTCATCAAGAAGGCAACTTTGAAACAATTGAACTTTTCCAAAACAGCCACTTCAGAAAATTCAAAACAAAAATACAAGGTGCGTATTTCCTCGAACCCCCCCCCCCCCCCCCTCCCCCGCTGTATTTACATCAAAGAAGGTATGATGAAATCCACGCTAAAAAAATTTTTTTTCAAATAACAAAAAAAGTCAATAATTGTTGTGTATGGATTGTTTGCATTTCAAGTGGGTTAATTATCACCAAATTAGCATGTACAACATTTCTGCAAGATGGTTAGACATGCGGATGCATATTGTTTGGGCGGTGTATAAATTTTCTCGATTTGTCTCAATTTTGGCAAGTGAGTTCATTTCTTCAGTACGCATGCCAAGTGTCAGGTCAGAGCAGTTAGTGGTTCTTCTGTTGGTTTTTTTACGCTTTCATTTTTGTCGTTCACTGTATTTTTGTTTTGTGAACAAATTTTCACCGCGATACCGGCCCTGGTGGCAATAGAAATGGCCCCAAACGTTTCTTTCCAGTAAACAAACAATTTTGGTCCCGCTGGACGTTCATCAGTGGACAGTGGACGGACCCCTCTTTCCTGTCGGGGATGAACGTCCTCGGTCAGCGAATAGAATTGTTTGTTTACTGGAAAGAAATGGTTGGGGCCATTCCTATTGCCAGCGACCACTCCCCAGTCATTAGATTTCGTTCACTGAACAAAATTATAGTGAACAACAAAAATGAAAGCGTAAAAAACAAACAGAAAAACCACTAACTGCTCTGACCTGACACTTGGCATGTGAGCTCACTAAACTAAGGAGTACACGCATGTCACATTTTATACAAATCGAAATAAATGTACACCCCCAAAAAATCTGTAACCATCTTGCACAAATATTGTGCATGCTGGTGCTAATTTACCTAATTAACATGCAAACATGGGGGGGGGGGGATTTCCAGGTACGGTGTACGTGTATCCTCGAATAACTCCTGAATATATATATTTTTTCATCTCATTTTATGAATGAGGATTTTTGCAGGGGTTATTTTCAAAAATTAGGAACACTGCACAGTACTGAAGTAATCAAGCAGTTATTCGAGGAGGTTATTGTCAATGATATTTTTTCGACGCAGTAATTGAATCACTGTGAAACCTATACGACCGAAAAACACAGAGAAAAAGCATCCCCAAAAAATGTAGATACCATCATTCACATGGCGCACATTTCGTAGTTCGATGGGCGCCTGGGCACACAACAGTAAAATTTCATGAAGCAGAAACAGGCGCAGAAGATAGACAGTACAGTAGCGGTGCTGCCAGCTATGATCACCCACAAGGCCCAGTTATTCTTCGTTGCCGACACGCTTTTCACCTACATTGATTGACATTTACATTGTTGTGTGTGTGCACTTCCGACTTTAAGGGCTTGTTTACTGTCAATGACCGTGTGACTAGGGTTCAAACGGGATTGACTTTTCGTGATCGGGATCAGGATCGGGATTCACTTTTTGAGATTTCTGGATCGGGATCAGGATCAGGATTGGGGTTTCGGGATCGGGATCGGGAATGCTAAATCCTGGAATTTCACGGGATCCGGGATAGTGATCGGTATCCCGTTTGAACCCTACGTGTGACCACAAATGTTTTCATTTTTTGAACATTTGTGGAGAATGAAACATGTGATATGGTAATACATGCCCACAACCTAATAAAAAAATCAACCCAATATATTTCACAATCATGCACACTAGATCATACCTTTTTCCTGTCATCACAGACTGTCGCAGACATTTTTGTACTATGAACCTCGTTGAACAAGTTTTGGCGACAACCCACGACACAGTGTTATGACAAGAAAAAAATATGATGTAGTATTCATGATAATGAAATATCTGCCATTTGACATTTTTTCTAGGTGATGAGGCTGATAAAACATTTTTGATCAAGCCATCACAAATGTCAAACATTTCATTCTCATCCCCCCAAAATGGTAAAAAAATCAAGCCATGGTCGTCACACAGTCATTGCGTGTAAACACCGCCTTTCATAGCATGTGGAGCAATTAAACTAACGGTTGTGGCCTTTATTTGCCCGTCAGTCATTTTCTGGATGCGGGCTTGTGTTTGCTTGGCGTCCGTCATGAGTTTGGTCGCAGCATCCAACACTGCGTTGTGTTGTTTGTGGTTATGTAATATAGTGTTGTGTTATTCAAAGTACATTTTCGAGGTAAACCTGTATTACTTTTTACTATAGGTTGAGGCTACTTTTGAAGATTTTGAGGATCATTCGGTCTTTCGTTTCTCCACAAATGTCTTTTTACTTATACAATGTCTGTTTTTTTTCTAACTTTTTAGTACCAGTATTTTTTGGAGGAAACATAAATGTATTCAGACATTCTCAACTAGTGATGGAAATAATGCGAATGGTGCCAGAAAAATGGTGAGAAAATTAACTCCAAACGCCAGAAGCGCCATGGCTTTTTATTTTGGCATGAGCGCCTGCTTTTGCATCACTATTCGCGACTATACGCACTTAATGAGTAAATGTAAATACTTTTTAACAAAGGTGGTATAGTGAAATTGATAAAAGTGCAAGAAATCTCACTTGTCTTGGCTTCGACAACGTCCGGGTGCGACACGTTCCACTGCTTGATGACAAACTTGTGGCGCGGCACGGGGTTTCCAGCGCCAATGTGCGGCAGGATCACCCTGTGCTGGTGGTCGCATACCTGAGCGACATGGCCGACTGGCACGTGCAGCTGGAAGACGCGTTCCGGACCGATCGGGTATGTAGTCTGATCCCAGGCGTCAGTGCGGTTCATCAGGCTGTAGCTGGAAAAGGGGGTACAATTGTACATGTGTATACTCATCACACATGGTATGGAAACGTATGTATCAAATATTACGATATTTCCACGAAATACCTCCGCACCCCTGAAAAATGGCACCACACTGCACCAGCACCAGTGCTGGTGCCCCGGTGCCTTTCCATCACTTCCATTTCCATCACTAGTTGGATGTCTCAATTTTTCCTATGACTGTGAAAAAAAACCCTGTGGGTATTTCGAGTAAATATGGTTTACAGTTTTTCATCATAATACTACTATGGAGTAATTGATTAGGAATTAGTTCACAAGGTTTTATTCATTTAATTATGGTCGATTTGTACGCATACTCTGCGTCTCTACGCCTGGCCATTTTTTCTACCACTAAAAAAAAGTACCATGGAAAAATAAAAAATTTACGTTTTGCACGTTGTTGCCACAATGTAGCTGTCGCCGGATGCTGTGACGTGGATGAATTGTTCGTGTGGCGGTATGCACTTTACTTCATCCTGAAAGAATGTATTTCATTTGCATAATAGTAGAAAAATGAATGAAATAATTGAAATATAGAATTTTCTACCATTGGGCATTCTTTGAAGTTGTTTTTTTCTTTGACCCAGCACGATTTGTTGCTGTGTGGCATGTCCGTCAGGAAATCTTCGCAGCGCTCTACGGATATGGTTGTATTTACATTTATATTTTACATCTAGATTTGTAGCACAGTTGTTAAAACGTATTTACATTTACTCGATAATTACAGATACTAGAGTACTGCGTAAATACGTTTAGGTTTCCTTGCGAAAGTGTAGTACTTTTAACAACTCTGATACTTGTAGGTAAAACTACCTGCATTGGCGACTTTCTTGCAATCCTGTGGGAAAACAGCATCGCTCAGGCCTTTGGCAGACATCGGGAACGCAATGTTTGGATTTAGCTGTGAAGAAATAACAGTGTATTGCACTTTTACTGTTTTTTGTACAATTTTGGAATTGGATGAACTGACACTGGGCTTGGCATAGCACGCGCCATCTTTGGTGAAGCCGCCAGCATGCGTCAGGTGGCCTATGATAAATACGTCATCAGTGCTGGTTACCCGGGGCGCGCACACTGTCAAAGACAGCGTCCTCGTTTTCTTGTTGTAGTTGCTCGGGTAGGCAGAACCCAGTTGAGCGAGCAGACCGGGCATCTTCATGATTAAAACGTTTGTACATTTCACCAGACAAACTTAAGTGGCAAACGTTGATTGCGATAATTGCATTGCTCACCTGGTCATATAACGTTTTGCTGTTCCATGCGACCCCCATGCGCTGCGCAATCTCCCTGATGCAGGAGCTGGGGCAGAGTGCATTGAACAATACGTTTGTCGATGTCACACTATCTACGTTGGTTCCGACAACGTTTGTGTAACCATTATACACACCGCAGAGTAGGCCCACATTCCCATTCAAGATGATCCTTAAAGTTTAAAATTAAAAATGGGAATGTTATTGGCAAGGTTATATGTCTAAGCTGAGTGCCAAAAAATTTTATATTACCTGTTGTTGTTGTGGCTTATTCCCTTTGTGGCCACAAGTATTTGTCACGATTGAAAGCTACTGGCATTTGCCAGTGTCTGCAGATACTCCGCATTGTTTATCAGCATCTGGTGATGTGCGTGCACCTGCGTTTTCAGGTCGTGAATCTGTCCATTTTGGTCCACCATCATGACGCCCATGCCGGCCAAACTTGCTGCAATCAGATTTAGGTGGTGGCAACATGCGCAGTAAATACATTAGCTCAAAACATTTGCATATTTTCTTGAATGATGCATCTGTTTCAATAATCCCCCCTCGGAAATTGTCCCCACTTAATAAAGATGGATAAAAAGTGTATATTCAAGCAAATACACTAATGAAATGTTTACTAATGGGTTTTTTACAATTCTTTTACTATATTTATGGACCATGGATTTATGACTTGCTTCTGAATAGCATCTTTTTCAATCCGGAAACATTCAGGGAAATGGAGGTGAACATTTTCAAGGGGGGTATTCAACAGTGTATTCAATTTTTTTCCCAATCGAGTATACGCGATAGCTGTATGGATTTTGACAATGACACATCTAAGTTACAAGTTTTCTGTGCTTTTTATAGTACCATGGATAAAAATTGACCCCCCTCTACCTCTAAATTACACTCCCCTCTTTTGCGTCATTTCGCCCCCTTTAAATTTAGACTGTAAAATATTTGCTGGGGGTGGGGGTATTTCGAGGTAATACTGTTACATGTTTCGTTGTCGAAATCAATACAGCTAGCCGTTTTTCTCGCAAATTTTTGACTTGCTTACCCCCTTACAACATTTTTTGTGTGCACATCATGCAGTGCAATCGACAATTTGATCGGTCACAGTTTAGGGGTCCCTCAGGGATGACCTCACTAAATTGCTAATACAAAAATTCCCTGTGCACACTGTTCTTGCGTGGTACTTGCAGATAGTGTACGGAAAAGGTAACAAAATGGTGACATCCGACAAATCAGAAGGCGCCATAATAAATGTTGTGATGAAGCCACCGAAGTCAGCGTCTTCTACCACCGAATCCGGCTGCTTCAAGACCGTAGTGAGAAACGGCCTTTAGAGTGGTTGATTTCCCGTTGTAGCCGTACGTCCACTTGTCGACAGCCAAGTTGAGTTTATTTCGTGGTTGCGTGTTGAAAGGGGTTCGAAATTGTTGCAGGTACTTTATTTGATCAGATACAGCCAAATATAAAGGCGCAAAGCCTAGCGAGCTTCCTAGTCGAAGTTTCTATCGCTAGCTTATTTTGTTCACTTGGGGTGGGTCCGCAGACTGAAGTAAAAACTCTCAAAGTAGCTAAGACACGGAAATCACGTATAGAAAAACAGCTACAGTAATTTCCTAATATAAATGCACAGATAAACCACTAATATAGCAATAAGACACATTTGACAGAAACAGTTGGCCTATTCTATGCGTGCATACATTCAAATACTTATGGTAAAGAAATACCAGGTACAAATTGGGTTAATAGAAAACTATTAATCTTGAGAGGCGCGAAGTCGGCAAACTCGGCCGATTTACTAATTTGCTTCAATTTGTCAGAAAACATTGACGCACATTGGAACTAATAAAATAGGGTTTGAAAACTGTAAATAGTAGTGTAAATGTTCCTAATGACGTAAATAGAATAAGGTATATTCAACATGATAATAATAATCACTTCCTGGAAACGTATGTTTCATAATTGGCAAATTGGGACTTATTCGAGGTAAATGGGTATATTAATTGAGCAGGGTCTATAATATATTCAGCTTGAGCAAAGTATTATAATTATTAAGTAAATATAAATAGTTGTGAACAGGGTTATGACAATTATACCTATGCGAAGGGCTTTGTAAAGTAAATGCTAGTTGCACGCAGGGCACCATTTCTCTATTAGGACGCTGGCCTAGATAATTACGCAGCACATAAATATTTACAAGATTTGACTTTTGTAAACTGCAAGTAAACTATGCAAATGTATGTATAATCATGATCAGAAAATTACGGCGAGTTGAATGAGCCTAATTTTATATTAATACACCTAATAATAACATATTTGACATTTTAATCTAAACATTCCACATAAACCTATCAATAACTTATAGAACACTTTCCTAATCGAATATTCTCCATGGGTAAATAATATAGTGCAGGAAATACAATTTGCATGGTAAATTAATATAGTGCATAATTGTAAATTAGTGCAAATAAATAAATGTGCAAATATGAGCCTAATTATCAATTCTCTGTATTTCTTTATCCATCCATTTTGCCACGGTCAGCACACTCCGGGCGGAAGAGTTGCTGCACCCCGTTGTTGCAGCAACGTCACATGCTGGTGGTGGTGGGCGCCAAAGTGATGAGTGGCGTTTCCACAGTTGCCTCGGTGGTGAACGTGGTCGTGCGCGAAGTCGTGGGTGTGCGTGAAGTTGCAGGTCCGGTTGTTGGTGATGCCAACGCCGACCTAGCCTGATGATGAAGCAGGTAGTTGCCCGTGTCGCTTCCTGCGCGTTCGCGTGAGGTGAATTTGCGGATATCGGGCATGTGAACACTGTCTCTGTTCCTGGCTCTGACTTGTCCTTCATCAGCTGAACTTTCATCTGGTTGAACGTATGCTGATAGTGACTTTGCCATTCTGTCCTCTGTTTCCGCTCTCCTGGCAAATCTGACGGACTGTGTTGAATTGGATCTGGCTCTCCTCTTGATTGCTGGTTTCAACTCTGTCTTGCGCACTTTCCTTTGTGGACAATTGGTCTCTTTCTGAGTTGATTTTTTGATAGTATATCTGATGGCTCTGAAGCATAGCCATATGCACTTGAATGGACACACTATGCATTTCCATATGCATGTGTATACGCATGGTGGAATCACTGGTTTCCCTGTGGCAATCCTCCAATTGTACCACAGGTATCCTGCAGCTACAATTCCGGCTATCAGGATTGTGATCCCCAGCAGCATTGCGATTGTGTTGATGATCACTTGAAAGGGTCCTTTCAGCATTCCTCCCATAAAGTTGGTGTACCCCTTTGACACTCCAGATATATAATGACCATATGCTTTGCCGATTCCTGCTGCTGTCTGTCCAATTCCAGCTCCAATGCCTTCTATTGAATTTCTGATCACTCTGGGATCCAATGACATATCTGCTGTGTAATCGATCAACTGGTTCTGCACATGCTCTAAATTCTGTAGTCTCTGAATCTGGCCTCTGACATCCATGAAATTGGTCGCTCTGTTGACAATGTTGGTGAACAGGTGAGGCGCGTCAAACGTGAAGGCCTGCCACTGTCCTTTCCATGTCATTTCAATTGGCGTCTCTGTGACATGCACCATTCCATGTGCGGACTTCCACTGTCCATGCTCATTTCTGTACAGGTGTGGTGTGGTGTGGCTGCAGTCCTCTTCTGGTGATTTCTCCACCAAGTCTCTGCTGCCTGGGCTCTTGAACCACAAGGGCCCGTCTTTGTCCAATCTCATTGGTGTGTACTTGTAACATGTCTCTCCCACTCTTCCTGTTTGATAAACTATGTATGGCTGCACTTCCTTGCATTCCCAAAACATAATTGCTTCCCCAGCCCATTCTGCATGAACATCCTGTCTTCCCAGCATGGCTTGAATCCCCAGTGTTGGATCGATGCGGAAAAGCTGAGTCAACATATCCAGCTGGTTCTTGCGAAGTTGACATAGCTGATGCCATACGATCGCAAATTGTGCCTGAGTCATCTCTCTGACCACATGTTGC
Organism: Sphaerolaimus hirsutus; assembly: GCA_964036195.1. Taxonomy (NCBI): domain Eukaryota; kingdom Metazoa; phylum Nematoda; class Chromadorea; order Monhysterida; family Sphaerolaimidae; genus Sphaerolaimus; species Sphaerolaimus hirsutus. The sequence continues at coordinate 3,288,501 of OZ038451.1, read as the reverse complement.
AGGAACTGAAACTTGGAGTTTCTGTCGTCCAATCTGGCATACAATGTTCCACTGATTGTCGACTCTCTCGCCTCCACTATCTTTCCTGGCATTGCCCATTCTACAGGCACATCTTCTCTTCTGTCAAACTGGATGAATACACCTCCTTGATCAGTGTAGTATGTGTCTCCCGGAACACATTCTGAACCAATTGGCCTCTTTGTCTTGTTGCTGTGGGAGTATGCTGCTTGCAATTTTGACACAATAATTGTCTGGCCAGATATCTCTGATTTGAATCTGCCAATTCTCTCATATGCACATTGATGCTTGAAATTCTCTGTATCCCACACTGTAATTCCATAATTGTGGTCTCTGCAATGTCCCATCATGGCTCTGCACTGGCTGAAATCTTGCAAGTCGCTGATTACAGTCTTTCCATCGAGTGAAGCCACGGTTCCTTCTTCCATGTAAAAGTTACTGACGACATTTTCTTTGTCATGACAACACCATGAATATTCCACTTTCAAGGTTTGATTGGTTGTCCACACTCTGGGTTCCATTTCCACCAAAGGTGTTCCTCTGAACGTCTTGTGAATTCTTGCATAGTTACAGGCTACCACACCAACTTGCTGGTATTTCTCAAAATTGCCTGTAATGCCTTTCGCTCCCCAGAAACTGGTGTGTGTGATGATTTCTTTGATTCTGATGTAGCATCTGTATGCTTTCTCTTTTTGTGGAATCTGTCTCTGTGCATAAAGTGTAACTTTCATTGCCTTGACAAAATTCCTTGGTGGGATATGGCACTGCACTTCTTCAGGAACTGTAAGCGCATGTCCATGCCTTCCACTGGTGCAAATCTGATACTTCTGGCTTTGTGAATTGATCACCTGTTCCACAGGATGATCCTTGATTGCGTCTTTGAATCTCTCATAAGTCTGCATTTCTCTGACAGATTTTGGTGGCCATTCTGAAGGCAAAGGCGGCAATCCATGATGCGCTGCCAATGATGGTGGCCTTACTGTCGAGGTTTCCAGAACGTATGTTCTAGAAAATACTTCGCTGTAAGCCTTGCCGGCTTCTCTCAGCGTTGCTGACTCTGACATGCCTGTCAGCATCAACACCATGCACAGCATTCCAATCACCAGACTGCTGGTGGTTGCTGTGGCTTTCCCTGTTGCACTTCTCAGGACTCTATCTGATACTGAGTTCTTCTGAGCAGGGTTTGGTACAGAGTCTCTGTTCGAGCTCTGATTTCTGACATGCTTCTGGACAATTGCTGAGTCCAGTAAATCCACTTTGACTGTCACTGCTGTCTCTGGGATATCCATTGTCTTTGAATTGATTTCCAGCGGATATAATTGATTGAGTGGTCTGCTGACCACATTTCTGTTGGCAGTTCTGACTTTTGCTGAGCGAATCTGTCCATCTTTGCTGGGCTCTAACTGCTCGATGCGACCCATCCTCCATGCACCTCTGGGCATGTTCTCTTCATAAATCAGCACGACTTCATTCACTTTGGGTTCTTGAGTCGCTGTCAATCTGCCATGTTTGTGCGTCACCTGAGTCCTTTCTCTCAAGCTCGGAATGTACTCTTGATGCCACAAGTCCCAGAACTTATCCAAAGTTTGCTGGGTTGTCTCCCAATATTTCTGCAGTTTCGCTGCGTTATCCATTCTGGGCACAAATTCTCCATCTTTGTCTGCATCAAACTGTGGTGCTCCAATCTGACCTTCCCCTGTCAGGAAGTCCCTTGGCGTCAGCACTCTGAGGCTCTTTACATCACCATAGATGTAAGAGATTGGCCTGCTGTTGATCACTGCCTCGACTTCTGGCAGAAGTGTCAACAATTCTTGTAGGGTTAACATTCTGTGCCCCACAGCTGCCTTGAAATGTTTCTTGGTGATGCCCACCATTCTCTCATAGACTCCTCCTTGCCATGGTGCCATAGGAGTAGTCATGTTCCACTGGATTTGTTGCTGTGAGCAGTAAGTCTGTACTGCTCCACTTTTGACCATTTCTGACCATTCCTTTCCAGTATTGATGGCCTTGTCAGTGCTTGTGCTGAGCACTTTCTCTGTCAATTTGAATTGCGTCACATTGTCTGAAATAACTGCTTCAGGCTTTCCACGCCTGGCGATGAATCTCCTGACTGCGTTCAGGAATTCCTGTGCCGTCATGTCCAGCACACTTTCCAGGTGAACTGCACGTGTCACCATACATGTGAACAAACAGATCCACATTTTCCTGTGATCTTTGTCCACTTTGTACCAAACTGGTCCCAAATAATCCAAACCCGTGTACTGGAACGGTCTGGCTCTCTGAACTCTGGTTTCTGGCAAATCTGGCATTGGTGGAAGCTGGTACGGCTTCGCTCCCAATTTCTTACAGGTTGGGCAGGTTCTCGTCACATTGTAGATCACTTGTCTGCCCTGTGTAATCCAGTACTTTTGTCTGATCGCTGCCAATGTATGTTGCACTCCTGCGTGCATTAACTTCTCATGCTGGTCTCTGACGATCAGCTGAGTCACTGTAGCCGTTGCTGGCAACAGTATGAGTGGCACTGTGACCTCCTGTGGGTCTGTATGCTCCATTCTGCCGTGGCACTTCAGGATTCCATCCTGATGCATTTGCACATTGAGCCATTTGATCAACTGCTGGTCTGCAGCTGCTTTCTTGCCATCCTGGCTGCCTTTGCTGTGGCCTGTTGCCAGAATCTTTGCTACTCCTTTGTAATGATTCTGTTGCGTCACTTTGATCCAATATTTCCACGCACTCTCTCTCTCTTCAATGCTGATAATTCCCTGTGGTTTCATTGTACCACAGATACTTTTCATGATTTCTGACAATCCATTCTGACTGTCATTTCTGTTGCGTCTTTTGTGCATCTGTCGCACAAATCTCATCACGTATACTGTTGCATCCAGTAACTTTGTCAGTGACGAAAATCTTTGTATCTCAATTCCCAATGGGTTGCTTTGCTTGCTTTCATCAGCTTGCACATTGCTGGCATCTGGGTCACTGACCACTTGCTGTGTGGCGCCCAGGTAAATTGGACTGGCTTTTGGGAACTTGAGCTCTTCTTTCTTGATTTCTGCCATTACTTCTGGCGTGACTGGCTCCACTTTCGGCTCTGGCCACTCTCCAGTCATTAGCCATTCTGGCCCCTTCCACCACAGGTTACTGCCTTCCAACTCTGACATATTCATGCCTCTTGTGGCCATGTCAGCTGGGTTCTCCAGTCCTGCTATGTGTCTGATGTGCATGTTCTCTGTCTCACTCTGAATTTTCCTGATTTCATCCAATCTGTTCTTGACAAAACATGCCAGTGGCTTCGCGGTTGTCAGCCACTTCAGACAACAGGTTGAATCTGACCATACAACTGTTTGACTGAATTTGACGTCCTTGAGCTCTTTGTGAATAAACTTTGACATTCTGCTGCCAATTAACATTGCTAACAATTCCAGCCGTGGAATTGTCACTTCTGGTTTCTTTGGAGCGAGTCTCAATCTGGAGTACAGCAGGCTTGACGTGCCGCTGTCATTTTCTGTTTTCTGGCATATGTATGCCGCTGCACTGTATGCCATTGCTGAGGCATCAACGAAAATGTGCAGTTGTGCATCTGCACCACTCTGATAATTCAGATTTCTGTTGAACTTGATCTGTCCAACCTTGAGCAATTCTGTCTCTAATTGCTGCCAAATTGCTGTCTGTTCCTCAGACAGGGGAGTATCCCATTCTTTGGCACTTGGTCCTGAATGCCATAACGTCTGCAAAAATCTCTTTGCTGGCAGTAGAACAGGACTGACGAGTCCCATTGGATCAAAACATCCCGCAGTCACCTTTGCAACTGTCCTTTTCGTGGGAAGTTTGATTTTCTGGTCAGTTTCTGATAATTGTGATTGCTGAACTGTCTTTGGCGTTTTCAGCCACATCTGGTCGCTCTCTGTGTCCCATTTCATTCCTAGGACTGTTGTGACAATTTCCTTGGCCACATCTGACTCTGCCAATTGCCAAGTAAAGCTCTTATTGTTGCTGTTCCATTCTCTCAGATTCATCTGTGCCTCTGTGAACAGCACTTTGGATTCCTGGTACAATTCGATTGCTTTCTGCTCTGTGTCCACGCTGAGGATCAAATTATCCACATACAGATTTTCATCGATCAATTTTGCATTTTCTGTGCCAGCTTGATTCAGGTGGTATCTGACTGTCAGCGCCAGCAGCGCTGGGCTGCAGATTATACCAAATGGTACTCTGGCAAATCTGTAAATCTGAATGTTGTCCTCCATGGATGGTTTTCGTGGGATCCTTGTACCACAGAAATCTTGTCACATCTCTGTCACTGTCCTGCAGACTAATCTGCAGAAACGCTTTCTCTATGTCTGCGACCAGTGCAATTCCATGCAGCCGGAATCACATCAGCATCCCTACCAACTGTGGTAGTATCACTGGACCGCGATACATGCACTCATTCAAGCTTGGCATGCCTGGCGGTTTTGCTGAGGCGTCATAGACCTCTCTGACCTTTGTGGTAGTTTTCTCTGGCGTTATCACTGGTTGATGAGGCAAAATATGGAATTTTCTGCCATCCATAATATCCTCTTGGACCTTCTCAATCACTCCTTGCTCCTCTTGTGCTTTCATGATTGCCTGAATTTTCTCTAATAATTCTGGGTCTCCCTTGAGCCTGTTGGTGAGGTACCTGAACCTCTTGAACGCCATTGCTTTGTTATCTGGGAGTTCATGCAAATTTGGTTTGTACATGAACTTTACAGAGTACCGTCCATCTGGGTTTCTCTGTACACTCTCATTGAACTGCTTTATGGCCTCATCGTCCTCTGGCTGGTCCATTATGCCAATGGTATCCAGTCTGTCCATGTCTTTGACATTTGGTACAGGAGCAATTGACAACGGTGCTTCCTCGTACCACTTTTCTCTCTGAATTTGATGCACAATTGTGTTGACCACCACCGGATATGCGCCATCCGTGGTCCATTGATTTCTGTTGCTCGTCAGCTGCCCACCTCCCATCAGCAATCCCAATTCTGATGGAATGACATACAATCCTGACGGAAGTCTGGTGGTGCTGGTGTTTCTGGACATCAAGTCCCAGAAATAATTCAAGCCCACTATAATGTCTGGCTTGAACTTGCATTCTGTCCCTTTTTCCTTGGGAATTCTGTCTGCAAAGTAACTCTCATCTGGGAAATACTTTTGCAGGTACTTTTCGTCCTGTTCTGACACAGGCACTTTGACTTGTTCTGTGGTCAACGTCGGGACCACATCAGCCACCATATCAACTTTCTGGCCATTTCTGAGCCGCATTCTGAATTCCACTTGCTGTACCACTTTATAGTGCGGCCTTTCATTTCCGAAAGTGTACACCTGGATGTGGTGTTCACCTGTACTCTTCAAATTGAGTTTCTTGGCCACTTTCTCTGACATGTACGTTCCCTGGGATCCTGTGTCCAGGAACGCTTGAATCTGTAGTGGTGGCTGTTCAGGCTCCATCTCTGTATCCATTTCTGAAGCCTCAATCACGGTTCTGGCTGTCATCAGCATTGACATATTCCTGTTTACTGACAGGTTCACTGACGTATTCTGTTGCTTTGTATTTGGTTCTGTAACCACTGTGCTGGATATGGTTTCTGTCTCTACCATTTCTGGTCCAGCTTCTTCCACAGTAACACAATTCACTGTGGCCTTTCTCTGTTGGCTATGTGCTGGTCGACCGGCCGTCGGCACAGACTTTCTGCCATTGTTTGCTGATTGCTGGCCATTCTGTTGACCATTCGCTCTGAATGCTGGAATTTGCCGTCCAGCGTTTCCATTGCCATTGTCACCAAATTTCTCTGGGCACACCGCAGTGTGGTGCCTATTGGATTTGCAATAGAAGCAACTTCTCGTAAATTGACATTGATTCATGTAATGCCCTTTCTGCAGGCATCTCAGGCATCGTTCTGCCTTTGACAAAATCACTCTCCTTTCTCTGGCAGTTTTGAACTTTGGACACTTATCGTTAAAGTGTAATTGCTGTGTGTCATTACAGAACACACACGGCCTCCCAGGATTCATGAATCCAGCCTGTGGTGCACTCTGTCCATTCTGGATCACAGACATGCTCCCTGTGCTGGTCCTTGGGTTCTCTGGCCCTCTGAATCGGTTCCCATTGCCTTGAAACCGATTATTGAATTGCTGTGCGCGGGGATTATTCCCGAATCCTTGGCGCGATTGCTGAACTGGTGCCTCAGTTTGCTGTGCGTGCTGTACAGCCTCACTGAGCGCTAGCTGCTGGCCAAACAGCTTTCTGAATTTTTCCACCGTCAAGGCTTCCTCAGTTCCCTGTTCCTTCTGGATTTCTCTGAGAACCTCGGGTGGCACTTTCTGTTGCAGCTGGCTCAACAGCATTGGATGTTCCACTGATTCACCCAGTGACTCCAACTGCTGGAGCAGCCTTTCAATTGCATCAAACAAAATTCTCATATCCTGACAGGTATTCCTGGCCTGTCGCAGCTTCATGATATTATTCATCAGCGTGTTTCTGACCACAACTGGCTGGTCATATCTCTTTTTGAGCATTGCAATTGCGGGTGCATAATTCTCTGCGGTCACACTCAATCCACTGATCATGCCAAATGCTGAGCCTTTCAGTAAGCTCCTCAAGTATGAAAACTTGGAAATGTCCTCCAAATCTGTCCGGTTGTGGATGTGGGATTCGAACATTTGCCACCATGATCGAAATTTGACAATTTCCCCAGTAAACTGTTCCACTTCCAGTTTCTGCAATTTGACGCTCTTTGCTGTGGTTGCATTGGTTGAACTGGCTCCCGGAACAGCTCCCTGAGCTGTCAGAGCCATCTGTGCAGCCATCTGCTGTATGAATGCTGTATTGACTTCATACATGGTATTTCCGCTCTGTTGCTGGATTATGTCTTGCAACTCTTCGATGTACACATTCATGGCTACCACTTTCTGTGTCACCAAGTCTGACATATTTGCATATTCCTCATATGAGTCTTGGTATATCTTCTGTTCTTGTTCCATCTGGTCGGGTTCGTCAATGTCCTTGACGATATCCCTCCATGCGTCAAATTGAGTTTTCACTGCATTCATTGCACTTTCCAATTTTGCACCCTCCTGTTTGACAGATGCAATCACTCTTCTCATCTCTGTTCTCTTATCATCCTTTGATGCTTCCGCAAATAGTTCCAGGTCATATTTGGCAAATTCTCTTGCCAATCTACTTTCCACCCTGTGCTTTGCTGGCCCCAGGGTCTTTCTGATGTGACCCGTTGGTGAAACCATTTTTTCTGATGAATTTTCCTTCACTGATTCTCTTTATAGTGCGTCGCCTGTGACGCTTGGGACGCTTCTCTGTGTCTTTCTGTGTGGTGCTCTGTGCACCACGGATTTGTTGTGACACGCACAATACCAATGCAGTCCTACAGGCCCCTGACGTGTTCTCACGCGTTGACCTTTACTGCACTGGCACCAGGTGTGTTCCTAAAGCCCCTGACGTGATTGTTTACACACGTTGACTTCAACACACCGGTCAAATCCACCTGGACAATAAACAAGTTATTTGCCCAGCAGTGTGCGCCCAAAGAGGGTCCGTACACACTCTTTCTGAGCGCTCTGGCGCTCTTTCTGGCACGCCTGTGTGCCTTGTGACCACGCCGGCCACTTGCTTTCCTAAGCGGCTCCTGTGCCGCTGTGCGCAGTGTTGCACTTGCCGTGTCGCCCGTGACACGTTTCTGTGCACTCTGGTGCACTTTCTGATTCTGGGCAGTGTTTCTGTACACTGCTCTGCAATTGCGCCTGTGCAATGCAGAATTCTGGCACTTTTGTACTGTCTGAACTGATGGTACCGAGCAGGCACAGCGTGTATATTTGATGGGAGCTCCGCAAAGCCCCTACACGCTACCAAGTATCCTAATACTTGGTTTTCAAATCCACTCTCTGTCAGCTACAGCCCTCTGTCAGCTACAGCCCTTTGTACACTGATACCCCTACTTTTGCACTTCCGAGGTATGAGTCCACTCTTACCCAGTGGAGCGAGGGACCTCCGCGAATGCCCAAAAAACAGCCCTTTGACTAGCGTGGCTCTGTGGCGATCCTGTCTCCGTCAGGTCACCCTCCCTTGGCATAGGAAGGACGTGCGAGCGGTCACTGGAGTCTAGATGTCCAGGAGCGTCCAGCGAAAGTTTGACCACCGTCCGACAATGACTCCTTGTCAAATGCCGGTGCCGCCCAGCGTCTAGCACCTTGCCAGAACACTGGTGAAAGCTGCCTGAAATCCTGACAGGCTTGTCAGAACTCCAGTGTCCTCCGCGCGTGAGCGTAGAACCGCTCCCAGGATGTAGACAGGAGTGCCGTGACTTTGGCACAATGCTGTCTGCAAATCAACAGCCAATGCTCAGCCAAGGCCAATTGATGTTCAGCAGGACTTTTGAAGTTCTGCCAACTGCCGCACAATGTCCGTTCCGGCTTGGTGATAGCACAATGTCATGCAATCACCCTGCTCGCTGCGCCATGTGATGAAGCCACCGAAGTCAGCGTCTTCTAACACCGAATCCGGCTGCTTCAAGACCGTAGTGAGAAACGGCCTTTAGAGTGGTTGATTTCCCGTTGTAGCCGTACGTCCACTTGTCGACAGCCAAGTTGAGTTTATTTCGTGGTTGCGTGTTGAAAGGGGTTCGAAATTGTTGCAGGTACTTTATTTGATCAGATACAGCCAAATATAAAGGCGCAAAGCCTAGCGAGCTTCCTAGTCGAAGTTTCTATCGCTAGCTTATTTTGTTCACTTGGGGTGGGTCCGCAGACTGAAGTAAAAACTCTCAAAGTAGCTAAGACACGGAAATCACGTATAGAAAAACAGCTACAGTAATTTCCTAATATAAATGCACAGATAAACCACTAATATAGCAATAAGACACATTTGACAGAAACAGTTGGCCTATTCTATGCGTGCATACATTCAAATACTTATGGTAAAGAAATACCAGGTACAAATTGGGTTAATAGAAAACTATTAATCTTGAGAGGCGCGAAGTCGGCAAACTCGGCCGATTTACTAATTTGCTTCAATTTGTCAGAAAACATTGACGCACATTGGAACTAATAAAATAGGGTTTGAAAACTGTAAATAGTAGTGTAAATGTTCCTAATGACGTAAATAGAATAAGGTATATTCAACATGATAATAATAATCACTTCCTGGAAACGTATGTTTCATAATTGGCAAATTGGGACTTATTCGAGGTAAATGGGTATATTAATTGAGCAGGGTCTATAATATATTCAGCTTGAGCAAAGTATTATAATTATTAAGTAAATATAAATAGTTGTGAACAGGGTTATGACAATTATACCTATGCGAAGGGCTTTGTAAAGTAAATGCTAGTTGCACGCAGGGCACCATTTCTCTATTAGGACGCTGGCCTAGATAATTACGCAGCACGTAAATATTTACAAGATTTGACTTTTGTAAACTGCAAGTAAACTATGCAAATGTATGTATAATCATGATCAGAAAATTACGGCGAGTTGAATGAGCCTAATTTTATATTAATACACCTAATAATAACATATTTGACATTTTAATCTAAACATTCCACATAAACCTATCAATAACTTATAGAACACTTTCCTAATCGAATATTCTCCATGGGTAAATAATATAGTGCAGGAAATACAATTTGCATGGTAAATTAATATAGTGCATAATTGTAAATTAGTGCAAATAAATAAATGTGCAAATATGAGCCTAATTATCAATTCTCTGTATTTCTTTATCCATCCATTTTGCCACGGTCAGCACAAATGTGTTTGATTTGATTTGTTTCGGTTGCTTTCTATTTTATGTAACGTATATCCTTGAAACCTGACCCACTTTGATCCGAGAACAATTGTCACAAGAAATTGGTAATATGCCCATCCTCTAAATACCCACCCCTTGAAATACCCCCCACATTAGTGAACTGTTTACACTTCACTCATATCTGAAAATCACTTGAAAATGTGTCAAGTGAAAACAATGTGCTTTCGGGTATGCTTTCACTTTTAGATGTGCGTATCAGTGCACCCGCCTTATAGCTACCCTCAAAATATAGTGTATAGAGAACATAAATGACAAAAGCTACATTTTCAACTTGACCAATTAAATCTTGCTACAAAGATACTCACCAGCTTGTGCACCCTGCCAGACTGTCTTCAGCACCAGACTGCCTTGGCCCCACTTTGCAAAGCGGAGTAGTTGCGCACTGCCCCGAGCCAGTACGCCGATTACGGCCCCGATGGCGCGCTTGTCGATGCCACGCTCGAATTGGACATGGCCAGCTGCTTCTGCCGCGCCATTTGCAGCGCCCGTCTGTAAAGGAATGTGTCAAGACCAATTTTATTATATCACCATTGCATTGTATGAATTCTATGTATTTTATATTTTATGAATTGTAGAAGAAATTATGTACCGTAGTTACTCAAAATACCCACCTCGAAATACCTACCGCGAAATACCCAACAATTGTGTGCATGCACACAGAGACATGACAAAACTGCGATTTGTGATTTGGGCATTGAAAACCACACATGGTTGTTTGTAACGTGCGCAGGCGTCGAAAAATTCAACAGAACGAACAGGTGAATAGTGTCACCAACCTGCAGTGTGATGTGGTGTGGTGAGGCGTGGTTGACGAGTGGTATTCTTTGGATGTGCTTTTCACCAATCTCGTCAATCTTGATGTTGCAGTTGTCCTCGATCTCGTCGACCATGGGCTATAATGGGACAGATTAAAATGAAAGAAATTTCATTGTCTTTCTCAGACTAATGAATTATGAGTGATATCCTATGCGTGGCCAGTATTCATGTACCCATTATTGGGGGTGGGCTTTATTCATGGCCTTACACTCGGGGATATAGGATATAGCACATGCTGAACATTAAATTTGGGATTTTAAAGGCTTTTTAGTCTTTTGATGACATTTGACATCCTAAAATGATACCTGACATTTTGTGTCATTTTACATTTGCGAAAACACTGAATTTTGCAGTAAAAGTTTGAAACTCTGTTAATTTTAAATCAAACATGACACCAAGCAGTTAACACACATGTGCGTTGGCCACAAATGTGATTGATTTTGCTGTGTATTTCCATCACTATATTTTTTTAAGTGATAGAAATACTACTAATAATAATAAGGTAACACAGTTAGGTGTACTTTGGCAAGTGCACTCAGTTGAAACACGTGTGCGTGATTCGGCGCTGTTCAGATTAATGAGATACCGTATTACCTCAAATTAACCCCGCTCGGTTTAACTGCCGTCAAAATGCAAAGGGAATAATAACCCCCACTCGAATTAACCTCCCACCTCAATACAACACAGTGACAACCAGAGTTGGAAAAACGTATTTACGTTTACCCGAAATACCCGGTTATTCGGGTATTTATACTTTTGTTTACGTTTACGTTTTCCAAAAATACCGTTACGTTTTGTTACGTTTTCCTGACCAAAGTACCCGGGTACTAGTGAAAACGTAAAAAACTTGTGATCGTTCACACGTGCACATGTTCAAATGGGCCGCTCCACCTGCGGTCAACAATATTCTTATGTTTTTGCATAAACGTAACTTGTATACCTAGGTACATACAAAAAGCGGTGTATAAAAAAGTGTATCCCGCTTGCAATTAATACACATGGAATACTTGGTACATAAATATTCATGAATGTGTTCAAATGCTGAACACAGAACCCTTTTTGTTTATTTGTGGAGTCTTGTGTTTATATTTTTTTTTATGAATTCCGACGACGCCACTTGCAACAACTATGAGTAGCACACGTTTTGAAACTGGCAGGGCGAGTGCAGCTCTGGTGCCAATCCCAGACTCTGTAGGATGCCCTGTAAAATGTAAAATTTCATGCAAATGTCAAAACTCATATAAAATGCCCAGCAAAATGGCAAAGATTTGCCACGTTCCAGGGCATTTTGCACGCCATTTGACATTTTTAAGGCATTTCACAGGGTCTGGGACTCCCCTAGAATCACCAGCGTAGTTGGACTTGGCCACACTTACAACGGAAAGTGGTGCAGATGGAGCGATTGACCCATCTAAAGGTGAAAATAATGGTATTTCCCAAATCACAATGGCAAATACTGTGTGTAAAAAATTTTACGTTTACGTTTTTTTTACGTATTCCTTGGTATTTTAAAAATACCTTACATTTTAGTATTTATACTTTTGATTTGGAAAAGGTATTTACGTTTACGTTTACGTTTTCCAAAAATACCAGTATTTGCACAACTCTGGTGACAACACATACAACATGGTAATACAGTGACAGGAAAAATGAAAAACATGTTGGAAAAATTTTTGGACTAACGATCAGCTCGTCCCGCTGCTTTTCGGTCATGTTGTGCCAGCTGTCGCTGTCGCGGTGGCTGTCCGTGATTATGTCGCAGCCGAGCTCCATTTCGGCGTTCATGCAGGCCACATCTTTGTGCCGGTAGGCCAGTCCGAGCGGGTGGAAGGACATTGATTTCTCGGCCAGGTCGTGCCAAACTTTTTTGCTCAGCATGTCGTGATAGGAAGGTAGATTGAATGTCGGATCGTACTCATCACCCATTATGATGTCGTCCGCACACAGCGGAGAGATCATCACAATCAGGGCAATAATAGTGATTGCGTGCATTTCGGAAATGTCGGAAGAATGGCAATTGATAATGTCTGCATTTACATGATTTGACAGCATCACAACATTTCAGACATTTTATTGTGGTAAAATAATACCACGTTGAATAAAACAGTGTAGCACCTTATCCTGCGATTACAGCTCGGGCGTAAAATTGACGGGCATAATTTTTGGGCTTAAAATTAATTACAGGTGAATGGCTAAAGATATGGCATTGTAATTTCAGTAAAAGAAAGCTTAGATGCAGATGTTGCTTGTGTCCAAGCTCATCAGTTTATTTTAATTGTACTAGAAGTTATGAATTTTGCCGCAAATTTTTGCCCTAATTTTGTGAAACCTACAGCACAATTGAAAAAATTGCGCTAAAATTCATTACTCCCAGTACTATTCAATGGAGCTTAGGACTCACTGGAGCTTAGGACACAAAAAACATCTGCATCTAAGCTTTCTTTGACCGAAATAACAATGTCGTATCTTTATCCATTCTTCTGTAATTAATTTTACGCCAAAAATCAATTTTACACCCAATCAATTTTACGCCCAGTCAATTGAGCTGTAATCACAGCATTAATGAACGCAGAACACATGCTATAAACACATTAGCAAAGAGCTCATGTCATTTACTTACAGATGTCACTGTCAAACAGAATATTTGTTTAGCCACTATACAAAAAATCAGCGGTAAAAGCAAAAAATCAGAAAAGGAAGCACAGCGTTGAACTTTTCCATAAAGTATTTCAGAAAACACATTAAAGTTGCAGTTCCGCAAAATGAGAAGTGAAGTGACAAAGACGAAGTAAAAGCGCAAAGTGAAACTTCAATGAATGGCACTTCAAAAGTAGATCGAAAAGTGCTCCAATTTTGTAAAGCACCAGGGGTGCTTTGATTGGAGAAATACGGTAACGTATCTCTTCTAATAGAAGGGCATACCTTCAATAGAATGGCACCTCCAATAGAATGGCACCTCCAATAGAACGGCAGGTAGAAATTGCCTTGTACAGTGGCAAAACACATAGATACTGTATTTCGTCGAAATAACCCTCCCCCAAATTTTGCGTATAGAGAACGTAAATGACAAAGGCTGCGGTTTGTCATCCCGGCAATGCAGAACACACGTTAAAAGCGATGTCTCTGTTATGTGAGAACAAAGTTTATACATCTACCGTATTTCTCCAATCAAAGCCTCCCGGGTAGTTCAAAAAATTGGAGCGCTTTTCAGACTGCTTTTCAGGTGCAATGCATATCATGGGGGCTATACTATGGTAGAGTTGAAATGCTTTTGATGTAATTCAGCAGTATTCCCACAACCAAAAAATCTCTGAACACAAGCGCCATTTCAAGTTGCTTTGGTGAATTACACCAGAAGCGTTTCATGTAACCGCAGCACAACATAAAATATATGTGAAATGTGTGCAATAGAACGCCATGCAAACAAATTCTTATGGTCTTGTGATCTCCTCTCACCGCTATATTATTTACCCTAAGAGATGATCACCACTTTTGTTTCGCATGATAAGTACAGCACCCGGGGGCTTTACATGGATAATACTGTTGTTGTTAAATGGAACATGTAATTTACATTTTTCACAGCATACCACCGTGGGAGCTTTGAACGGGAGTGCTTTGATCGCATAAATACGGTACACACTTATACAAGTCTTTAGAGTCTTATAGATTCCGATTTTTGTTGCCGTCTGCATATATTTCTGACTACTGGGATTTCAAAATAATTTCTGCTGAAATAATAACTCCTGAAATACCTCCCTTGTTTAACCCCCCTACCCTCATAATTCTCACACTGAAGAAATAAACAGGTATTTCGAGGAAATACGGTATTTGAAAAGTTGGTGGTGAATACATCCCAAAACTATGATTCAGGGGTTGTTTTCACGTTTGGTTTTATTTAAACTGATGTTCTGGTACTAAAATGTCGCGCATGTCTCACTAAAAATACTGTGTGAAAAATTTCGATGAAAAAAATAGAACGGCACCTCCAAGAGAACGGCAGGTAAAAAAAATGACAAAATAAATAGAACGGTGCCGTTCTATCAGAAGAAATACCGTAATACTAAGCGCGGAATGGAATGGAGTGGTGGAACGTATTGACCACTATATTTTTGTAAAGTGGACAAAATAACGCTGTAATTGAAATGGGAAATGGGTCGCTAATTATGTCTCAAGAAATGAACGTATATTCAAATGAAAAAATACGTTCAATATTGATATACCACAGTAAACACGAAGATGATAAGATAGCGGTGAGATGAAATGCAAACTATTTGTTTAGGTATTGGTGAGCTTACTAGTTTGTATTCAATGCTGAATCTGAATGAATAGAGAGCGATACGTCTGCTAGACGTAAACAACAGACGTATGATTTGGTCTCTCATGGCTGGTTTACGACCCGCGCCAACGAAAGTTGCTTACTTCGAGCAACAGCAGAGCACCTGTGACCTCGTTTCTAATGCTAACCCGAAAATACAGTGATATTCAACCTACCCAGTATTTAAGCGATTGATTGTAAAGCCGAAGTAATCGATTTGTATGAAAAAGTGCTCTAAATTAACTAAGTATAAATTGAACTTTAAACAGTTTGTCATTGGCTAAATTACAGTCAGTGTATATCTTCAAAATCCACACTGGACATCCCCCCCTGTCAAATGTCTGCTTGTTTAGAAATAGTGTGATGTGATGTCATAAATTGTTCAGAAAAGTTTTCGAAATGTGCTGCAGTGTGGCTTATGAATTGAAAGCTTACAATTAGCTCTGGCTAAATATCAGTTTACTTTCCCACTAACTCTGTGTGTGTAGCAATTGAAAATGCAGTTGTAAAGTTCGCATTCATATAGTGTTGTAAACGGTGCCTATGAAATACATCGAGCAAAAATTTAACCACTATACTTTTGTATAGCATACAAATTTTTTAACTTAATGAAAAAATGTATAAATTATCATTATAAAGCAGCTGGTAAACTTGAATATGTCGTATATGTTTATGGCACAAGTGCCAAAGGAATGGCACAACCGCCATTGCCTACTGGCGTCATTTGGACTCCGTTTTTGTTTGCCACTGCCACGTGGACATAATTAATTGGTGGTAATAAACTGAGCGTGCCTTTGCGAACTTCTCTTCCCTTCTCGTGGTGAACATTTGTTCGTGTGTTAGCTGTAACGATCACAAAGGTGGGAATGCAAAAATCAAAAACATTCAATT
The DNA here is from genome assembly GCA_964036195.1 of Sphaerolaimus hirsutus. Taxonomy (NCBI): domain Eukaryota; kingdom Metazoa; phylum Nematoda; class Chromadorea; order Monhysterida; family Sphaerolaimidae; genus Sphaerolaimus; species Sphaerolaimus hirsutus. Next base: position 3,272,623 of record OZ038451.1, on the reverse strand, counting down.
TTACTTACCATATTACCTCGAATTACCCACCCCCCTTGAATTAACCCCCGCCCCCCCCCCCCCGAATTAATCCCCAAAATTAACCTCAAAATGGGCTGAGGAAATAATGAACCCCCGTAGAAATACCCCCCCCTTCGGAATGATGCAGGTCATGTACATAGTAAATACGTCATGTAATGTACATGATGTATATTACTGTTAATTTGCATTGCAGCTACACATAGAGTACTTTGTGTAGCTATCTACTCTTTTATGTCAAAATATAATTGAATTAACCCCCCCTCAAATTTTGCTGGGAAAATAATAAACCCCCATGGGGGTATTTTGGGGTAATACGGTATTTTTTGCGGTATAAAATGCATTTTGAATCTTCAATACAACAAACGCATACAATACAAGCAAATGGGATATTGCAACAAAAGCTATTTATCCTCTCAGCAATGGTAACATACCGTAAATTCTCTATTAATGTGAGAGGTGTATAATAATACGACATGTGCAATAGTGCAACACCCTCATCAAAAAGTCGCCTAAGCAAACAAAAACAGAAACTTAACGATGTCGCAATCGGTGAAAGGCGCGGTTTCCGCGCTTTCGGACAAGGCGACAGGCAGTTCGCAAGAGCCGCTGGGCTGTTCGCAAGGGTCAGCGCGCTCGCAGTTCCATCAGTGTAATGTAGCAATGCTTTGGTGGCTTTTTGATAAGAAAACACTGACAAATAGACAACGTATAGATGGGAAACACGTACTTTTTAGTGTTGACATGGCTGTGGGTTCCAATTATAGACATGCCAACAGAAAAAGTGTCTCTGGCTATATTGTCTTAGTGTCATATCCCTGTATTGTGATTACGGTGCCACTTGTTGTATCACTAAGTCTGCGTAAACTTTTTTCATACTTTTGCCACCAGCTTCAACCATCCACAGTCAATTTTGACTTGATTTTGATAGGATTTTTTCCTCCGTGGTTTTAAAAAGTAATGCTGTTTTTTGAATGATGCTAAACCGACATTGAAACCTATCCGACATCTAGACTAGGACACTGAACATGTTGACATGGAACACATTTTATAATACCCGGCATGCTGAGAATAGGCAATAAAACACATGACCTAATTATTTGGAAGGTGAAGATCTATAAGAAGTATGAATATTAGATATTTTTGGTGCAAATTAGAGTAAAATTGCTCAAAAGCGCAACAGATAGCTAGATAGTCAAGCAATAAGGGGGGGGTCAGGGGAAAGTAGCCAAAAAAAATTTCTCCCCAGGGATAGATAGATCGCTGGGTGGTTTGGGGTGGGGTTGGGTGCGGTCTAGATGTGGGATGGGTTTAGATGTCGGATGGCACGGGCTCCTGTTTTTTGCTGTTCATTAGATTATTGTGCAAAAATTTGACTAAACATTTCAGGAGAAATCTAAGATGCAAGCAGATGGCATCTTAGCAGATCAGCCTACACGCTGGAGTGAGCTGACAACAACATTGAAAAATAAATTTACTGGTGGTGGACCGGGTGGACGTAAATGTGACGCTGACGCTAAGAGAAAAACGAAAGGGCTGAAGCAACAAAAATTGAGCTTTAAACAACGAGGTATGAAATATTTATGCAAACATAATTTTTACGAAATATTAGCTCTGCAAGATCCTCGATTGATTGAAAAAAGCCACTAGAAGCCCCTCCCCCTAAAATACCCTTACGCTTTATTATGCTGGGCAAAATACCCTGGTAATAAAAGCATAAAAACGATTTCACATGACTCAGTTTTATGACTAAATACAATGTCCTGTGTACGGGATGCGGGACTGACCGACCGCAAAAATTGAAATTTTGCAAATCAAAAAGTTGTCTTAAAAAATGTGATTTGCACATATTTTAATATCAAAAACAACTTCATGTCACCCCTGTTTTTTATGCAATGTTTTGATGAGTCCTAATTTAAATCAAAAACTGATTTTATCATCCATAGATAAAACCTGGTAAGCATGTGCATCTTTGTGAACTAAGTGTGCCTATAAAATTTCCGCGTCAAAAGCTTAGTTCAGGTTTCTTTTAGGTACATTTTGTAAATTAAACCACTATATTTTTGTATAGAGGAAGAAGTTAGTCACATGACATACTTAACTTTGTCCTAGGTGGAAAGTAATTATACAGGATGTTCCAATTCCATGTTCATACATTTAATAAGCCATCTAATATCATGTAAAAGTGAAAGCAAGGGTGTATTCCATACAATGCTCAACAGCAACAGCACTTACGCAATAGCAACACTTACACTTTCCAAAAGTACCACCGTTTTAACATCTCTGATACTGGCACAGTGTAAAGTATTCGTCAAAAATCAGTTATGACATAGTGCATAATGGGCAAGTACGATACTTCTGTATGGATTTTCACATAATAGAATAATATTTGTTATGCAATTTATTGCAGATGTTGCCAATTCTGGCAATATTGTCAAAGTTAGGGAGCACCTGGTTGCACTGGAAACGGTGAAGTACAAAACAGATAGAGGTCATAGTAGTCGAGATGCAGTGGGTAAGCTTTGTTTTTGCACGTATTGAAATACCAATGCATAATATGTTGCAAAACAGGTGATAGTGAGGACGATGACAAAAACGGTGCTCGTTTGGATGAAGTGGGTACGAATAGTCCAATAAAAATGCATGGTATGGGTAGTGCCGATGACACTGAGCCTTGCTGGAAGGTCGCTGATGCGAGGAAAGATTTCAACATAATATTGGCAAGTCTTAGTTAGAAATATAGATCCATCGTATTGCCTCGAAATTCATTATTTCGCCAGAAAAATTTCACGGTTAAGTTTTTTTACCGACAATTTTAGTAAGGGTCGTGGTAAATAGTACGCATTTGTGTGCATAAAAACAGGTAAAGTATGTGTCAAGACATCATTCTGAAGGGGGGTTCATTCGAAGGGGTAATTCAAGATAATTTGAAGTAATACGGTAGTTATCAACACTTATCTTTGCTAATGTGCAGGTGGCAGACAGAAAACATCGAAGCTTTGTGGTGCGTACAGAAATGACGAAATCTCAGCCAGGTGGCAGTCCCAAGCCCTGTAAAGTGTAAAGTAAATTTGTCAAATGTAAAGTCACATGCAAAGTAAACTGTCAATTGTCAAGCCACATTGAGTAATAAAGTTTTTACATGTTTGTTTTGATCGATACTTTACTTTCTATTTCACTTTACATTTGCCACTTTACACGGCTTGCGACTGCCCCAGGCTGTAAATTTATGTGTGATTGTGAAATGCATGGTTGTGTGCACGTTAAGGTTGCTCAGGCACATGTCAATGCTGAACTAGCTGCAGTTAAAGGTGACATTGAAAAGCAGGAAAAATCCAAAGTTATTGCCAGCAAAAACTTGGTAGTTTTTTAATGTTTATTTATCACATTTGTCATAAGCTGCGTGGTTTATGTATACCACAAGTACCCAAATCCTCACTGCAGTCCAGTTCCGAAGCGAGTCAGCCGAAAGTTAGGAAAGCTGATGAGCCAATGCTGTCAGAGCATGCAAAATTGCAAAAACCAGAGGTGTCAAATGTCATGGAAGCAGCTGCAACACCAGCTTGCGGGACTGTGCAGGCAACTGCTGGAGAAGCTGTATTGATGGCGCCACAACTGCAGAATGGTTTCTGGTGTCCGCAATACAAGGGAATTCTAATTGATGACCAGGAGCTTGAGAATGAGTTGCGTGCTTTGATTGAATCATTTACATTCGACAAGGTGGGTTGTTTTGTCATTACTTTGTTGGCGCAAAATTATAATAAAATGGTAAATTTATGTTAAAATGTTTGACAGAGTTCACTGGTCCAAAGTGCTAGTATGCACGCTGCACAAAGGACATTTGCAAGCCAGGAAAATGATAACAGTCCCATCTTACACGGGAAACCAGTTAACATTAATTGCTTTTCACCACTGCATGCCGAGACAATCAATATGTTGGCGGCAGCACCAAGACACGATGACATGAACAAAGTGTTTTTGCTGTATGACGTAAGGCCATACATACTGCATCGAATTCTGAACCCAATGGATTCGAATTTAACAAAAGTATTACTTTTCGATCCGTTCAGGGAAAGGGGCGAGCGGACTGAAAGTAATAGGGGACTGATGGTTAATTTGCGCCATTATCCTAGCTTTTTAAACAGTTGATGTATATCGTTATTGATACGTGCAACATACGTGTATGTAGGCTGCTGCTGCGTGCTCGAGCAACAAGGAGCGGCCACAGGTGACAATTGTGTGGACACATCCGAGGGGCAGCTATGAAATGCCTGTAGAAGGAAAGATACACTATTTGGCTGCCCACCTTACTGACATAATACATGGGCAGTATGACTGCAAAAAGTAATTTTAGCTTGAATTTCATGGCTCAGCGTAACTTTTCACATGGATGGCGGTCAGACATATTATGCATGTAAACCCATTATGCCATATATTTATCCATGTAATCAATTTTGAAGTTTACGCTGCGTCGAATTTTCACTTAACTTAAACCCCCATACAAATTTTAAGTAGTGCTGTAATCGTAGCATAAGATGGTAATTTTAAATAGTGAAAAAAACTTGTAGAGTAGATCTTTCGTCGAGATAGATACAGCTACTGCTTATACTCGATTGAGCCCGCGCAACGCAATGTACATGGTGTATTTACGGCTGTCAAGATTTTTATGAAATTTTAAATTTTTAAAACAGGATATATGCGATGCAGTGGGACCAAATTTCCAACATGTATGACAGTCAAAATGAATTGGCAACATACGTAATGAATTGGCAATTGGCAAGTCAGTTGCCACGACCGCCACACATGTCTGAATGTGAAATGAACAGGTTACACGCTCAAGAACGGGTGCCTGAAACATGTTTTGTAAGCAAGGAATATCAAAGGTTCATTACAATGTACTGTTTTACGTATTGACCTTAGCTATCATTTGTGAATCACTACAGGGACTGCTTGTGTGGCTTCCCAAATGTGAAAAGCTTGCCGGGGATGATCGGGTGGACAAAGAGAAGTTGCTCAAATGCCTTGTGCACAAGGCCATACATCAGGTATCACAGCAGCGCTGTCGGGCCAGACAAAATGGTGATACAGTTGCAGTGCATGCCTGAACAGCTCAGACCACCAGTAGATGAGATGGTGGAGTGGTATTGTGGACTGTGCTGCATGAATAAGTTAGTAATTTGCATTTGACCTCAGTCATTGTCAGTCAGTATTCAATGAAATCGACATCCATGCAGCGATCTGACTGTATGGGTATGGGGCAATCAAGACCTGCAACGCTCACCTTTCAAGATTACCAATTCGTGCACGATAGATTCCTGGCTGTACACCGTAATGCTGCCGGTTGGTTAAAACTTGTGCACTATAAAAATGTACCATGCTGATAACTGAAGCAAATACAATGAATCACAGGTAAGATTGGACCCGGGGCTGCAGCAGATGCTGAAAGATGGCACACAAAAGGATCGCAATATGCTCATGCATTTGGAAGATTGTGATAATAGAAATATGGACAGGACAAGAGTGTATTTGGCCATTAATCAAAAAAAGAAATGGGCAGAATTCAAGTCACTGCATGAAAAATATATGCAGAAATGCGTGGAAGCGGACGATGAGAAAGCAGTGACCAAGCCAACCGTGAATATGTATGGCACAGCAGTTGCGCATATCAGGGACCTGTACTTTCACGAAAAACTGGACTGCGAGCTTGTCATGAAATGCGCAAATGAACACTGCGATTGTACCTGGTCTGTACGGAGACCAGATATGTACAATTCAATCTATTTCGGTAAACACTGGAATTACGCTGAGATTACCCAGCATGTTAACACTTTCCAATTTGATAGTGACAACCAGCCACCAGAGACATTGGTGGTTAGTTGTATTAGCCAGTTTCCTGTATTTTGACAAGTTTTTTACTCTTTCCTTGTTGACTGACTCTTGAATATGCTCTTGTCTTTTAAATTTACACTTGACTATGTCAGTTGCCTGTACTACATACAACTTAAATAATTAAGTTAAATGTCAAGAGATCAAAGTCAACAGACAAGTCAAGAGTAAAGCACTTGTTAACTTGTGGGACTGGCCCCTGGTTATTCACAATCAAGGTAAAAATGTATAGCGAATACAGCCATCGGGAACTCGGGACACCCATGAGGTGCTGCCGAAATTGCTGCAACTGCTTGCTGATGGCAGACTGCCTTACCAGCACTATTTCAACTGTGATGGCAGCAGAAATGTGCGAAGTGGATTAAAATGCTCGTTAGTTTTCAATCTGATACACAAAATAATAAATGATGATATGGACATCAAAGTAAATCATGATAATTCAATCAAAGGTTACACACCAACGATGGGATCAAGGTGACAAATTGGGCGAAGTATGCAATTCCTGTTTTCACAGACCGAGAAAATCATCCCTGGCTGTTGGCATTTGAACTGAGATTTTGTGACGAAGATTCTTTGATGGACCCATTGCTGCTGCCCCAAAGCATGCCAGAAGAGCTTGTCGTCGACAAAAGAAGGTAAATGTTTCAGTTTTGAATTATCAACAAAACTACTGCATTTCCTCCATTTACCCCCCTCAAAATTCAACATACACGATAAATTGCATAGTCTGTATAATACAGAACACGTCAACACCGATAAATGAGTGACGTTCGGCAAGGTTTTGGGTGCACATTCAGGTCAATTTAGCTTGTAATTTTGCTGGCGAAATAATAAACCCCTGGGGGTATTTGGAGGTACATATTTCCTCAAAATATCTCACTGTGTCCATTTTTCACTGAACATATTAAGTGAGGAAAAAATAACATTATTTCAAACACCGTGTACAGGTACAGCTGCGCTGGCGTTGTCCACTACAGTCGCTGGTCAAATACCACCTTCAAGGACTTTGGAAGACATGAAATTTATCGGTTCGTATAGCCATCTCAGTATTTACATGAAAATCAAATGTGCCAAAGTGTACATGAATAAAGTAAAACACAGGGACCGCCTGTCTAAGAGACATGGGCATTTCATCACTGTTGTCAACTACAAGGGGCTGCCGATAGTAGTAGATGGACTGCCAATGAGCAGTATGTCAAGTAATGCACCAACAGCGACGACAGGGTATCATTCACACCGGCACACAGCACATTTTGATCCTAACATTGTCTTATATGTTCTCAAAACAACTGACAAGTGATTTGAAATTTCATGTCATTATTTCAATTACTGTTACCTATCCTATGTAATAGGTGAACGTGTTTTGTTGCTTTAATGTATTTTTGTTGTCATACAATCACTGTCGTTCGCTTTGCGTTGAAATGTTTCTTATGCCGCTGTAAATTTGTTTACGGTAAACAAATGTAGTGGAGCAATTTTATAAAAATGATGAAAAAAATTCAAACACAATTATTTTTCGTTTTTGTTTATAATGATTTGAAGCTATTTGGATATGCAATGTATACAGCGACATGGACATGGTTCAGTGCTTTTTCATGGATTTGTGTTTATGGGGACTTATATAAAGAAAATATAACGAGCGCAGGGTTAACATGCGCCTGCCCCTCGATAAGGCCCTGTCACGTATAAGTCAAAGGAACATTTCATCAGATGTGCAATTTCATGCAATAACAGTAAATAACAAAATGAACCAAGAAAGAATAGGACAAATACAATTCAAATGTAATTTTACAACGTTTTTTAAAGTGACACTATCCATCTCTAACATGAGAATGAAATTCAGAAAAAAAATGTTACAAATGAAATGATAATGCAGTGACAAAATTATGATTAACTGGGAATCATATATACCTGAAACACGAGTCACATCATTCTAGAAAAATGTACGTACATGCATTTGCACCATCATGTTTTCTATCACTACAAAAATATATAGTGTAGAAAAAAATTGTCAAATCACAATTCTAAAATACCATATTTCCTTGAAATAACCCTGCCCCCTCAAAATAAACCCCCACTCGTTTGACCCCCCCCCCCCACTCGAGACCACTATGAAACAATCACCCCCCTTGAAATACCCCCCCCCCCCGAGATTGAGTGTAAACAGAACATACATGACAAATGCTGCAGTTTGTGTTCTGCGTAGTGCACAACACACGTTAAAACAACGTGAGAGCAGTGTTTATACCATCTACGTACTAATATTAGTATACAGGAGTCTATACATGTCAGTTATTGATGATGCATTTTTCTACACCAGCGTACATCACAAACAACGATTCTGTACTGCCATTTCAAGAAATTTCTGGCGAAAAAATAATAATAATAATAATACCCCCCCTCGTTAAACCCCCCGCCCCTCTCAGGACCACTATGAAACAATCACCCCCCTCGATGGGGTATTTCGAGGAAATACGGTATGAACATTTTCAGTTAGGTTCGCTCCCGCAGTAAATTAATTTTTAACGCCTGAAAAATTGTTAGATGTGCAGTGCAGTTCAAATTCCGTAACATTTCAATCAATTAAATTGAAAAACCCATTAAACTTGATTTACCTCAAGTAAATTTTTTTAACCTCAAACATAAATCGATTTTATTCACTATTTGACATTTCGTCGGTATTCAAAATGTAAAATAACATGTGGGGGTTAAATCTTGCGGTGTATCGGTGGGCATGGTATCCTGCCAGAGCGACAGTTTCTGTTGGCGTTGTATCCAAGTTGAAACCCGGCAGCCCCAAGTTGTCAACCACAATCGGCAGGCCCTTGTGGTTCACGGTTGCGTTGAAGTGCCCTATTTTTTCTTCCCTGCATTGTTTATCAGTAGTTCACGACAGAAACGCATCTTATTCTGAATTACATTTCATAGTGTCATCTCATGTATAATTATAAAAATTATATAAAATAGTCAAAATGTGTTCTAACCAAACGTCAGAGATGTTAAAGTCTGTCATGCGGTTGCGGTTGACCATGCCAGCAAAGTCATACCTGCATGTTGTCATATAAAGCCATCAAAATTTGTCAGTAAGTTTATTTAACATATTTTTAGGGGACAGAAAATGTCATTTTGCCAAACAGAAAGTGACAAACATAAGACATACTTAGCAGGAGAGAAAAACACATCTTTTTGTAAATCAGAGTAAAAATTCGAAAAATACTGACTTTTTAGGAGAAAATAGTAACTTTTACGTTTTCTGTGAGAAAAAATACCCGTTTTTACGTTTTCGCCAAAATACTCTATATGAAATTTCATGAAATGGATCGATTGTAGATCAGTACTTTGAAAAAGTGCAAAGTGGGAAGGAACATGGAGATCGGTACTTTTAGAAGTGCACCCTTCATATGAACTTACCGCCTTTTGTCAACCACAAGCTGCTGCGGCAGGCAGCTGGGCACAAGCAACGGATCCATACCGTCACGCACTAGAGAAAACTCCACTTGAAATACCAGCAGCCATGGATGATTTTCTCTATGTTCTACGGGTGTTATGGCATATTTCGCCCAGTCAACCACCGTGCGTGAGTCATGGTTGTAACCCGTATGCGTGTGACGGCTTAAATTAAAAATGTAATAATTCAGCAGTGATAATGTGATTATTGTGATATGCATGTGAACACAGTTACTAACGGGCATTCAAAGCCCTCATCTGGCCTTGCGACTGTTCCATCACTTTCGTAATAGCCCTGGTACGGCAGTCTGCCATCAGCAATCAGTTGCAGCACCTTCGGCAGCACGTCATGCGGATCGTTGCTTTCCTGCAACAAACGATCTCTTTTTTTAAATGCAAATAATGCTAAAATTGATACATTTTTATGTCACTTACCGCAACTGCCCTTGGCGGCTGACTGATACAATTGAATGGAAACGAGTTTGCATGCTCTGTAATCTTAGACCAATTGGTCCCTGGACGACGAACGCATGAAGTGAACATAATTTGGTTGTAATCTTCATTTGTTCTGTTGTCTGTTGTCCATTGTTCCCCACAATTCCTATAATCACATCTCATACTGATCCTAGATTTCAGTTTTACATCCTTGAAAAGGGCATCTATCTGCGCACTGCAAAAGCCTTTGAAATCCATCTCTGGCTTTTTAACTTTAGTCCGCTGTTTTGCTGTTTTGCACTGACTGATTTTTTGCTTATAATTTTGAAGTGCTGTGTATATTGTGTCCAGCAAGTCTGACGCTTCAGTGTCACCTTGATTTTTTTGACGGTGCAGTATACGGCGAAAAAATGTACTCCTGGCTTGGTCCATTTCATTTCGCCGGTAATGCCACAGTACCTCTAACAGTTCGATGTCAACGTCAGGGCCACTTTCCAGCAAGTCGCACAATTTTGGGTCAGAATTCAACTGCGATTTTATCACAAATTGTTTGTACCGTTGTTTTAAAATATAGTGCAGGAAATATAACATACCCGATGCAATATTATGTACAGCCATCCGTCCATTGTGCACGTGTTCCTCAACTGCCAATCCGTATCATCCTTGTCATTACCCCATTTCCAGATCTTTACAGTCCTGAACACATTTTATTTGCATTTATTGCACTTCATTATCTTGTTCAGTCAAATAAAAAGAGTACTGACAGCGTCCACTAGTCTTAAATTGCATGTTTCAGAAGATGTAGTGATGGAAAAGGCACCTCAAAAAAAGGACACCACACCAGCACTAGATTTGATACACTATACACAATTATAGTGATGCAAAAAATGACAAAACAAAGAAACTGTCGATACAAGCATATGAAGTCACAAGAATTAACTGACTGATTCAAATCGCACAAGGGACATAACCAGTGGCTCTCACTGTCCATGGGTGGCTGCAGTGCTGCTGGCATGCACTGCGGCTGTACCGCTATCTTTCGTGGACTCCCCAGGTACACAATGTTGTGGTAATTAATGGTGCCTCTCATGCAAAATTCATTTGAGCACTTTCTGGTTGACCAGTTTCCCATTCCGGGTAGGTTTCTCACATTCGGGAAACCGCACACGCAGTCCCTGCAATGGAATACTTGCATGCATCACTGTTCTTGAGAACTATGTTCACAAATAAATAACAGTTTGCAATGATAGTAACCTCTGGAAAATCCTTGTGTCCATCAATTTCTGTGGTTCAGGCATGCGTTCACCAGGAAGCAAGGAATCAATGTCATCAGCTGTCATGCGCGGTGGTGGTGGCACAACGTGCGGTTGCTGTGTCACCGAATCGCCTGTCTGTTTATCAATGTGATCTCTGACATAATTTGCAAGCTCGTTGCCACGCTGATACACTCCCCGTTCATCCCACTGCTTTGCATAGTACCTGTTTTAAAGGTTTAGTTGCTGATATGCACACTACATTACATGCATACTATATTACTTATATGCACACGCATGTTTATCATCATTGCACACCTGACGGTTTGATAATCCCCCCGCATTATGTCGATTATGTGAGCAAGCACGTAGTTCATGGCTCCAGTTGATGAGAGGCCACGGTGGCCTCTCGGTTCAGTCCACACAATGTTCACCTTTGCGTCATGGTGGTTCGAGCAGCATGCAGCCGCAGCCTGGGTGTTTGTTAACACATTGACAAAAATGAAACAAACATTTTAGACAAAAATTTACAAGCAATGCAAAGTGAACAATTACCAGCGCTTCTGCCAGATACATTGCTGTGTGCTCTAGCCCCATTGTCCTCAGTGGATCATAGATGTTCACCTGGCTTACTTCACTGAACACAGGATTCTGTTGTCGGTGCACAATGTATGGCCTGTTCACATTATACAGCAGAAACAGTTTGTTCATGTCATCGGTGATGCGCGCATGTGCCAGTGTACTCAAGGTCCCGACGTGTAGTGGAGAAAAGCCATCAATGGTGACCAGCACCGGGTGTACACTCACTTGAATTTCAGGTACTTTCAGTTCATTCTGTAAAATTGTCAGGGGTTGACATTTTACATTAGGGGTCGTTCACACGGTTTCGTGTGCTGACAAAAAAGTTAAGCGAGAAAGTTACATAATTCCTGAATATTGTTCCGTATCTGTGGGAAAAGCCAGTGAAGTATACTGAGTAGTTAAGTTCAAACTTTACACAAATGCCAATTTGCACATAATTTGAGCCTATCGTTCAAGACTTGTAAGTAATTGAAGATGAATTTCAGTTGTCGATTTGGTTTCAAAACGAACCGACAACTAAAACTCATCTTAAAATGCCTACAATTCTTGAACGACATGTTCAAATTATCTGCAAATTGGCATAGGTGTACACTCAACTAGTGAGCACACTAAACCGTTTTTTCTTCCAGATATGGAACTTAATTCAAGAATTATGCAACTTTTTCACCAAAATGCTTTACTACATCATGATGATACAACATGCTATCATGCAAAAGTACTCACAATCCTTTGTAACACTGCCGGCATATACTTTATGAAATCTTTCAGGATCTGTTTTTCTGCGTCCGCAGTTTTTCCTGTGTCCACAGGTTGTCTTGTGCCCGCAATTTGTCTTGTGCCCGCAGTTTTTCCTTTGTCCACAGGTTGTCTTGTGCCCGCAATTTGTCTTGTGCCCGCAGTTTTTCCTGTGTCCACAGCTTCTGCTTCGCCCGCAGTTTTTCCTGTGCCTGCAAACATACATTGATACAGGCAAATTTTAGTAAAAACTGTACTTTCGTGGACTCCATGAAAACACCGTGAAACATAAAATAATGAAATGACAAAAGCATAAAAAAAATACATCTGTCAGGCAGTGTTAGTGATGGAAAAGCACCAGGAAAAATGGCGTCATGACGCCATTCAAAATAATGGTGCCGGGCGCCAAATGGCGCCAGAGAAAACAGGCGCCAATGGCACCACGGTGCCCTCTGATTGCTTGAAAAGTTCCCTTGCTGAAAAGTCCCCCCCCCTGAAAAAATGGCGCCAGGGGCCAGATGGCGCCACAGAAAAGGGCGGCAGCACCATGGCGCCATTCCATCACCATGGCGTCAGTGTACGATACTGAAGAAGCATACCTGCTGCGGGCTGTGGCTGCTGTTTCTCAACCGTAGTTCGCGCCGCTGCCTGCCCCCTTTTAGTCCTGGGGACATGCGCACCTGCGAGACATTTTTTTGAAATTGTTTCTGTTTTTGTTATATGTTTAGAAGTATTCACATGAAACACACGCCCTTATCATTTTTTTATTTTTTTATCATGGTACTACTGTACCACGCTGGAATTAATGTTGCGGGAAAACATGCATTGCTGCCATACTTAATTTGTTTTATCTACATCTATAAATACCGGCATACAGCTACCGTATTTCCTCGAAATACTCCCAGGGTGAGTGAGCCAGAAAAAAGGGCCTTAAATTATGGTGGCAAAGTAATAAACCCCCATGGAGGTATTCCAAGGTATCTTGAAATACCCAGTACTGATGGAAAAGTATGCGTACAGATGGGTACTGTTACAATTTAAGTATTGTAATTGGAATTGCGTCCAGGGCAAATGGAATATTATACCATATTTTCTCGAAATACCCCCCTTTGAAGTACCCCCCCCCTCGAAATATGACCACAGGACGTGTAATTCAAAAATTTGAAATTCAAAACCAAATAAAGTAAAACTACGAATCCATACTAACTGTCACTTCCAGATGAAGGCATTTGACTTTCGGCCCTTTTTTGCGCCCTTTGACTACGCGAGAGACGTTGTTCTTTCAGCCTGTCCTCCAGTTCTTCTCGCGTCTGCACTGCAGGAATGTCACGGGAGACCCGCGATGGCTGGCTCATGCCACGTCTGCCGGCTCGCCCGGATCCACGTCGGACTCCATGACCATGTTCAACGACCACGTTCGACTCAACGTGTGGGGCAGTTTCCTCGGCAGTGTCATCGTCGGCCTCGCGTCCATCCGTATTGTCTGCTGTAGACACCGAGCTGCGACTCGCTGCAAGAAAAAGACATTATGCACTGCTATACAGCACTTGACGGCTTTCCAAAGACTCGAAAGATTCAAAGACTTGAATGCCAAATACTTTCTGCAGTTTCTCCATGGCCCTTTTTACCCCGCATTTGTGACTGCTTCGCTTGCGTTTTCTACATAATTCTTGGTGACAGAGTTTTTTCATGGTACTTGTTGATAGTGAACAATACAATACCCATGACGTAGATTTTACTGCATTCAACTGTGGATATTGTCCTTGATTAACCCCCACAGTGCCATGACGCCCACTTTCTGAATGGCCCTTTTTGTGATGATTTCCCATGACTCTACTACGTATCCAAAGCCATGTAAAATGTCATGTCATGTCATGTCATGTAAAATGCCAAACATTTGTTTGTGATTTTCCACGCTATTGTACATTACTGATAATAGTTTGCATGGTTTTTTTTAGCGCTTGGCATTGGGCTTTGAAAAGCGCCATGGCCATTTACATGACTTGTCCCAACGGTACTGCAAATGAAACATACCTAGTTTTTCACGTTTTTCCTGCAGTAGCATAATCCTTCAGTAGCATTGTGTCCCTGCAATACTCTGAAACGTTCCTGCAATGAGTGAAAATCACGCAAAAGTTTTTCTGTGTTTTCACCATCGACCAGGGCTGAACTACGCAGGTGTGTTGACTTGGTTGCCGCCAAATTCGAATTTTGTATCTCACTGTTCTCGCCCCCTACAGATGAATTGTCATTGTTATACCATACTTCATTCACATATCTTGTGATGTCAGTCCCTGTTAACAGGCACGTAGGTAGAGTAGGTGCCAGGCGTTAACTTCACGTTTCCCCCCATGGACTTCTTCCCCCCGTGGTGTGATGCATTAGCATTATGTCCGTGCGGACATAACGCTAATGGAACACGACAGAACGGTAATGCAACATGACAAAACGCTAATGCAACAGGGACAAAATGCTAATACAACACACTCTGGGGGCAAGTTGTCCACGGGGGGAAAAGTACCTGTAATCAGTGCCAGGTACATTCCCAACTTCCTAGATTCGGCAGTATACTTTTCAAAAGGCGCATACACTTTAACAAAATCGTAAACGTATTTATCCACCACATCCATGTTCAAATTGACATTCTCATTAATCCCAACAATTTCATTCCCCCATGATTTCCATCAACCCCTACCCATTGTGAAGCCGCAGACAAGTCCAACGGTCCATCATCAACTCCCTGCATTTCATGCCCAGCAGACATCTGCCGCGACCTGCCAGACATCTGACGCGGATTAGCTGCGACATTATGGGTAGCGGCGTATAGCTGATCCGCCTGCATTTGACACACTAATTCTGGGTGTAGTCCCGTAGCCGGAATAGCATTAACCAGATGGACTCTGGTGTGATGCACTTGCGTCACCAATAGTTGCTCAGCCGTTGACAGGGAAGACATTGTTGGGCAGCCCAGCCAACTAATAGCAATAATTAGCTGGATAATTAGCTGCATAGAAATTTTCCTGGGATGGAATCGACGTAGTAAATTGTTGTCAATTCCCCAGGTCATCCACCAAAATGACGGGTCGGTTGTCGAGTTGGAAGAAGTTTATTTCGATGCCAAGCTCTCATTGCACCCACATATGGGTCATTAAATAACAGAGCGAAAGAAAAAGCCAAGACGTGTGAAACAGGGATATCAATTCTCATCATCAGGACTGTATGTAATTCCATCGGAGTTGGGATTACTGATGGGCGGTGGACACTTACAAGCAACAGAAATCAATGGACCATGGATGGAGCATATCCAGTGGTCATCAATACAATTGTGCATCATATTCAAAGAGAGAAATGGTATGAGGAGGCACCGTTGTCAATTGCTCCTGTACCAAATGTCAAAGACATGGACAGACTGGACACCATTGGCATAATGGACCAGCTGGACCTCATCGAGGATGATGAGGCCATCAAACAATTCAATGAGAGTGTACAGAGAGACCCAGATGGTCGATACTCTGTTAAGTTCATGTACAAACCTAATTTACATGAATTACCAGACAACAAAGCAATGGCGTTCAAGAGGTTCAGGTACCTCACGAACAGGCTCAAGAAAGACCCAGAGTTACTGGAGAAAATTCAGGCAATTATGAAGGCTCAAGAAGAACAAGGTGTGATTGAGAAAGTCCAAGAAGACATTATGGATCGCAGAAAGTTCCATATTCTGCCCCATCAACCAGTGATAATGCCAGAGAAAACTACTACAAAGGTCAGAGAAGTGTATGATGCCTCAGCGGAACCGCCAGGCATGCCGAGTTTGAATGAGTGCATGTACCGCAGCCCAGTGATACTACCACAGCTGATAGGGATGCTGATGCAATTCCGATTGCATGGAATTGCACTGGTCACAGATATCAAGAAAGCATTCCTGCAGATCAGTCTGCAGGACAGTGATAGAGATGTGACAAGGTTCCTGTGGTACAAAGATCCCACGAAACCATCCATGGAAACAATATTCAGATCTACAGATTTACCAGAGTGCCATTTGGCATAATTTGCAGCCCAGCGCTGCTAGCATTGACTGTCAGATACCACCTGAATCAAGCTGGCACAGAGAATGCAAAGTTGATTGATGACAATCTGTATGTGGACAATTTGATCCTCAGTGTGGACTCAGAACAGAAATCAATCAAATTGTACCAAGAATCCAAAGTGCTATTCACACAAGCCCAAATGAATCTAAGAGAATGGAACAGCAACAGCAAGAGTTTTACATGGCAATTAGCAGAATCAGATGTGGCCAAGGATATTGTCACAACAGTCCTAGGAATGAAATGGAACACAGAGAGCAACCAGATGTCGCTGAAAACACCAAAAACAGCTCAGCAATCACAATTATCAGAAACTGATCAGAAAATCAAACTTCCCACCTCCCCATGGCACCATGGCAAGGAGGAGTCTATGAGAGAATGGTGGGCATCACCAAAAAACATTTCAAAGCAGCTGTAGGGCACAATATGTTGACCATGCAAGAATTGTGGACTTTTCTGCCAGAAATTGAGGCAGTAATCAACAGCAGGCCAATCTCTTACATCTATGGTGATGTTAAGAGTCTCAGACTGTTGACACTGAAAGACTTCCTGACAGGGGAAGGTCAGATTGGAGCACCACAGTTTGATGCAAACAAAGATGGAGAATTTGTACCCAGAATGGATAATGCAGCAAAACTGCAGAAGTATTGGGAGACAACCCAGCAAACCCTAGACAAGTTCTGGGACTTGTGGCATCAAGAGTACATCCCGAGCCTGTGGGAAAGGACTCAAGTAACGCACAAACATGGCAGATTGACAGCGACTCAAGAACCCAAAGTGAATGAAGTTGTATTGATTTACAAAGAGAACATACCCAGAGGTGCATGGAAAATGGGTTGCATTGAGCAGTTAGAGTCCAGCAAAGATGGACAGATTCGCTCAGCAAAAGTCAGAACTGCCAACAGAAACGTGGTCAGCAGACCACTCAATCAATTGTATCCACTGGAAATCAATTCAAAGACAATGGATATCCCAGAGACAGCAGTGACCGTCAAAGTGGATTTACTGGACCCAGCAATTGTCCAGAAACATGTCAGAAATCAGAATTCAAATATAGACCCTGTTCAAAACCCTGCTCAAAAGGCTTCAGCGCCCGATAGAGTCCTGAGGAGTGCAACAGGTAAAGCCACAGCGACCAGCAGCAGTATGGTGATTGGAATGCTGTGCATAGTGCTGATGTTGACAGGCATGTCAGAGACAGCAACGCTGAGAAAAGCCGGCAAGGCTTACAGCGAACTATTTTCCAGAACATACATTCTGGAAACCTCAACGGTAAGGCCACCATCATTGGCAGCGCAACATGGATTGCCGCCATTGCCATCAGAATGGCCACCAAAGTCTGTCAGACAGATGCAAACTTATGAGAGATTCAAGGATGCAATCAAGGATCATCCTGTGGATCAGGTGATCAATTCACAGAGTCAAAAGTATCAGATTTGCACCAGTGGAAGGCATGGACATGCGCTCACAGTCCCTGAGGAAGTGCAATGCCATATTTCACCAAGAAATTTTGTCAAGGCAATGAAAGTTACGCTTTACGCACAGAGACAGATTCCACAGAAAGAGAAAGCATACAGATGCTACATCAGAATCAAAGAATTCATCACACACACCAGTTTTTGGGGAGCAAAAGGTATTACAGGCAATTTTGAGAAATACCAGCGAGTTGGTGTGGTAGCCTGCAACTATGCAAGAATTAACAAAATGTTCAGAGTAACACCTTTAGTGGAAATGGAGCGCAGAGTGTGGACAACGAATAAAACCCTGAATGTAGAATATTCATGGTTCTGCCGCGACAAGGAAAATGTTGTTAGCAACTTCTACATGGAAGAAGGAACTGTGGCTTCAGTTGATGGAAAGACTGTAATCAGTGACTTGCAAGATTTCAGCCAGTGCAGAGCCATGATGGGACATTGTAGAGATCACTATTATGGAATCACAGTGTGGGATACTGAAAACTTCAAGCATCAATGTGCATATGAAATAATTGGCAGATTCAAAGCAGAAATATCTGGCCAGACAATTATTGTGTCAAAACTACAAGCAGCATATTCCCACAGCAACAGGACAAAGAGACCAGTGGGCTCAGAATGCATTCCAGGAGACACATATTACACCAACCAAGGAGGTGTATTCATCCAGTTTGACAGAAGAGACAATGTGCCTGTGGAATGGGAGGCTAAAGAGTCAACAATCAGTGGAACCCTGTACGCCAGATTGGACAACAGAAACTATAAGTTTCAATTCCTGCAACATGTAGTCGGAGAAATGACTCAAGCGCAATTTGCAATTGTATTTGTGGCGCGGTATTTCGAGGGAGGATATTTCGAGGGGGGGGGGTATTTCGAGGGGGGCGGGGTATTTCGAGGGGGGGGTATTTCAAGGGGGGTAATTTGAGGAAATACAGTATTCATATTTGGCACACATCCAAGTTATTGTTTGCAAGAACGGTAGGGAGAATGAAAGATGCAGGATTTCCATCTGCGTCACCAAAAATGGCCGTGGTATGCAATTAAGCAACAGCAAATGGTCACTAACGCTGACCAAAATACTAGCTGCCACTTGTGTTGACTTAATTGCATTGCGCAGCCATTATCGGTGACACATACGGAAATCCTGCGTCTTTCACTCCAGTACGTATAAAACACAAATAGTAACTTCGACGTGAACCAAATTCATACACACTTTTTGGACAAATTTGTAGATGCTGCGACAATAAGATTCCACCTAAGACCTTACAATCAGGCTCAAGAAGAACAAGGTGTGATTGAGAAAGTCCAAGAAGACATTATGGATGGCAGAAAGTTCCATATTCTGCCCCATCAACCAGTGATAATGCCAGAGAAAACTACTACAAAGGTCAGAGAAGTGTATGATGCCTCAGCGGAACCGCCGGGCATGCCGAGTTTGAATGAGTGCATGTACCGCAGCCCAGTGATACTACCACAGCTGATAGGGATGCTGATGCAATTTCGATTGCATGGAATTGCACTGGTCACAGATATCAAGAAAGCATTCCTGCAGATCAGTCTGCAGGACAGTGATAGAGATGTGACAAGGTTCCTGTGGTACAAAGATCCCACGAAACCATCCATGGAGGACAATCTTCAGATCTACAGATTTACCAGAGTGCCATTTGGCATAATTTGCAGCCCAGCGCTGCTAGCATTGACTGTCAGATACCACCTGAATCAAGCTGGCACAGAGAATGCAAAGTTGATTGATGACAATCTGTATGTGGACAATTTGATCCTCAGTGTGGACTCAGAACAGAAGGCAATCAAATTGTACCAAGAATCCAAAGTGCTATTCACACAAGCCCTGTTGTGAGCAATGTGACTTATGTGAATTTGATCCCTTAAATGAACAGTGATGTCTTGTGATTTTCTGTCTATGTTAAATGTATTTATGCTCGATCACGGGTATTCAGAGCAGCTTCGTCGGACTCCATAATAAAGGCATAAAACATCTAAACAGAGGGCTCTTAACACATGGTGGACGAGCACTTCTCTGTATGCCACAAGGAGGTCTAGGACTCCGATGTAAAGCTCCTGTACCAAAGTACAGACGTGTCTGTATCTGTAGAACAGAGCACTGCCATTTTAGCACTGCCATTAACAGAACACACACACAAAGTTGCTCTTAGAGAGCCCTCAACCGCATTTCGGGGGTGCAATTCGAAAATGTATCGAACTCCACCGCAAAATTCGCGTGTGACACGGTCGCAACAGCCAGACATTGCCGCAGGCCGCACGTATGAAACGTTTTTCCAACAAGCAGACAATGCTTTGAAAGCAACTAGGGGAGCTAGCGCGTCAGCTAACAGAAACCCCTTGAACGTTCAAAACGTTAACAACGAAACGATTGAAGGAAACGGACGGGAAAATACAAACGTCACAAATGTGAGAAATGCGGCCAGCGCGACTGTGAATGATCTGATCGATAGCCAATTGGATGCGTTTTCTGCTAGTGAAAATCTTGTGGCAACACCTACACGTACGTTAGGACAACAAACAGGCCCTAACGGAAACCAGGTGGAAGATTTTAAAAACATGCTGGAAACGTTCCAAGTAAATATAACACAAACGATTTTACAATCAAACATGGCAATGAATGACAGGTTAGGGAGGGTGGAAAACGTAGTAAAAAACTTACAGTCCCCCACCGTTGTCATGACGCTGAACGGGCACGGCGGCGCGATGCCGAACGGGCACGGCGGTGCGATGCCGAATGGGCACGGCACAATGCCGAATGGGCAAGGTGCGATGCTGAACGGGCACGGTGCGATGCCGAATGGGCACGGCGCGATGCCGAATGGGCACAGCGGCGCGATGCCGAACGGGCACGGCGCAATGCCGAACGGGCACGGCGCGATGCCGAACGGGCACGGTGCGATGCCGAATGGGCACGGCGCGATGCCGAACGGGCACGGAGCGATGCCGAATGGGCACAGCGGCGCGATGCCGAACGGGCACGGCGCGATGCCGAACGGGCACGGCGCGATGCCGAACGGGCACGGTGCAATGCCGAATGGGCACGGCGTGATGCCGAACGGGCACGGCACTGTGCCGAATGGGCACGGCACGATGCCAAACGGGCAAGGAATAGCACCAAATGGGGACGAAACGTTGAATGGAAAATGTGAATTCAATGGACATGTCAACTCAACACAAACTTATGGTGCAATGCCGTTACAGGTCATTGTATTGTCAATCCCAGATTTCAAAGGAGATGGTGACAATTTTCGGGACTGGGCAGATACTGTGCAAAGACACCTGTTTATGGTACCTTCACACTTGGTGTCACCTTTTTGGCGCATGGTCTTCGTTTCAAAGCTCAAAGGCACTGCCAAAGACGTGTTCAAATCCTACTCCGATGAACAGAAAGATGATTATGCGTTCATTCTGGACCAGTTTAAAACCATGTTCAAATATGACACACACCGCTTGACAGTGCAAAATTGGTGGCGACTAGCCCAACTAGAATCCGATACATGCATGATGTATTGTGCAAGATTAATGGCCAAATTGCCTATGGAATATCACAAGCGCAGCTCCCAAGAAGAAAAAAACTTCATGATTTTAACATGTTTTATAAATGGGATAAAGTCGTCCTGGTTTGATGAACACGTCATATTGTCCCTACAAAAAGACATCGAAAATGGGACTGTGACTGAGCCCCAAGAGGCAGCAGTGCAGTTAGATAGCTACCTTTTCAATCTAAAGCGCCTGGGGATGGCGAACAACAAAGGACCAAAATTGCAGCCTTCTAACAACCCACGTGGCACTGCCCCAGTGCCAAACAATTTCGTGCAGAGACGTCCGGATCAAAATACGGCTCGGCGCCCAGAAAGTTTCAGAGGGCAAAGCTCGTCAACTTTTAACCCGAACCGAGACAAATTTTTGAAGTGTTTGAACTGCGGAATAGTGGGCCATCGGGCTGCAAACTGTTTCAAGAAAACGGGGGAAACAAGTCAGGGACAAAACACAAAGTTGCCGCCGAACGCGGGATATTCAGGGGTCAAAACAGTGGGGCCAACCTCGACCCACAATAACCCCATCATGAATAGACAATCCCAAGCATCCAAACAAATGACAGGGCCCCTAGCCAACAGAAAAGTTCAAATCAATGTGGCAGAAGTGGCAGATGAGCTCGCGAAGGCAGTCCAGCAAATTTTGGTGAGTCCACGCGCTTTGGCGAGTTCACACAATCCGAAATCACATGTTTTGACACACCAGCACTACGCACAGGTCATGACAGCTACAAACGACAATGATGAGGACAACGTTGAAGAAAACGACAACGTGGCGCTCGATGACAATGCACAAAACCCGGAAAACGAAAATGCAGAATACTTCGATGCAGTGCCTGAAACACCACCAGGCAATGAAAATGAACATAGTTCGTTAACTGACTCTATGAAAACTGGAAAAACACATAATCCGTCAACATCGACAAATTTGTCGCAGATGGCGAAACCGCCAACCTCTTGCAACTGGGCAACACCGATGATGAGGATCTGGTTGCTGATGAATTCTTGGCTTTTTTCAGTGATGACTAAGAGTGATAAATGTGACTTGGAAAGTGAACCGTTTTTGTCAAATTTTGTGAAAATGATGGGAATATTTTTTGCAGGAAATGGAGGTGAACACCTGACGATCAAAAATTTGAAACGAGTAGTTGAACATGTGCAATTGGAATTGATGTCTACCACAAATTTCCACAAACAAAAACGAAATAATAACACTAGGAACATGAACACCCAAAATGGGAACAAGAACACCCAAAATGGGAACGAGAAAACCCAAAATGGGATAGTTACACTGACAAATTTGATTAGAATTCCAGTTCAAGTTTTTCACACAAAAATCCCAGCAATACTCGACACTGGGGCCACTAGGTCATTGATATCAAAACAATTACTATTGAAAATCATGCCAAAACAGAACAATGTCAATCAGTTGTTAAAAGATACACACCTATCAGTGCATCATGCAAATGGACCATTTTCACCTGGGGACATAAAAACGGCAGAATTACCGTTGCAGTTTTCTAATCCAGAAACAGGAATGAAAACAACTATTTTTTGGGAATTTCTAGTTAACTGCTGTGACACAGCAAACTCGAAAATCTTACTTGGCCTAGACTTCATGAAGAAAGTAAACTGTCTCCCATATATTAAAAACTTTTTCGATAACAAATCAAATGAAAAATACTCAAAGAGAAAAGTATATCGTTCACAAAAAATAACTATCCCAGCCAGAACAGCTATAAAATGTCCTGTGAGTGTTCAAAATTTCAATAGCACCATTCCTAAAGGAATAATATCGCTAGAAAAATTAGTGACAAATAATCCATGGATCGAGGCGCCAGATGTCACAATTCAACACTTATGTCCTGCAGAAAAATGTCATGTTCTTCTCTGCAATACGTCCAGCTCAGAAATAAAACTCAAGAAAACGATGGCAGTAGGAAATTGGTTTGGAAATTCAAATATCGATAGCTATAAGACAATGCCAGAAACAATAAATGTGGCCGTCCAGGAACCATTACCTCCTGATTTCAAAGCACCCCCACCAGACTTCCCAACGGAACCTGCTCAGAGCTTCCAGTCCATCATAGAAAATCTACCTACCAAAAATATGGTAACAATGAGCGAAAATCAAAAAAAGAAATTCCACACACTAGTGCATGACTTCCATGATGTTTTCAGCTGTGGAGAGTTTGATGTGGGGTGCACAAATCTCATAGCTCATGTAATTAGAATTGATCCAAGCCAAAAACCAGTCAAACAAGCAGTACGCTATGAAGCACCGCAAAAACGACCATACATCATTGCAACAATAGAACAAATGCTAGCCAGGGGAATTATTGAGCCTTGTGATTCCCCCTGGGCAAGCCCCATCAATGTGGTAAAGAAAGGAGACACAGATTGGAGACTGACAGTCGATTTTCGTTTAATAAATCAAATCTCACAAGTGCAGTCATATCCTTTACCTCAAATTGGGCACATTTTAACAGAGCTAGCAGGGAGGAAAATTTTCTCCTCACTAGACCTAAAACATGGCTTTTACAACTTGCCTCTAGCTGATGAGGAAACCAAGGATATTACTGCATTTGTGTGCAGTATGGGACAGTTTCGGTTCAAACGGTGCCCCATGGGAGCTTCAGGAAGCCCCGCATCTTTTCAAAGGTTGATGAACACAATGTTGCGAGGTTTAGTCCAGCCAGCAGAAGCTCACCGCCCCTGGGTAAGAAGCTATCTAGATGATTTACTCATAACCACTGACTCTATCGATGAGCACTTGAAAGCAATAGAAAAAATTTTTGCCCGACTTCGCTGGGCCAAATTGAAATTGGGGCCAAAAAAGTGCCTATTCCTAGTCAATAAGCTTAGATACCTAGGACATGACATTTCAGAACATGGAATATCCCCTGCACTAGACCGTGTTGAAGCAGTGCTGAAACAAACAAAACCGGTCTCATTACAGGATTTATGACGTTTCCTGGGAAAAACCACATACATGAGTCATTTCATTCCACAGTATGCAGATGTGGCTGCATCACTCTACAACGCCATATCTGGCAAGTTTCCAAAAAAAGGCTTCACTGATTTAATATGGACAAATGAAATGACAGAGGCTTGGAAAAAGTTGAAAAAGGCACTCACACAACCGCCTTGTTTAGCACATCCAATATACGATGGGAGGGAATTTTATATACAAACAGATGCATGCAAATATGGCCTGTCTGCAGTACTTTTGCAAAAAGATGATAAAGGAATTTTTCATCCGCTAGCTTACATAAGCAAGCGCGTACATGCAGAATACAATAATTGGAGTGCAGCCATGTTGGAAGCACTCGCAGTGGCGTACGCGTGTAGACGCCTTTCTCCAATTATCGATGGGCAAAAAGTTGTAATACAAACAGACAACTCAGGCATTGTCCAAGCCTTTAAGACACCTAACCCGTCCGTTTTGGAGAGATGGGCCATGTACCTTCAGTCAACTATAACCAGAATTGAGCACCGGCCAGCAAATTTCAATAAAATAGCTGACCAATTGAGCAGAAATCCCATTGAAAACAATGATGAAAAAGACAATGAAATTTTGCTCGATTCTGCTAAGTTGATTGATGTCATACCTTCCTTAATGCCCAAACAATGTCCAACGTCAAAAGTCCTGGATTTAAACTTTCATGAAACACAAGATGAAAATGAACAGAAACAGCAAAATACCAACATCACATCACAAACACGGAATGCACCGAGCGAACAATGTTCAAACCAGTATCATGCATGGAAAACTGCGCAAAAGCAAGACGATTTAATTGAAAAATACAGAAAATGTCTGGAAAACGGAGAAAAGTTCAAAAATGTTATGTTGATTGATGATTTAGTATATGCCATCTCACCCTACAAGCCAAATGTATTTGTAAAATGGATCCCTAAAGCTTGGCAAGCGGCATTTCTGGAACATGCACATTCTGGCTTATTTGCAGCACATGGAAATTTAGACAAAACTCTAGCACTTTTGACTAATTATGGGACATGGCCATCAATAAGACAAGATGTGAATAAAATTTGCAATACTTGCACGGTTTGCCAACAACATAAACCACATAAACACGGAAATGTGCCACTCCTACAAACCCCCACACCCGGTGAACCCTTTGAAACTGTACATTTGGACCTAACAGACATGCCCATGAAACGAGGGTATAAATACTTAATGGTAATGATATGTGTGCTAACTAGATTCACCATTGCTGTGCCACTTCGAAACAGGAAAGCCACAACTATTCTAACAGCACTAAAGAAAACGCTGTGTACAGTTTATGGACCACCGAATGTTTTAATAACCGACAATGCTCCAGAATTTCTCTCGAAAGAGTTTAAGAAATTTCAAACAGAATGGAAAATAAGCCACAGAACTGGACAACCATATCGTCCACAAACTAATGGACTTGCTGAGCGAGCTATCCAATCAGTTTGTCTACAATTAAAAATGTTAGAAGAAAATAATTCCGACTGGGTCGACAATGTCAACCTAGCCACTTTGAAGCTGAACATGTCAAAAAATGTCAATACTCAAGTAGAACCATTTCTTTTAGTTTTCGGAAAATTACCAAAATTAAATGAGTTTTCTTCATCGGTTTTGAACAAAGTAAATCCAGCAAAAGCATGGAGAATCGCCCAACAAAATTCAATTACCGCTAAACAAAAATATGTTGCCTGGTTTAACGACAGAAGGCGATATAAAATTTTGGACAAAATCGCAGTTGGGGATAGTGTATTGACAAAACAACAAAACAATGTTCTACACAAACTTTCGCCTAAATATCTAGGCCCGTTCAAAGTCCAGTCAATACATAATAATCTAGCAACTTTAGTAAACACAAACAACCAAATTTCCTTGGCAAGATTGGAAAATCTGTACAAAGTCGCACATTAAAAAGATGTTTCAGTTTACTAACTTACTAACATAAATACTAGTCCAAAATGCCTAAATAAATCTAACATTTCCTCGTTTGAAATTTCCCAAACTAAATATGTATATCAAAATTCGTCTGACGGTCATACCACGGACGCTCTACCTGGTGAGCGGTAACAGTAGACCTAAGGTACCCACTGCTCGTCCGGTGGTGCTCTAGTTGAGAAGCAACATATGAGCCACCCTCAAAAAACTCACAAGAATGACACCCCGCACCTTCAAGCACAAACTGCGGGCCGGGAGCAAAATTATCACTGCAAAATTTCTCTCCAAAACACTTATAACATAAATGGTCAATTCTATCCTCTTTCTCAGTCCGCACCTCAGGAACGAGGTTCATGATGCCAGTCTTGAACAAACGGAAAAACTTTTCACGGTTCCAACTCAACGGACGACTGTTCTTCTGAAAATGGCAAATTAAATCAGTGGCAAATGGCAAATTTGTGAAAATGGCAAATTTGAGAAAGAACAGTCACATTGAAATTGAAATCATAGACTTCTGTTTTATTTTTGTTACACATTGTAAATGGATTCGATTTCAACTGGAAAATGGCAACTGGGAATGGTAAATTGGCAAAAAATGGCAATTTACCAAAATTTGAACAAATGTTCACAGAACATAAGAAAAATAAACAGAACCAGAATTTTGTCAAAATCCTCTGATTCACCAAAACCAATCCAATGCGACATCCGGATCTTGCGAAATTGGAATGCCACATAGCGCATAATGGCACCAACACAGTCAGGTAAATATGCACCAGTCAGACTGCTGTACACGTAAATCTGTGAAAATACGTCTTTTATTTCCATGAGCAGTCACTTTGCCAACTTTCAAAATCAAAAACCAACTGGGAGGCCCATCTGGTTGGCTGGATAAATGTCACAGACATCCAGATCGTGCAACTGTCTAGTGTGTTTCTCCTCACACTCCTTAAATGTGCAAATCCGAACCAACAGTTTCCTGGCCAGAACATAACTCCCATTTTCCAAAACAATCGGGGCGTCAGTCCGGTGGTGCCGGAAGAATACCTACAATAATTGATTTACACTTGTAAATAAATACAAACACAGACAAAATTCATGAAGGTGAAAACACAAATTTTTCAAAGCGACGTTTTTCAAATCCAAACTAACGTCAATATTACAGCCCGAATGATCTTCAACCATTTTAATTTTGTCCAGTTGACCAATTTCATTGAAAAAACGGACACCTTGCTTTTTGCGGAGCTCATGCTCCTCAGAAGAGAAGTCCACAAACTCAAACTCTACAGCGTCAACTCGACCACCCAACCGTTTGGAAACTGAAAAACGATTTTTTCTTTTGATGAAAATTGATGGTGACAATTAGAAAACTTAGAAAATCAGAAAAATAAAATCAGAAAAATCTCCCAAAAACCCACCAATCCTGGTATTTTGATGATGATACAGCAACAGTTTGCAAGCGTCATTCAAATGCATCCGGCCAGTAAAATCCCCTGAAGACATCCATTCGCTAGGCGTAGTACGT
The DNA here is from genome assembly GCA_964036195.1 of Sphaerolaimus hirsutus. Lineage (NCBI taxonomy): Eukaryota > Metazoa > Nematoda > Chromadorea > Monhysterida > Sphaerolaimidae > Sphaerolaimus > Sphaerolaimus hirsutus. Next base: position 3,244,683 of record OZ038451.1, on the reverse strand, counting down.
CTCTGACCGTCTGACCAAAATTGCGCATGACTTTGATGCACATGCCGACGAACTTGCAGCTCAGCTATGCGCTTCAAACTATTGACACCTGAAACAAAGAGAACTTCAAAGTCTAGAAAAGCAATAGAAAGCTCTAGCGGTATTAGAATTCACCTTTTTCACTACTAGAGCTATCCATAGCGGCCGCCATTTTTTCCAAAAAATCGTTTTTCTATTTTGTCACGTAACCACGTGTAAGGAAGGAAAGTGATTGCTGACATTACATCAGTCAAAAGAGCAAAATTGAATTGGATACCGACATCCGTCGTTTCCCAAAAAATGTATAAAAAACAGTACATGCCAAATAACCACCTCAAAACGTGGAAAAATAATACAACGACACCACTGCACAATGTCGCAATGGAGAGCCCCAAGTGTGGTGCCGACACACCAACAAAGAACACTGCAGAACAAAATCATTGATGGCTTCTGCCACATTATGAAAAATCATATTCAGACATGCAGAAGGTCAGTATAAAAAGGAAAAGAAAACGTAGAATACGTCACATTAAAACTCAAAAGTATATTTAATGATAAAACATGCCAACTTTAGGTGCCAGCCATTCTCTCGCTTGCTCACAACAGAAATTGTGGAAAGGGAGACGAAAAATTCAGAGTTGGCACAAAAGCTGGTAAATGCCAAGACGCAATTAGAAAGCACCACCGTGGAACATGCCAAATGTGCACCCATGATCCTAGAAATGGAAGTTCTGCGCAGACAGAACGCGGAGGTAATTTTTGTGAGAATATGAATTTTTCAGAAATTGAAAATTACAATAAACAAAATAAAATATCTTTTTGTAGCTACGTCTCGCTTTGTCCAAACACCAAGAAATATCGCCAGACCTGGCGGCGCAGAATCCAGTGTTCAAAATCCCAAAATTGGGAAAGCCAAAAGGTGAATACAATGTTTCAAAATTTGCGATCCAAACCATATCCCAATTTGTAAATTTATAAATTTACCGTTGACAACAGTTTTCACAATTTACAAATACCATATTTTACAATGTAAATACAATATTTTACAGTTGCCATGGGACTGGAAAACATGCTGAACACACATTCACTAGAACACCCTGACAGATTGGCACACATACTGGCCAATGGCAGACCCGAACAAGAGTTTCACCATGGACACCGCGGTGGGCATAGAGGGCGCGGCTACAATCGCGGCAGAAAACAATGGTTCAGGAAACCATATGATCGCTACCATCACTACACCGAACAGGATGACAGGGACCATGGCTCAAGCGGCATTCCAACGGCACCGGCATTTCAAGCCGTTCAGGCAACACCGGTAAAGAATACAAACTAACTTTGGGTGAACTCCGGTAATGGGTGAACTCCGGTAAAAACAAATTCGGTAAACACGAATTTTGGGTGAAATTGAAAATAAATAACCAATGAAAAATTGAAGTTGAAAATAAAATTCAAACTTGATTTTACTGAAACTCTTTAGTTCAAAAAAAAAAAAATGAGTTGCCATGAATTTAAAAAATTTCAATTGTCCTTTCCTTTATCCATAATTCATTCAAAATTCAAAATCAGAATGTGCAACACGAGAATGTGGAACAAATGGTCCACCAGTTGGTGCAGAACGAAATGGCAAGGATAAGTGCATCAAATTTGGACACAGCAGTGGCCCAGAGCCAGTCGCACGCCAGTTCTACTGCGGGCCACTTGTCCAAAATGGCCATCAAAACAACTTCGGCAGTTGTCACCATGGACAACCCGACGGTTTGTCAATATGCTAGAACACCCTAGACAATAAAACTGAAACCCGCCAAAAGAATGTTTCAAGCATATCCAACTACCTCTCAATGGAGCGGTAACAGTATTCGCAGGTTTTTCAGACCGCTGACATCTGCTCGTGGTTCCATTCTTCTGTCTGTCGATGACAGTTGTTTGCGAACCTTGTCGTAGAAGACATTTTTAGTGTCTAAATTCAGTAGAATTTAGACTAAAATATTGGGGGAAGGTTCAGTGACAAGTACAAATTTGGTGACAAGTACAAGTTTGGTGACAAGTTTAAGTTTAGTGTTTGATGACTAGGGTTCAGTGACAGGGTTCAGATAGGTTCAATTTAGGAGATAAGTTTTGGTTCCAGTAACATCCATTTTCTTTTTAATCTATTCCCCAATTCAGGTCAACAAGGAAAATGCAGCAGCCATGGAACAAGTGCCAACTATGAGCAGTGACAGCGCCCTTCTGGCAAGCACGGGACTACAGTACGAATTCCAAGATGCCCCAAGCGGTTCCGGACACAACCCTTTGGACATGGAGGGTCTGATGGAAAATTTTCCATCGGATAACACAGTGGCAGGACAGTAGTTTCAAATGTGGTTTGTTTAATTAGGGGGAGTGTGTTGTGAGCAATGTGACTTATGTGAATTTGATCCCTTAAATGAACAGTGATGTCTTGTGATTTTCTGTCTATGTTAAATGTATTTATGCTCGATCACGGGTATTCAGAGCAGCTTCGTCGGACTCCATAATAAAGGCATAAAACATCTAAACAGAGGGCTCTTAACAAGCCCAAATGAATCTAAGAGAATGGAACAGCAACAGCAAGAGTTTTACATGGCAATTAGCAGAATCAGATGTGGCCAAGGAAATTGTCACAACAGTCCTAGGAATGAAATGGGACACAGAGAGCAACCAGATGTCGCTGAAAACACCAAAAACAGCTCAGCAATCACAATTATCAGAAACTGATCAGAAAATCAAACTTCCCACCTCCCCATGGCACCATGGCAAGGAGGAGTCTATGAGAGAATGGTGGGCATCACCAAAAAACATTTCAAAGCAGCTGTAGGGCACAATATGTTGACCATGCAAGAATTGTGGACTTTTCTGCCAGAAATTGAGGCAGTAATCAACAGCAGGCCAATCTCTTACATCTATGGTGATGTTAAGAGTCTCAGACTGTTGACAATGAAAGACTTCCTGACAGGGGAAGGTCAGATTGGAGCACCACAGTTTGATGCAAACAAAGATGGAGAATTTGTACGCAGAATGGATAATGCAGCAAAACTGCAGAAGTATTGGGAGACAACCCAGCAAACCCTAGACAAGTTCTGGGACTTGTGGCATCAAGAGTACATCCCGAGCCTGTGGGAAAGGACTCAAGTAACGCACAAACATGGCAGATTGACAGCAACTCAAGAACCCAAAGTGAATGAAGTCGTATTGATTTACAAAGAGAACATGCCCAGAGGTGCATGGAAAATGGGTTGCATTGAGCAGTTAGAGTCCAGCAAAGATGGACAGATTCGCTCAGCAAAAGTCAGAACTGCCAACAGAAACGTGGTCAGCAGACCACTCAATCAATTGTATCCACTGGAAATCAATTCAAAGACAATGGATATCCCAGAGACAGCAGTGACCGTCAAAGTGGATTTACTGGACCCAGCAATTGTCCAGAAACATGTCAGAAATCAGAATTCAAATATAGACCCTGTTCAAAACCCTGCTCAAAAGGCTTCAGCGCCCGATAGAGTCCTGAGGAGTGCAACAGGTAAAGCCACAGCGACCAGCAGCAGTATGATGATTGGAATGCTGTGCATAGTGCTGATGTTGACAGGCATGTCAGAGACAGCAACGCTGAGAAAAGCCGGCAAGGCTTACAGCGAACTATTTTCCAGAACATACATTCTGGAAACCTCAACGGTAAGGCCACCATCATTGGCAGCGCAACATGGATTGCCGCCATTGCCATCAGAATGGCCACCAAAGTCTGTCAGACAGATGCAAACTTATGAGAGATTCAAGGATGCAATCAAGGATCATCCTGTGGATCAGGTGATCAATTCACAGAGTCAAAAGTATCAGATTTGCACCAGTGGAAGGCATGGACATGCGCTCACAGTCCCTGAGGAAGTGCAATGCCATATTTCACCAAGAAATTTTGTCAAGGCAATGAAAGTTACGCTTTACGCACAGGGACAGATTCCACAGAAAGAGAAAGCATACAGATGCTACATCAGAATCAAAGAAATCATCACACACACCAGTTTTTGGGGAGCAAAAGGTATTACAGGCAATTTTGAGAAATACCAGCGAGTTGGTGTGGTAGCCTGCAACTATGCAAGAATTAACAAAATGTTCAGAGTAACACCTTTAGTGGAAATGGAGCGCAGAGTGTGGACAACGAATAAAACCCTGAATGTAGAATATTCATGGTTCTGCCGCGACAAGGAAAATGTTGTTAGCAACTTCTACATGGAAGAAGGAACTGTGGCTTCAGTTGATGGAAAGACTGTAATCAGTGACTTGCAAGGTTTCAGCCAGTGCAGAGCCATGATGGGACATTGTAGAGATCACAATTATGGAATCACAGTGTGGGATACTGAAAACTTCAAGCATCAATGTGCATATGAAATAATTGGCAGATTCAAAGCAGAAATATCTGGCCAGACAATTATTGTGTCAAAACTACAAGCAGCATATTCCCACAGCAACAGGACAAAGAGACCAGTGGGCTCAGAATGCATTCCAGGAGACACATATTACACCAACCAAGGAGGTGTATTCATCCAGTTTGACAGAAGAGACAATGTGCCTGTGGAATGGGAGGCTAAAGAGTCAACAATCAGTGGAACCCTGTACGCCAGATTGGACAACAGAAACTATAAGTTTCAATTCCTGCAACATGTAGTCGGAGAAATGACTCAAGCGCAATTTGCAATTGTATTTGTGGTGCGGTATTTCGAGGGGGGATATTTCGAGGGGGGTATTTCGAGGGGGGCGGGGTATTTTGAGGGGGGGGGGGGGGGTATTTCAAGGGGGGTAATTTGAGGAAATACAGTATTCATATTTGGCACACGTCCAAGTTATTGTTTGCAAGAACAGTAGGGAGAATGAAAGATGCAGGATTTTCATCTGCGTCACCAAAAATGGCTGTGGTATGCAATTAAGCAACAGCAAATGGTCACTAACGCTGACCAAAATACTAGCTGCCACTTGTGTTGACTTAATTGCATTGCGCAGCCATTATCGGTGACGCATACGGAAATCCTGCGTCTTTCACTCCAGTACGTATAAAACGCAAATAGTAACTTCGACGTGAACCAAATTCATACACACTTTTTGGACAAATTTGTAGATGCTGCGACGATAAGATTCCACCTAAGACCTTACAATCAGACTTTCTATAACGATTTGTCAATCAAACTCATATCGTTTAAGTCGGATTGAATAAAATGTATTGTGAACCGAATGGAATTCGTCCATTCAAGTTCAAATTACAAAACATACGACATTGGTAACCAAGGACCGAATCACTGACTCGTTTCATGTCCGCCGAGTTGAACATGTTTGATATGAACCATAAATATTTTGGGTCTATAGACAGCAATACACAGAAAGGAATAAAATATAAAAAATGATGTGTAGAATTACCATTACTTGTCATTTGAACACTACAGTCCTACATGCCATCAGAGTTGTGAAAGCGTATTTATGCTTACCCAAAATACTCGGGTAAATGGGTATTTATATTTACGCGTAGGCTTACGCTTTTACAAAATACCCGTACGCTTTATGGTGCCAAAAAATTGACCGCATGCGTGCAATAATGCACTGGAAATAGCGGCACATGTAGAAATTGTGTCATAGTCTGGTTTATTGAAAGTAATAATTTTGGAGGCCGAAAATGGATTCCGACGACGATGTTGTCGCCGTCGACAGCACGAAGTCCGAGTTAGAAAATGAAGAGGACTTACCGTATTTCCTCGATATACCCCCCCCACCTCGTTCTACCCCCCCCCCCCCCCTCTCGGGACCACTATGAAACAATCACCCCCCCTCGAAATACCCCCCCCAAATTGAGTGTAAAGGGATTGTACATAACAATAACTGTAGTTTGTGTTCTGTGTAGTGATGTAAAAAGCGCCAGACTTTTGGCGCCAAGCGCCAATGGCGCCAGGGGATGATGGCGCCAAG
>OZ038451.1:3185501-3238501 GCA_964036195.1 Sphaerolaimus hirsutus | reverse complement strand
ACAATCACCCCTGGGGGAGTATTTCGAGGAAATATTTGAAGTACACTTCGTGCAGAATAGTTGAGACTTTTTGCGCTGCGTGATTAATGTTGCCAGAATTTCGAAATGGTTGATATGCAAAACATTTGGTTACTATACATGGGTACCCTGGGGGGTTGACTACACATGCCCAGGATGACCGCCCCTCAAGTTCAAATCTGCATATATTCCTAGTGTACAAACATATTAACTCAGTTTGTTCATGTTTCAGAATAGTTGAGACTTTTCTTGTTTTGGGCAGTAGCCACCCAGTATCTCACTTTAAAGTCTATATCCACCTCCTATGTTCATTTTTTAACAAAAGTTTCACCATGGCAACTGCTTGCCTGCGGGGCAGGCCTGATACGCACATCTGCCCGATACACACATTTGCCCGTTCTTTTCACTTGACACTTTCTCAAGTGATTTTCAGATGTGAGTAAAGTGAACAAAGTTGCGCAATGACATTAGTGAACTTTTTTCATTTCACTCATATCTGAAAATCACTTGATAATGTGTCAAGTGAAAAAAACAGTGAAAAATAGCCATTTTTCACTGTTTTTCACTTGACACTTTTTGAAGTGATTTTCAGATATGAGTGAAGTGAAAAAAGTTCACTAATGTCATTGTGCAGCATTTTTCACTTCACTCATATCTGAAAATCACTTGGAAAAGTGTCAAGTGAAAAACGGGCAAATGTGCGTATCGGGCAGATGTGCGTATCAGTGCACCCCCCTTGCCTGCATCGCTGAGCTCTGTGTACAGCAAGAAACATTCTAAGCATGAACAGCATATGGCAATGCATATATGGAAATGTGGCATTTATTAATTTTTGCTGCAATTTTGCATTCATTGCCAGCAACTCTGAAGTGGAGGCAGGCATACTAGTCTGTGTGGCTATTTGGTGTGTAAATTTGAGGTTTTGGCCTTGCTCTATTAGGGAGAAAAGTTGGCCCAACTGTGAATGAGTAATGTGCAATTATTTTGGATGGAATGAAGATGGAAGTTTGTAAGTGCTATAACTTTTGATTGGAAAGAGATATTGAAAAAACGTTTTTGTCATATTAATTCTCTCTGTCTAAAGTATGTTATAGACTGTTCAATAACCAAATTTTCATGCTGCAAACCTCAGTAAAATAAGCATGAAATATTTAGACACCATTGAAAACTTTGAAGTGCCATAACTTATGATTGAAAATAGATATTGAACTCATTTCTGTTTTAAATGAATCCTCGTTGTCTAAAGTATATGATAGCATGTTCAAAAAAATTATTTTTTCATGTTCAAAAACTGGGTCAAATTGACATATGGAATTTAGACATCGCTAAACCGACCACAAAAATAGAATCTGCAGGTTGTCCCGATCATTTGAAGTGTTGAATGATTCAAATCAGCCCAGAAATGGTTGAGTTATTAAGCTTCGAAGACAATCCAGATTGCCCATTTTTTGTATATTCATTGACCATCTTTTTATAGACCCCCCTTATCTCAGGCCTGGGGGTTTATTTGAGCAAACAAAAATTTTCCGTAGTAGCCCCAGCATCAAGCTCCAACATACTCAAACGGCATCAAAATTGGGCAAGGGACAAGAAATTGGGAAGCAAAAAAGTGCAGTGGACCCCCAGCCTACTGTTTCTCTATGTGTGAAAAGTCTCAACTATGCTGCACGTTAGTGTATTTGGGGATAAATAGCTGAAACATTTTCTGGGGGGTCGGGGATCAAAAGATAGCAGAGGCTCAGGATCAATAGCAGAGCAACTTCTGCGATAGATACCGCAAATCCTCAAATAAGACCCCCCTCGAAAAACTCCCCCCTTGAATAACTCCCCCCTGTTGGCGAGGTGAGTAAAAAATAACTCCCCCTTGAATAACTCCCCCCTCCTGAATAACTCCCCATGTGTATGGAAAGGATACAATACGAAATACATAAGAGTATTAGCCAATGGCAGTGACAGCAGATACATACATGATGTGTATGCAGTAGGGTGTCAACTTTCCGTTTTCCGTTTTCCGTTTTCTGCTTTCCGCAGGCAAATTTTTTTCCGTTTCCGTTTCCGTTTTCCGGCTGCTAAATTTTTTTTCCGTTTCCGTTTCCGTTTTTCCGGCTCATTTTCCGTTTTCCGGCTAAAACTTCAGTTTTTCCGCCTTTTTTTCCGTTTTCCGGCTCAATTGTCTGTTGTTCCAACTTTATTCCATTTTCTGACTCAATTCACTGTTTTCTGTTTCAGCCAAACTGGTAAACATGCATGCAGGTTCTCAATTATGTGAATTGTTTCTATTTCTAGCAAGATTTCTGCAAATTTTTTGATTTCTGGATAAATTTCTGCAATTTTTTTTCCATTTCCGGCAAAATTTCAGCAAATTTTTTCCGTTTCCGGCATAATTTCAGCAAATTTTTCCGTTTCCGTTTCCGTTTTCCGGCAAGTGTGAATTTTTTTCCGTTTCCGTTTCCGTTTTCCGCCAAAAAGTTTTTGTTGACACCCTAGTATGCAGTAGTGATGGAAAAGCGCCATGGCGCTGGCGCCTGGCGCTAGCGCCAAAGCAAAAAGCGCCATGGCGCTTTTGGCGCTTGGCGCCTTTTTGCTGTGGCGCCATTGGCGCTTGGCGCTGGGATTTGGTAAAGCGCCATGGCGCTTTTGGCGCTTGGCGCTATGACGCCGTGGCGCCATTGGCGCTTGGCGCTAGTGTTTTAAAAAGCGCCAAAAAAGCGCCAAGAAGTTCTAAAAGTTCATTATTATATTATTCAAAAAGACCTTGTAAGTAAAATTTATATAAGTATACCTATGTGCTACTGTAAATGTATTCCAGGATCAACATACCCTATTTTTGATTACTTTTGCAAACAATATCCCTGTGATTGCATGCGTATTCAACACTTTTCCCATCTAATCATAATTTGGAGTTTATCAGGGGGGGTCCTTTTGTGACTATTCATGGGACTGGTAACACTCTTCACATACGTTTTAGCTATATCACTATACTGAGCTAGATCCTTGCAGTTTTGTTTAAGCAGGGTTAAATGACCCTGTAAAGTGTAAAGTTAAGTGATAAACATCATGCAAAATTTCGTAAATACACCTTTCTAATTGAACAATTGCAATCCGAAATTTGAAAATTTATTATCCAGTGTTCAAAAGTGACTAGCAAAACTCTAAACTGCAATATGCCAGTAAAAAATCTCAAGTATACAAAAAATTGAAAACTTCATTTGAAAATTTCAAACTATTTTTGGGAAAAAAAACAGATCTAATTTCGAAAAGTAATTTTAAAAAACACCTAAAAATCTAAGCACCTTTTTACAGATGGTTTGCTATAGTGAGCACAAACTCCCAGCTGTAAAATACATATCATGATAAAAAGAACAAAAGTGACTGGAGTAGTCGATTTAAATATTGCGATTCAAACGAATAAATAGCATTGCATTAGCATGACTGCATATATGAGCAGCAAAATTTTTTTTGGCGCTGGCGCTATTGGCGCTTGGCGCTAACATCCTCTGGCGCCATTGGCGCTTGGCGCCGTGGTCTAGAAAAGCGCCATGGCGCTTTTGGCGCTTGGCGCTATTTTGCTGTGGCGCCATTGGCGCTTGGCGCTGGACTTTGAAAAGCGCCATGGCGCTTTTGGCGCTTGGCCCCAAAGTCCTGGCGCTTTTTCCATCACTAGTATGCAGTGTATACACATATTTTTGTTGTTGTGTACAGTTAAATATTTGAATAACATGAGTTGAGAGCAGGCTGTCTGTGAAAGTATACCTCGTGGTATACAAGCGTGGTAAACAAGGCAGGAATATCATTTTGTTAAGCATGCAGTATTAATTTTTTGCACGGTTTTGTTTACATTGATTTACACTAACGCGACACTTTATGGGTTATGCGGGGTGCGTGCAACAGGGGTCAATTCATTATGCGCAGTACATGTGTTCACTAACGCACATCATTTGGAACAAATCGTGGGACATAAATTTGGCATACCACAGATGAAAATGTTTTTTTCGGGGTAAGCATGGTATAACTTGACAGAACCAGAGTAAAATCATGGGTGGCAGAATCAATATTTTGTTAATGATGATAAGTGGTAAGAACAATGTAAAAAATATTGTGAAGAGAATTGAAGATAAATTATGAAAACAGTGGGAGTCTACATGACGCAGCTGCGTGGGAAATGACACCCTGTCAATTTAAAAAGACATATTTCATAGGCTAAATAGTGTAGAGCAAAATGAACATGGTTGGTTTTAGTAAAATTCGTTTTACTAAAATTGTATTTTATTTTTATTAAAATTGTATTTTATTTTAATTTTATTCATGTTTCATTTTATTTTATTTTATTTTATTCTGAAATGTCATTAATAAAATAAAATGAAACCATTTTACAAAAATTTTACAAAAATTTTACAATTTTTACAAAAAATCGAAATATTGGATGCAAGGCCATAAAACGATGGCTAGTAGCATGCAGATGAATACAAAAAATTAATGTAGACTTGTGACACGTGTTGCGATGCGACGCAGGTAGGTATCTTGAATGTTGACCCTCACAGAGGCCGGATTGATATGTAGCCAATTGATATGTTGCCACTCCTGAGTGAAGATAGCTAAAAAAATTTTTATTTTTAGGGGGTGGAGGCTTGCGGGGTTCAATATATGGGCTTTTTAAAGGTATGGAATAAAGAAAATAGGAAAAAAACACATAAGTTAGTGATTGTTAAGGTGAAAATATATGAAAAGATGTGAAAATTTACAATTTTGGGCAAAAATGTTTTTCAATCACAACAATGAAAGCAACAACAAGGCAAATTGGCAGCTACAATCTTAGGCAACAATGTGCAAGAAAACCTTTGCTAGAATTTTATAGATGCTTGATTTATTGTAAAATTTTACAAAAATTCAAATTTTTGTACAATTTTACTAAAATTTTACTAAAATTTGAATTTCAGTAAAATTGTATTTTTATTTTATTTATTTTCCATTTTATTTTATTTTATGTTTTTCTTCAATTTTCCATTTTATTTTTATTTTTCTCTGAGATTTTGCCAACCCTGCTCCTGAATGATGGGTGCATGTTTGGTTAGTGGGGGGAATGAAATTGTGAAAATTGGTGTCACTTTTTACACATCACCTATCCAAAATATTTGTATGGCATAAAAAAATACACAATATCACCATTTTAGTGTCTTGGACTCTTGATCAGAGTTGTTAAAAGTACTGAACTTTTTTCAAAGTATACGTAAACATAATGTATTTATTGTTTACTCACCCCGTGAGTACAGAAAACATTAAGTAATTTTTTTACTTTTACTCATGAGTAAACATTAGTAAAATACTTTTACCCCTGGAAAACGTAAAAGTGAGTATTTTTTGGAATTTTGCCCCAATTTTCAACCAAAATCACTAATTTTCATACTTTTTGACAATTTGAACCTTCAAATTCACTAGTTCATGTGTCATGAGCCTATTTTCAGCTATTTTTGGCAATTTTCTCGTATTTTTCACGGTTTTTCTCCATATTTCCAATCTATGCCTTGAAAAAGCCTATCTAAAATACAATTTCTGTACTCGAGTACTTTGAAAAAGTATACATAAAAGTGAGTACAGTTACTTTTTTCAAAGTATACATAAATGTATTTACTCAGTACTCAAGTATACTTTTTGAGTAAATGTAAATATGTTTTAACAACTATGCTCTTGATTAGCATGATTATAATTTGCAAGGCAATACTGCTTTACTTCTGAATACAAATGTATGGCTTTCCCGCAAAACATCTCAAAAGCATTGCTGAAATGTTAGTTTAAGTACGCGACACTTACTTTCAGAATGTGACAAGGACTCAAAAGTCTAAATGCAATAATTTGATGCAAAAAAAATTCAAAAAGTATTGAAGATTCAAAAATTTGAAAAGTAATCAAAAATATAAGAAAACGTTATTCGAAAACTATTTTTGGACAAAATTGAAATTCAAAAAGTTGTTTTGAAAAAAAAACACTTAAAAATTTTAATACTTTTTCCCAGAGGGTTTGCCATCGTTAGTGCAGCCCCAGATGAACTTCACAGGGCTTACTCACCAGCTGAGAGACAAAATCAAACCATTGGGCCACGCCCAATCAAAGCATTGTTTTATCCAGAACAGAAGCACACTATGCACTATCTTCATCAGGCATGCCAATTGTTCTATTTGGCCTGAATTGGCAATTTTCTGCCAAGGCCGTGCAACTTTGTGCCGCTGCAAATCCATTCGCGGTGTCTGTTCAGTTCAGCGGTGCTATAATTGTGAAGTTCCAGGCGCCGACAACTTTGTTTGCCTTATGGCGCCATGAAACCCGGAAATCGGCTCTCAACAGATCAGCCAAAATGCCTGTGACCGATTAAAAATTTTCGGCCACATATTTTATCTAATGTGATGCAATAAAAAACGCTTGCATCACATCAAAAAGATCTATCGGCGCCTGGCACTCCACAATTGCGTCAGTGTCCGCTAATAGCTTTATTCGCACAGCGGATTTTCACGCGGCGCGCAGGCATTCAGGCGCGCTGCGAAAAGAAAAAAGTCAAAAGAAGGAATTATACCATGAAATCCCGATAAAATGTCATGCAGTGTCAAATCGAAAGTCATCATGTAAAATGTAAAATGTCATGAAACTGTCAAATCAAAAGTTACACAAAATGACGAGCATCTTGTAAAAATAAGAATTGACATTTTACAGGGGCATTGCATGACATATTACATTTAACTTGATTTGACACTGTCTAAAAATTGATCAGACCTGTATTTTTGAAGAAAAAATTGACGTGGTATATATACCGTATTTATCCGTTTATAACACCCGGGGGTTATACAAAATCAGAGCATTTTTCAGAGATCTTTTTGAAAACTTGTATAGCACCCGGGTGTTATTAGGTCAAGGGGGGTGTTATACATGGGAAATTCATTAAAATATTAACTCACATAAACACAGTAAAATAGACTTTATTAACATGGTATTTATGACTTTTTCTACTAAGACGGTAACAATAGCTATAATTTCCATTATATCTACGACTTTTTGTAATAAGTGATGAAAAACGCTAGAAAATATTGCGTGTAGAATATCCCGTGTGCTTTCATTTTCTACAGACATCCCCCCGACATATTTTTTTTGTTCCCAGCTATTTGAATTTGTATTTCGAGCCTAGCCAATTCAATGTTTTTTTGAAACATAGCATAGCACCCCCAGGGTGCTATAAAATTGTGTAGCACCCCAGGTGTTATGCACAGGGGGGTGCTATAAACGGAGAAATACGGTAATCGGTATCCCATGTTCTGGTCGTTTTTTGTTGAATCAGTCTGTGGGATATGTTTTTGTTATGCGCGCATCCAATACATGCCTTGCCTTTTAATGAGGTAAGGAAATATGTATCGCCTGCCTGTTGCGTGTTTTTTGCAACATCGATTTTTTTGTGCGCGCTCATTTGCGGGTTGGACGGGTGAGGTATCGATTGCAGGCGACCTCTTATAATGTAATAAAACAATTGGCGTGTGTTGCGCGGGGTACAGCTGCAAAAATAAGCGTGGTACGTGGTATACTGAAAAGTGCGGGATCTCGCGGACAGCCTGGTTGAGAGACTGCATCTGCAATGATTTGAGTTAAAGTTTTCTGAGGAAAAAATAACTCCCCCCCCCTCGATTAACTCCCACCCCCCCTGAATAAGTCCCCCCTCCAAAACATCTGACAAAAAAATAACTCCCCTGGGGTCTTATTAGAGGATTTAGGGTAGTTGGAGCATTTTGGGGGGCAACCCCCAATTAGTGATGTAAAAGCGCCATGGCGCTGGCGCCTGGCGCTAGCGCCAAAGCAAACAGCGCCATGGCACTTTTGGCGCTTGGCGCTCAAATGCTCTGGCGCCATTGGCGCTCGGCGCCATGCTTCCGAAAGGCGCCATGGCGCTTTTGGCGCTTGGCGCTATTATCCGGTGGCGCCATTGGCGCTTGCCGCTAGCATTTTAAAAAGCGCCAAAAAAGTGCCAGAGAATGAAAAATTTACGCTGTGATAACTGACTGCAAATTGTGTAAGCTCGATGGCCAATTCATTTTATGGCTATTTTTATTCTTATGAATGAAGTGTGCATCATACTACCTGTCGTAAAAGTCTTAAAAGTCATGTAAAATGCCCTGTAAAATATGAAACATATTGAAATTTGACATTCTATGGGGTCTTTCAGATGACATTTTACAGAATATTTTACATGACATTTGACATTTTACAGGTGTTTTTTTACAAAACTTTTGGCATTTTACTGGTAATTTGACACTTAACAGAGTTTTACAAGGTCTGGGAGTGTCCCCAGCAGGGAGGGGCACATACAAACTGGGGTACACTGGGCACATACAAATTTGCATGTGCCCAAACCTGGAAACATACATTTTGTTTACAGTTTGTATGTGCCCAAACCACCAGGCACATGCATGTTTGTATGTTCCCGCGGCTGGGCACATACATGCGCGTGTGCGCGTGTATGTTTCCAAAACGCGGGCACATACAATTTTTAAGAACTCTGTATGTTCCCTATCGCGGGCACATACATATTTTGAAGAAAAAAAATTAGGTAAAGAAAAACGGGATATCAGCGGGCGCCTAAATTCACTTTGAATCATTCTCTAGGTAAATGAATGTGCATGAATGTGCAACGAGGCGAGTACAACAAAATGATTGCAAATCACTGTGTGATAATTGGCAATAATTTAATTTAATAATCAACACACATTTTGGAGTCTGGAGTGTTTGCCTCCAAGGCGCCACACCACTGTGAACTCATTCCATGTACAGTTGTAAAGTAAATAGTATTTATGATGAGTGACAATAATTTTTTCCTAGTAGCCTAGTTTTATCAAACCGCATGCCTTTTCAAGTACCTATATCCGACTGCACCATTGATTCACAGAGCGATGCGACAACCTGGCGGCAAACACAAAGCTGCCGCCGAGTTACCGCGCAGCTCTGTGAACGTGCAGCAGCTACTTGCAGCCAGCGCAACAGTGCTCAAACTCGTACAGACTCATACATGTTTTCAGCGCCATTGCGCTGGCTGCAGTAGCTACCGCATCTTCACAGAGCCGCGCGGCAACACGGTGATTACTTTGTGTTTGCCGCCACCGCGCCGCACCACTGTGTGAACTTGCTCTGTGAAATTTGCACATGCAATAATCTGTCGATTAACATATTTCTAATTGTCCAGCTGACACGCGCTGATAATTAGAAATCTGCACATTGAGATAATTGACAGACATAATTATCCATGCATTCTTTGATCATGCGGGCAGATTTCTAGTTATCAGCGCGTGTCAGCTGGATAATTAGAAATCTGTTAATTGACAGATAATTAACATGTCGGATGATTTGAATGTCAGATGTCAAGCATACCTGTTTTACATTTACTAGAAAAATACCTATGTATACTTGAGTACAGAGTAAATGCTTGTATGTTTCATATGCAGAAGTACCTGTACTCGCTTTTACATATACCTTTTGAAAGTAATTGGGTTTAGAAAACATATTTCTGATAGGGTTTTTATGCGGTTTTTATAGGTTTTATTATGACTTAACACAAAAAAATGTAACATCACTTATTTTTATTTTATGTAACATTTTCACCAAATTCAGATATCAGAAGAAAAATTAAAATACAGGGAAACATGAAATGAAAAGGTTATTTGGGGATGCGTGTAGGCCACTGTGTAAATATGTGTACAATGCAATGTGAACACTTGTGTCAATATCAACTAGTGTGTAGAGAGCATAAGTCTCACTTTGAGCACCTGCAACGTTTGTGCATGCATGGTGGCCCAAAAATGACATTTGAAGTATTTACATTTTTACATTTAATTTTTAAAAAATCTAGGTATGAATAATGATATAAAAAACATTTTTTCAAAAAGTATTCATGCTCATCAAGGCAAATTTTTTTCTAAATTTCACTATCAGTGGGTCACCTGGTAAACTACTCAATAATAAAAACCAATAATCAAAGTCAATTCTAGTCATGGAAAATGCCGTCGCGGAACACGGCACTAGCGTTGGTAAAGTCAACCCGAATACCTGGTTTTCGTGTCCCGGTATTCGGGTCGGCATTTACCAACGCTAGTGCTGTGTTGTTCTGCAAACAATGCGGCACTGGGGTTGGGAAACGAGAACCTAACTTCCGTACCCGAAACAGTTTCGGGTTTAGTTTAGTTTAATAATGCTAGTGCACTTTCCATGTTCTAAATGCACTAGCGTTGATAAATTATACTAAACCCGAAACTGGATTGGGTACCGAAGTTCGGTTCTGGTTTCCCAAGCCTATAGTGCCGCGTTGTTCGCAGAATAGTGCATCACTAGCATTTGTAAATACCGGTTGGAACCTCGGTTGCCATTTTGCAGGGCATTTTACATGACTTTTGGACTGTGTAAAATGTCAAATGTCATGCAAAGTGTCAAAAGTCATGGAAGGCAAGTGCCAAGCGCCAGCGCCAGACATTTTGTTCCTGGTCCCAGTCAAAAATAGCGCCAAGTGCCAAAGGCGCCATGGCGCTTTTCATGGCCATAGCGTCAAGCGCCAATGGCGCCACAGCAAAAAAGCGCCAAGTGCCAAAAGCGCCATGGCACTTTTTGTTTTGGCGCTAGCGCCAGGTGCCAGCGCCATGGCGCCTTTACATCACTACATCGGACACTTGACTTTACACTTTACGGGGTGCGGAAATGCAAGAATGTGGCATTATCGGCGTCATTATCGTTGCTCGCAATAGTTATGAAAACACCGGGTGCTTGATTCACAGATAAATGCATTGATGGATTAATTACAACGTTTACAGCTTGGCAGGTGAAACGTAAAATGAATTGTCATGAAAGTGATTTATATTTTCATGTATATGGCCCACACTGATCCAAATGAACACGTTAAATATGATCCACTGCAGATTAATGTGGCTGCACAAATATCTTGTGCAAACAATAACGGTGATTGGTCAGCATGTTCATGCGACAAATACCGTAAAATTAACTTGACCCTAATTGATTTTCAGCGGCAAATACGGTGCATGTTCCCCGATTTGGAAACATGCAAATTTTGAAGAACTTGTATGTTCCCCAAACTGGGCACATACACGTTTTTCTGAAATGTATGTGCCCGAAATCATGGGGAACATACACGCGTGTATGTTTCCAAGCGCGGGCACATGCACTTTTTTCAAAAGTTGTATGTGCCCGAAGCTGGAAACATACATTGATTTGATCACATGTATGTTCCCAAATATGGGGAACATACATACTGGGCACATGCAGGGGCACATACGTATGTGCCCCTCCCGGACAGCCTGGTCCCCAGGTAGAATTTCTACCTTTAGTGTTATGTAAGAAAGCTTTTTGGCTTTCATTTGGCTATTATTACATTCTGGGAGACAATGGAAGTCATAAGGTGATGAAACCGATAGGTGAACTGTGCCTGCGTCATAAAAGGAAAATATTTTGGCGCTGGCGCCATTGGCGCTTGGCGCCATAGCCTCCTGGCGCCATTGGCGCTTGGCGCCGTGGTCTGGAAAAGCGCCATGGCGCTTTTGGCGCTTGGCGCTATTTTGTCGTGGCGCCATTGGCGCTTGGCGCTGGACTTTGAAAAGCGCCATGGCGCTTTTGGCGCTTGGCGCTAAAATCCTGGTACTTTTTACATCACTACCCCCAATCACCCTACGAGACCCCTGTTTTGTACAATGTGAATTGTTGTTTTGTTATGTGATGATTGTGTTTGATGAAAAAAATGTGCAATAATCAATAGAAGTGATCGATAAATTCATCTAAAAGAGAAGGACGTTGTCCAATGCTCAACCCAACAGCAAGAGCACTCTCTTAAAAATTTTATGCTTACGCTTTTTTACGCTTTCCTAGGTATTTTAAAAATACCTTATGCTTTTTGTATCCATACTCAAAAATTGGAAAGTGTATTTATGTGTATGCTTACGCTTTTTAAAAATACCGGTACTTTAACAACTCTGCATGCCATAGGTTCAACACAATCTCATGGGAAATTGTACCTGGCATATTGCCAAGGAGCATGTGCTGCGGTGCGCTGACTGCAATCGATGACTCACTGTACTATGTTGGGGGATGGACTGGAGTCAACAGGGCAGAAATTGCCAAATACAACGTCACCACTGGCACATGGGCAGATGTCCCTGAGCGGCTTGCCAATGCATCGCACAGACACAGTGTAATACATGTTTGGTGAAACAGGTAAGCCATTTAACAGTATGTCTGGTTCAAATAAGTGTGAACAGAATAAAAAACAATCATTCAGAATGCGGGCACCCATACTCCATTTGACACTGTTGAAACTGACTGCGGAAATTGATTTCCCCATCTGCATTGGCACTGAAATGGCACATAGCATTCGAAAAATAACCCGTGATTTATATTTTCAAAAATCACAATAAATATAAATAACCCGTGATTTATATATATTTATATTTTTTCCAAATTCTGAGTGATATATTTATATATATTTTTTAAATTTGCGAAAAAAATCACTGAGAAAATCACCCATACTTGATACATTGTTGTGCAGTGATTGCGCTTTATGACTAAAACATGTAATCTGTGCAAGAGAAATTTAAAAAAATTTTGAGAAATATTCTCCAGAAAATCTCTCTGCTCATGTAGAGCATTATTGGGTTTAAATGGTATATGAAGCAGGTAAATATTTCCATCAAGTTTTCCACTACTGAATGCTGTATAAATATGTTCAGTTTTCACAAATGCCATGAATTTTGGTGGGGTGGTGTTGGCAAATCACTAGTTTGATCACAACTCAAACTCAAATGATGACAAATGGTGATATCACCAGCAATTAGTTTTCATTTTGTATGTGACAAAGATGTAAACTGTTTTAGTAACTTTTTATTTATGTCATCCTGCTATGAATTCTATGGTTATGTTTTTGGTATAAAGCATCTCTCTATCTTATAAGATACTTTTCTGAAATAAAAAATGACTGAATCAAAAAATACCAATTTGGTGTGATCAAAATTTATCTACAGTGATTGAGAGCTCAGTTCACCATTTTTGAAAACTGATGATGCTTGGTGACATGTGCAGCAATGTCAGCTGTTTTCAAATATGGAGAACACTGTGGAAAACTGTCACCATGGTGTCATCACAATGTCACCAAAATGTAGCCATGTGCCCAAAAATGAGTTTTCACAGCACACCACCATAGAAAAAGTGCTGAGCATGAGCACCTAGTCAAACATCCATTGCCACAACCAGGCGCTTGAGTGCTAAATGTTTGCAGTGCAAAATATTTTTGAAGTTGTCATTGAGGTTGAACTGAAGGTTGAATTTTTCTGTGATATTTGCTTGATGTTTTAACTTGTAAAATATAGTATAAATGAATACTGTTTGTGGAATGATAATAAATAAACTGTGGTATATTAGAGTACATTTTTTTGAGCTTGTAAATGGTAAATAGAGCCCAGAATATCACTTGAAATTGAAATAAAGTGCAAGTGATTTTTTGAGATTTTTTTCAAGCTTAGAGTTATTTTTTCAGTAATTTAATTATATTTTCTGGAGACCTAGAGTGATTTATATATATTTATATTTTTTCCAATGTTGGAGTGATATATTTATATATATTTTCCAAAAAATCGGTGATTTTTTTGAATGCTAATGGCACATAATTGACTTTTGTATTTAAGAGAATGCTCTTTACAACAACTGAAAGGACACTGCAAAGCCAAATATGTGATTTGTGATTTGACCTCTCATTGAGGTTTTTCCTTTTCCGCATGTCAAGGTCCAATACTTAAATAGTTTCAATTAGGAAGTGAAAGTGTTTCCTCAACCATACCAGAGTTGTTTAAAGTACTCAACTTTTTTCAAAGTAAATGTGAAGTATTTTATTTTTACTCCCACCTGAGTATACTCCGGTTACTTTACACCTTGCACGCGTGGTTCCCGCTGGAAGTGTGCCAATGATGGTTAGCGCGTGCGAGTTTCACAAAAAAAGATGACAAAGTTGATTGTTGTTATAATGTTATTCATCAACATACCGTATTACCTCGAAATACCCCCATGGGGGTTTATTATTTCGCCAGCAAAATTTGAGGGGGGGTTAATTCGAGGGGGGGGGTTTATTCGAGGGGGGTTTTTATTATTTCGTCAGAAATTTTCGTGATATTCATAGTAAAGAATACGCTTTTTCATCACAAAAACGGTAATAAACGTGAGAAAGTAGGTCATATTTGGGCTATAGGTGTACATCTGTACACAAATGAGCGTAAAAGTGTCACTGCAATCCAAGTTAGTAGTAATAAATACATCATGTACATTGCATACACGATGTCCATCATTCGGGAGGGGGGGTATTTCGAGGGGGGGTTTATTATTTCCCCAGCCCATTTTGAGGGGGGGTTAATTCAAGGAGGGGTTAATTCAAGGGGGGGGGGATAATTCGAGGTAATACGGTATTCACATCAATGAATTTTTTGACCTTTTTACAGAAATCGCATGATTTAATAATCATTGGCACGCTTCCAACATGAGACATAAATCAGTGCGAGGGCAGAGTATCATGTATGCTGAGTATACAGAGAATGTAAAGTGAATTTTTAGTTTTACACTACATAAAATGTAGTGTTACACACTAGTATTCTTACTCAAGGAATAAGCTAAAGTGAGTATTTTGTATTTCTTACCCAGGATAGCATAAAAGTAAGTAAAACAAAGTGAGAATTGTTGCTTTTCCCATCATAACTTCACAGCTGCTGCTATTTTCACAGCATTTTTAGTGGTTTTTCCCCATTCAATCTTTTCATTTACATTTTCTATGCCTGCATACTTTCAAAAGGAATGTGTAAAGGTGAGCACATTTATTTTTTCAGTAGAAACGTAGGTAAACATTTTTACTCAGTGCTCGGGTATATGTATTTTTGAGTTATGTTAAACATGTGTTAACAATTATGAATCATACCGCACTGTCTCCAGAAACTGGTAGAAGCACTGCAAATTTCAATGGTAATTAAAAAATATAAATTTGAATTTGAAAAAGGAAAGTTTTTCCAAATGCTTTATGTAGGAAAGTTTTCAGAGGAAATGTAAATGCAAATGTACTCTGTACTCATATTTATACATGTACCGTTTACATATTTACATTTATACATGTAAATACTCTATTAAGGCGACTATCACCTAACCGATTACCGCATTACCGAGTACCAATTGTTTTCAGCACATTTTTGGGGGTCGCATTATTGGAGGGGTCGCTTTACTGGAGGGGGTCGCATTGTATTTTTCAACAACTCAACTGTTCATGTAACTCTAGTATGAGCATGGCATTGTAAAGCAGAGTTGTCAAAAGTACTGAACTTTTTTCAAAATAAATGTAGGGGGGGGGGGCTTATTCGAGGGGGGGGGGGGGCTTATTCGAGGGGGGTTATTATTTTGCCAGAAATTTTCGTAAAAACAGCAGTAAATAATGTGCTTTTACATACCCAAAACTGGTAGTTCACTAGACTAAACGGGATATATAAGTATGTATGAATGTACATAACTACACAAACAATGCTAAGTGTAGCTGCAGTGCAAATTGACACCTATTAATACATCATGTAAACACCTTCCCGATCAAGTCCGGCCCCCCATTTTTTATTTTACTTCTGACATCATATCTCCTGTTCTAGGACGCGCCAGAAGCTGAAACGTGGGGTAGATATTGGCGCAACCCCCCTCTACTTCGCATGAATTGAAGGGGTCGCGGCGACCCCCTACAGGGTGGGTTGCCGAGTGCAAAAAAAATTTGCAGCTTTTTTAGTGTCCCACACATGTCCGGCCCCTACTGATTTCTTTCACTGCGGGTGCCGTACCTCCACCTGTGGGAGGGGTATAAATCTAAAATTTTGGGGATGTGTTGCCAACACCCCTCCCCTACTATACACTTGCCAGGCGGTCTTTGGCAACTCACCACACTGGGGTGCAAAGTTTAAAATTTATTAAAATGTTACTGTCCCACACAAGTACAGCATCCAATTGAATTTCAAAAAATGGACACTTTTGTGTTGTTTTAACACTTATGTGGTTGACAATGTGAAATAAGCATGAAATATCCTCTAAAAATATCTTATCCAACCTAAAACTGCCCACCACATGAACCCTTCCCCCCAAGTGGGTGACAAAAAATTACTTTTTACAACTTTTTCATCAGACACTTGAACTGCTGGTTTACAATGATTTATAGAGGATGGTTAGAGGTTTCAAATTGTGTAAAAAACCTTACCTCAAAAATTCCTTCATAAGAAAATTTGCTGGGGGTAAATTTAAAATTGTGAATTTTGCCTATTTTTGTTCCTGCAATGATGTCATTTTTACAATTTGAAATTCAGCCCCAGCAAATTTTCTTATGAAGGCATTTTTGAGGTAAGATTTTTTACACAACTTGAGACCTTTAACCCTCCCCTATAAATTATTGCAAACCAGCCGTTCAAGTGTCTAATAAAAAAGTTGTAAAAAGTGATTTTTTTGTCACCCACTTGGGGGAAGGGGTTCATGTGGTGGCCAGTTTTAGGTCAGATAAGATATTTTTTAGAGGATATTTCATGCTTATTTCACATTGTCAACCACATTAGTGTTAAAACAACACAAAAGTGTCCATTTTTCGAAATTCAATTGGATGCTGGACTTGTGTGGATCAGTAACATTTTAATAAGTTTTAAACTTTGCACCCCACACTGTGGTGAGTTGCCAAAAACCACCTGGCCAGTGTATAGTAGGGGATGGGTGTTGGCGACACATCCCCACAAATTTTAGATCTATACCCCTCCCACAGCTGGAGATACGGGACCCGCAGTGTAAGAAATCAACCGGGGGGCCGGACCTGTGCGGGACAGTGAAAACGCTGCAAATTTTTTTCACATATATGGCGACCCCCTCTATAGTGAGTCGCCGCTGCCCCATTTATTCATGCGGGGTAGTGGGGGGTTGCGCCTATATACCACCCAAGTTTTAGTTTCCCACCCCTCCCGCAACCGGAGATATAGCCTGCGAAGTGAAAAAAAAAATAGGCGGCCGGACTTGATCGGGAAGGTGTTTACATTGTATACATTATGTACCTCATTCGAGACAGGGGTATTTTGAGGGGGGGTTATTTTTTCCTCAGCTTGAAAACACCTGGGGGTATTTCGAGGGGGGGGGGGTTAATTCAAGGAAATACGGTATGTTGTAAATTTATTGCAGTAAAGCAATATTGTCAAGCTCTGGCGAACTGGCCGCCACTTTCTCCGCTGAATACTCGGTGTCCGAACATGTCATTTTCTTACGTCCATTTTTTGTTTTTGTTTTATTTTTCTTTGGGGTTCGCATTATTGGAGAGGGTTGCATTATACTTACACAATGTGCCCAAGGGTGTCACACTATTGGAGGAGTTGCTTTATTGGAGAGGGGTCGTACTAATAGAGTATTTACGGTATACATATTTATTAAGTAAATGTAAATACCTATGTCTTAACAACAATGCAAAATTGCATCGCCAACTACACATTACCAGTTTGTGCAGATTTTTATACCGTATTTCCTCAAATTACCCCCCTGGGGGTTTATTTTAAAATTTTTTCTTCACTAAAAAAAAACAAATTAAAAAAAAAATTAAAAAAAAATTTTTTTAAATTTTTCCTTTTTGGCATGAAATTGACAATTTAAAAAAACATTTTTTTTAAAAATTGTAAAAAGTACAAAAAAAATTTAAAAAATATAAAAAAATAATTTAAAAAATTAAGAATTTTTCTTCTTCATTTTTTTCATTTTTTATAAATTTATTTTAAACATTCATAACAAATAAAAAAAATTAATAAAAAATCAACAAAAAAATGAAAAAAAATTTAAAAAAAAAAAAAAAATAAAAATAAATTTCTAAAAAAAAAGAAATTTTTTTTTATTTTTTTATTTTTTTTCAAATTTATTTTTTAATTGAATTGAAAATTTCTAAAAAAATAAAAAAAAATTTAATAAAAAAAATAAAAAATATCAAAATATTAAAAAAATATATAAAAAAAATTTCTAAAAAAAAGTTATAAAAAAGTTATAAAAAAAAAAAAAAAAATTATTTTGAAAAAAAATGTTCACATACCACAAAAATGAGTCCATGGCGCCATTTAGGGTTCTTGCTGCCACTCCATAAAAATGGTATGATTTTGGTGCCCCTAGCACCACTCTATAAAAATGGCGCTATTTTGGAGTCCATGGCGCCACTCCATAGAAATGGCTCCATTTTGGAGTCCATGGCACCACTCCATAAAAATGGCTCAGTGTTGGAGTCCATGGTGCCACTCCATAAAAGTGGCTCCGTTTTGGAGGTCATGGCGCCACTCCATAAAAATGGCACCATTTTGGAGTTCTTGGTGCTGCTTGGAGGGGGTCGCATTACTGGAGAGGGTTGCATTATACTTACACAATGTGCCCAAGGGTGTCACACTATTGGAGGGCTTGCTTTATTGGAGGGGAGTCATACCAATAGAGTATTTATGGTATACATATTTATTAAGTAAATGTAAATACCTATGTGTTAACAACACTGCAAATTTGCATCGCCAACTACACATTACCAGTTTGTGTAGATATTTACATACCAACCGTAACTCCTTGGATTACCCCCCGGGGGTTTATTTAAATTTTTTGTTTCTTTCACATTAAAAAAATAATAACCAATTTAAAAAAAAATTTATTTCATTTTTTATTTATTATTTTTTTTTTTTGAATTAAATAGACAATTTTTTTTTTTAACATTTGAAAATGAATTTTAAATTTTTTTTTATTTTTTTTACAAATAAAATTTTTTTTAAAAGAACAATTTTTTTATAATTAATAAAAAATAAAAAAAATTTCATTTATTTCATTGAAAAAAAAATTTGTTTTGATGAAATTGAAAATTTATAAAAAATTTAAAAACAATTCAAAAAAATTTTAATAAAAAATATAAAAAAAGAAAAAAATACAAAAAAAAATAATTAATTTATAAAAAAAATTGAAGACTTTTTTTGAAAAAAAATGTTCACATTTGGTTTCCGAGTCAATGGCACCACTCAATTCTTGGTGCCACTCCATAAAAATGGCACCATTTTGGAGTTCATGGCATCTCTCCATTAAAATGGCGCCATTTTTATTTCATGGCACCAAGCCATAAAAATGGCTTTGTTTTGGAGTCCATGGCACCACTCCATAAAAATGGTACCGTTTTGGAGTCCATGGTGCCACTCCATAAAAGTGGCTCTGTTTTGGAGGTCATGGTGCACTCCATAAAAATGGCGCCATTTAAATGGAGAGATGCCATGAACTCCAATATGCCCGTAGCACCACTCCATAAAAATGGCACTATTTTGGTGCCCCTAGCACCACTTCATAAAAATGGCACTATTTTGGTGCCCGTAGCACCACTCCATAAAAATGGCACTATTTTGGTGCCCCTAGCACCACTTCATAAAAATGGCACTATCTTGGTGCCCCTTGCACCATTCCATAAAAATGGCACTATTTTGGTGCCTGTAGCACCACTCCATAAAAATGGCACTATTTTGGTGCCTCTAGCACCACTTCATAAAAATGGCACTATCTTGGTGCCCCTAGCACCACTCCATAAAAATGGCACTATTTTGGTGCCCGTAGCACCACTCCATAAAAATGGCACTATTTTGGCGCCCCTAGCACTCTATAAAAATGGCGCTATTTTGGAGTCCATGGCGCCACTCCATAAAAACTGCTCCGTTTTTGAGTCCATGGTGCCACTCCATAGAAGTGGCTCCGTTTTGGAGTTCATGGTGCCATTTTGGAGTTCTCGGTGCCACACCATAAAAATGGTGCAATTTTGGTGCCCCTAGCACCACTCCATAAAAATAGCACTATTTTGGTGCCCCTAGCACCACTCCATAGAAATGGTGTGATTTTGGTGCCCCTAGCACCACTCTATAAAAATGGTGCTATTTTGGAGTCCATGGCGTCACTCCATGGCTCTGTTTTGGCATCCATGGTGCCACTCCATAAAAGTGGCTCTGTTTTGGTGTTCATGGCACCACTCTATAAAAATGGCGCCATTTTGGAGTTGTGGGTGCCACTCCATAAAAATGGTGCGATTTTGGCGCCCCTAGCGCCACTCTATAAAAATGGTGCTATTTTGGTGCCCCTAGCACCACTCCATAGAAATGGTGTGATTTTGGTGCCCCTAGCACCTCTCTATAAAAATGGCAATATTTTGGAGTCCATGGCACCACTCCACAAAAATGGCTCCATTTTGGAGTCCATGGTGCCACACCATAAAAATGGTGTGATTTTGGCGCCCCTAGCACCTCTCTATAAAAATGGCAATATTTTGGAGTCCATGGCACCACTCCATAAAAATGGCTCCATTTTGGAGTCCATGGCACCACTCCATAAAAATGGCTCCATTTTGGAGTCCATGGTGCCACTCCATAAAAATGGTGCCATTTTGGAGTTCTTGGTGCCACACCATAAAAATGGTGCGATTTTGGCGCCCCTAGAACCACTATATAAAAATGGTGCTATTTTGGTGCCCCTAGCACCACTCCATAGCAATGGTGCGATTTTGGTGCCCCTAGCACCACTCTATAAAAATGGCACTATTTTGGAGTCCATGGCACCACTCCATAAAAATGGCTTTGTTTTGGAGGTCATGGCTCCACTCCATAAAAATGGTGCCATTTTGGAGTTCTTGGAGCCACACCATAAAAGTGGTGCGATTTTGGCACCCCTAGCACCACTCCATAAAAAATAGCACTATTTTGGTGCCCCTAGCGCCACTTCATAAAAATGGTACTATTTTGGTGCCCCTAGCACCACTCCATAAAAATAGCACTATTTTGGTGCCCCTAGCACCACTCCATAAAAATGGCACTATTAAGGTGCATCATGTTTGCAATGAACATGATGTTTCTATGGATGCCGCAATTTACATTGCAGTTATATGTATTTCCTCAAAATACTCATAGGTGGTTTATTTTTCAGAGTGCAAATTTCGAGGGGGAGGGCATTTTGAGGGGGATGGGGTTTATTCGAAAGGTGGCTGTTTCCCCAGAAATTTTCAAGACAGACTGTGGTAAATATGGACTTTTACCCACCCAAAACTAATAAAAAAGTGACAAAACAGGATTTCTATATTTAGATGTATCAACTAAACACCTTCCCGGTCACGTCCGGCACCCATTTTTTGATATTACATCTTACATCCTATCCCCAGTTCTAGGGCGCTCCAGAGGCTGAAACTTGGGGGAGATATTGGCGCAACCCCCCTCTACTTCGCATGAATTGGGGGGTCGCGGCGACCCCTCTCAGGGTGGGTCGCCCAAAGTGCAAATTTTTTTTGGCTTTTTTGGTGTCCCCCAGCAGGTCCGGCACCCGGTGATTTCTGAGCTGTGGGAGGGGTATAAATCTAAAATTTTGGGGATGTGTTACCAAAACCACTCCCCTACTTTTATGACATCACAATGACATCATTGCATGAACAAAAATTTACAAAATTTATGCTTTGAAATTCCCCCCAAGTAAATTTTGCAATGTATGCATTTTAGAGGTGTGGTTCTTTACATAAATTTAAACATCAAACCCTTCCCTTTAAAGTATCGTAAACCATCTCTTCCTGTGTCTAATAGAAAAGTTCCAAAAAGTGAATTCTTTGTCATTCATCTATTGGGGGGTGGTGTTTTTTTAGAGAATAAGATAATTTTTTAGAAATTTTTCACATTTATCTCACATTATTGAATAGTGTATAGTAGGGGAGTGGTGTTGGTAACACATCACAAAAAATTTAGATTTTTACCCCTTCCACAGCTCAGAAATCAGCGGGTGCCGGACCTGCTGTGGGACACCATAAAAGCCAGAAAATGATTTACACTTAGGGCGGCGCATCCTGAGAGGGTTTAAGGCGACCCCCCAAATTAATGCAAAGTAGAAGGGGGTTGCACCAATACCTCCCCCAAGTTTCAGCTTCTGGCGCGCCCTAGAACTGGAGATAGGGTGTCACAAGTACGATCAAAAATAGGGTGCCGGACATGACTGGGAAGGTGTTTATGTAGATTACCAAATTACCTAATATAGTAAAATACATTGAAAACTTTGTGTAACGATCTACCAGAATTGCAAAAGTGTATTTACACTTACCCAAAATACCTGGGTAAATGGGTATTTATATTTACACTTACACTTACACTTTCATAAAATACCCATACACTTTTTTACACTTTCCTGGGCAAAATACCTGGGTACAGAAAGTGTATTTTTTTCTTTCAGATGGCCCTGTTTTATGCTTTTGAGAAAGCATAAAATAGGGTCATGTACAAAAAATGCATTGAATGTAGAAAATATGGCAGATGTACAAACTAGCCTTTGATCTACAACCTTTGATCAGTACTCATGGTATTCTACAGTTTCATTGTACTTTTGTAAAAAAAGACAAGATCAATGGAAATTCACCAGCTGGACACAAAGTCAACTTATGCATTGACATTTGCTGCATGTCCATTCTTGCATTTAAAGAGTGTGTATCACATTGCTTAATCAGTAAAATATCAACACTGAAAAAGTGCCATTATTAGAGAACTTCATACCACTACAGTATTTGTTACAGTCTGAAATGTTTCATAAAAGGCTGTAAAATGTGAAATAATGCATGAAAATGATAAATAAATTGATCTAAAGGTGAGAACAGCGGTATTTTCTAATGCTCATCAGTGAGAGCTCTTTCTAAAAAAAATTTTTACACTTACATTTTTTACACTTACCTAGGTATTTCTAAAATACCTTTCACTTTTGGTATCCATGCTCAAAATTTGGAAAGTGTATTTACACTTACACTTACACTTTCCAAAAATACCAGTATTTTAACGACTCTGCGATCTACAATAAAATGTCCAAAAATGTCCTATTTGGTCACATTTATTTGCGATTTTTGGCGCCTTTTCTGGCGCCATCCAAAACAATGACGCCGGGCGCCAAATTGGCGCCAGCGAAAATGGCGCCAAGCCCCAAGGGCGTCATGGCGCCATTCGAAGTAATGGCGCCAGGCGCCAGATGGCGCCAGAAAAAAAGGCACCAAGCGCCAATGGCGCCATGGCGCTGGCGTTCTTTGGCGCCATTGAAGACCAAATATACAGCATTCAATTGTGGAAAACTGGATTGTGAAATGTCACCATTTTTGGCCATTTCAGTGTTCAAAAAAGAAATGGTGAAAACTGGTGTGTGTGTGTGCGTGGGCACAATATTTATTTACCTGCTTTGAACACTATTTTAACTCAATAATGCTCTACATGAACAGAACAGAGAGCTTTTCTGGAGAAAATCACTAGCAAAATTCTCTTGCACAAATTACATGTTTTAGTCATCAAGCGCAATGTTTGCACCACAATTAGGGTTCAAACAGGACCGCGGTCCCGGTACATGGTTCAGCAAAAAGTCGGGACTGGGGCGGTCCCGGTCCCGGTCCCGGTCCCGACACCCCAGTCCCGGTCCCAGTCCCGGTCCCGACAATTACAAAAAGCCAGTCCTGGTCCCGGTCCCGACCACCCAGTCCCGGTCCCGGTCCCGTAATTTTATAGCGGTCCCGACAAGGGATGGAAAAAACGTATTTATCAAGAAAATTTGCCAGAAATGGCACTTTTCTAAAGCGATTTTGTAGGAACATCTAAAATTTTTTTGCGCGCAAGCGCGCAAATACCCAGCCAATGATTACTATGTATTTTTCCATAATGTGACAGCGTTAGAAAGGTCCCCAACATGATTCTAGTACAAAATATAGGTATATAAAGATACCTATATTGTAGACGTTGGTGCCAACGCCAGCGCCAATACTGGCATGGCGTTGGCACCTACAACTGGCGCCGCCCCCCCTCCCAAAAAAATCCTGCGTAAATTGCGTTTCATCATATATTCACAACTTCAAGTGAAGACGGTAATGGAATACTGCTTGAATAATGTTATAAGAAAAGTCATATATACATTGAGAGTGGTCCTTCACAAAGTGGAGGTGTGTGGAACAACATTGGCTGGATATTACATACCAATAAGGTTCAAACAATACCGCGGTGCCGGTACCTGGTTCGGCAAATCCCAGTCCCGGTCCGGACCCCCCAGTCCCGGTCCCGGTCCCGGTCCCGACAATTGAAACAAGCTAGTCCCGGTCCCGGTCCCGGTCCGACCCCCCAGTCCCGGTCCCGGTCCCGGTCCCGACATTAGAAAATTTCTGGTCCCGGTCCCGGTCCCGGTCCGAAAAACTGGTCCCGTTTGCACCCTAACCACAATGTATCTAGTATTTTTTGTGAGTGATTTTCTCAGTGATTTTTTTCGAATTTCAAAAATATACCCTAAATCCTCAAATAAGACCCCGGGGGAGTTATTTTTTTGTCAGACGTTTTGGAGGGGGGAGTCATTCTAGGGGGGGGGAGTTATTTGTGGGGGGGGACTTATTTTTTCCTCGGAAAACTTAGACTTAATTCATTGTATGGATGCCGTCTGTCAACTCATCTTATTTAGGTATTTCACTGTCCAACAACGAAAAGATGTGTATACACTGCACACACATCATCTCTATGTGGTAGGCTAATACTAATACTGTTTTGCATTTTTGTATTATATCGGTTTCACACAGAGGGGGGAGTGATTCAAGAGGGGGGAGTTATTCAAGGGAGGGAGTTATTTTTTCCTCACCTAGTAAACAGGGGGCAGTTATTCAAGGGGGGGGGGGGTTATTCGAGGGGGGTCTTATTCGAGAATTTGCGGTATATAAATATGACACTCAGAATTTGAAAAAAAATATAAATATATATAAATCACGGGTTATTAATATTTATTGTGATTTTTGAAAATATAAATCAACGGTTATTTTTTGAATGCTAACTGTGTAATAAATGAATGAAATAAAATACAATGAACATTTTTCATCAATATTTTGGGTCCACACTGACAGCAATACAGACAGGAGTAAAAAATGATGTGTAGAATTTCCATTTTTTACCATTTTAACACTAGTCCTACATGCCATAGGTTCAACACAATCTCATGGGAAATTGTACCTGGCATATTGCCAAGGAGCATGTGCTGTGGTGCACTGACTGCAATCGATGGCTCACTGTACTACATTGGGGGATGGAATGGTTTCCACAGGGCTGAAATTGCCAAATACAACATCACCACTGGCACATGGGCAGATGTCCCTGAGCGGCTTGTCAATGCATCGCACAGACACAGTGTAATAAATGTTTGGTGATGCAGGTGAGTTTTTCTGACATAGACGGATATTCAACATGATGAGCAGGCGTAACAGCCTTTTTATGCTACGATTACAGCCAACGATGGCAAAAACACACATTAAATACGGAAACTCATTGAGTTTCTGTGTTTTTGTGATACATAGAAACACGGAAACTCAACAATTTTGAAAAACACGGAAACTCAAAAGAGTTATTTTTTGGAGAACACGGAAACACGGAAACACAGAAAATACAGAAATGTTTTTTAAGTTTTTTATTCAAGCAATTGAAGGCACAAGATTTGAACTGATGAACAATGTGTGTATGTGCATACCGTATTTGCTTGAATAATCCCCCTGGGGGATTATTATTTCGTCAGGTATTTTTGAGGGGGGAACTATTCGAGGGGGGGGAATTATTCAAGGGGGGGAATTATTATTTCGTCAAAATATTCAAGCATGTGTCCATCAACTCATTTCACGAAATATGCTTCATAAACACAATAACATGCCATTTTTGTTAAAATTAGGTATAACAAATAATTCAAATCTTTAAAGGGGGGATTATTCGAGGGGGAGAATTATTATTTCCCCAACTCATCTTACAGGGGGGGGATTTTTTGAGGGGGGGAATTATTCAAAAGGGGAACTATTCAATCAAATACGGTACATTAGGTATGCATGTATTTATGTATGGTGTGTAAATAAGTATCCAAAAAAATAACGGTGTCCACAGCTCCTGGTGGTTTCAACAATATTATGGACTGTGATCAAAGTGTTGAGGAGTGTCCATTAGGGTCTGCTAGCTCATACAATTGAGCCCAGATTCAATGTATAATTTTTTGTGTTTCTTTTCCATCATGTTATTGATAGATGTGATTTTTGCAAACATTTTTGCAAACATTAAACATAGGTATACGCGGCGGACATCACACTTACCGTATTTCCTCGATTAACAATGTAAATACGTGATGTATTTAGTGGTACCAGTTTCCATCGCACACATATAGGTATAATAAGGTGTCAACACAAACTTTTTCACGGAAAACGAAAACGGAACTGGAAAGAAAATTTGCACTTGTCAGAAAACAGAAATGGAAAAAGTTTGCACTTGCCAGAAAACGGAAAATGGAAAAATGTAAGGCCAGAAAACGGAAACGGAAAATTTTTGTTGAAATTCTGCCAGAAATGGAGAAAAAAATGCTGAAATTTGGCCGGAAACGGAAAAAAATTGCAGAAATTTATCCAGAAATGAAAAGAATGTGCCTGCCGAAAGCAGAAACGGAAAACGGAAAGTTGACACCCTAGTCAACTCACAAGTCGACTCCGACCCTACAAAAGGGCGCCCCAGACCACTAACCAAGGGGAAGGTGTCCAGCGGCCACCTGGAGGCGTTGTAGCGCGTCGAGTAGTTCCAAGGGGGCGCGTTCATGATCCGCGGCTGGACGATCTCCCGCCGGAACTCCAGCTCGTAAGCCTCGTCGGCCACGTACTGGTGGAACTGCCACAAGGGTTGCATTGGCAATTGTTTACGGGCGATATTAGGTGCATAAAAACTACCGTATTTCGTCGAAATACACCCCCCCCCCCCGAGAAATACCCCCGTCAAAATGTGTCTTTATTGAAATAAAGTGTAAAGTGTATTTTAAAGTGTCTTTGCCAGATGAAAGCACCGTGTGAAGTGCGGTTTGCGTGACAAGAAAATTGTGGTTACCCTGGGGGTTATTTTTTGTAAGTAAATTTTGAGGAGGGTTCATTCAAGGGGGCTTATTTGAAGGGGTTTGCCATTTTGCCTGACTTTTTCAGAAAATACGTAATTGATCCATTGTTTGTAACATTAACATTTACACCGTATTTCCGTGTAATTCTGCCATCGAATTAACCCCCCTCAAAATTTACCGGGGAATAATAAACCCCCTTGCGGGTATGTCGAGGAAATATGATACGCAAGCTTATTTACTGAAGCAAATGACTATCTCACTGTTAAAAACATTTTAAAAATTCCCACCAACGAGCATGGTGTGTTTCATGGCTTGCATGGCGGCATCGTTGTTCTTCGAGTCCGAGTCGTCCAGCCAGAATGGGTTCTCTTCCACGACGGTCACCATCAGCATGTACTTCACAAAGACGAGCATATAGCCGCCCTGGGGGTGGATTTAATTAGCCCTGCATGTACGTTTGGGTAGCCCGGTTTATTATAAATGTGAGGAATTATTGCCATTAATTTCCATATTTAAAAGTCAAGTTTTAGGTAGACTAGGTAAATTCGAATCTTGAATTTACATATAAGTATTTGTATTTATCTACCTAACTGGATCAAAAATTTACGGCAGCACGTCGCAAGTAGTGATGGAGAAGGCACCGGGAAATATGGCACCGCACCGCACCGCACCGGCAGCCGGCACCGACGGTCTCATTCCTAAAAAAGAGCACCTGGCTGGCACCTTAGGCACAGGCAAAAAAATGTTACCACACCGCCCCGCACCGCACCGCACCGCACCGCACCGCACCGCACCGCACCGCACCGACACCGGTGATATTCTAAAAATGTGCCAAAGTGCCTCGAAAGAGGGCACCACACCGCACCAGTACCGGTGCTGGTGCTCTTCGAAGTCACCCAATTATTTAACTGTGACTATGACATGCAGCACAATAAACCGGGTCACACAAAAATGTGAGGGGCTAATTAAATCTGGTTCCTGGTGCATGCCGCGCGCCGAACTGGCGAGCAGAATTCGTCGAAAATCGATAGGACGATCCACGCACGCGAAGATCACTGAGTGAACACCCGCGAAAAAGTGATCCGATTTTCGAAAAAAAATTCTAGAAAAATTAATTTTAAAGTGTTCTTTTTGTGTTCTATTGTGGTGAAATAACAATTATAACAACGTTTTAAAATTTACAAATTTTTGTTTGCCACTGTTTGTTACGCATAATTAAGCATCTGAGTTAAGAATCATTAAAATTGGGATTTTTTCCAAATGATTCTGAATTTTCGTATTTTTGTTTGCCATTGTTCTTCACAACCAATGGATTCTTGTGAAGTGTACCGTATTTCTGTAGGTGGAAATATGGCTAGCCAGTCATGCATAAAAACGTAACGACAATTTTGTGCAGACACTCCGACGACTCGAGGACGACCGTGTGTGACCGAATGACGGCCCGCGGTGCACAGGGAAGTCACAGTGAACGTGCGGTTCGCTGTGCACTGCAAATCCGCCAACGAGGCCGCAGCCCCAGGACGGTATGCCTGAATGGACACTACTGCGGCCATGATTTTATTAAGTATTTTTTCCTTTCCGTTAATTATGTAACTACTTCCCGTGTGATTTTAATTGTGTCATTCCCTGTTTTAATTAATTAAACTAATTAAGTTACCCATATTTTAAGTTAATTAAGTGATTACTTTCATTTTTCAAATGCATTTTCCGATATGTACTTTCGAATGTTATATTTTTTAGGTTTCTAGCAAGTTTACATATTTGGTCAAAAGGGTGCAGTGTCTGGGAATGGGTTAGAAAAGCTTTGAAGTTTCCTGTTAAGCTAAAAGGTGTCGACTCTGTTGAACACCTAGACGCCCCGATAGATAACATTCAGAAAATTCCCCGACCAAGTGCATTTTTACGTAGGACTAGGTAATGGGTGGAAAAGTGGCAAACGGCAATCATTGTCGACATGCGACTGCAAGACACGTGCAGAGCACAGTTTACAGTGAAGAACACAGCAGTGCCAATTAATTATTCCCATCACCCAGGGTGATTGGTGAACTCGCAAGTGCTAGTGTCTTTGTAGCGTGTGTTCATGCCCGAAGTTCCAACCCTTACCCGGCAATGCAATAGCCTTGAACAAACCCCCGCAAATGAGCGTTCTTTCTGTGGCCTTGGTCGGGCGCGCTATAAAATATTTTTCACCTAAAGGGGCGCAGGTTGATAACACGTGTCACACCACCTGCTCTAAATTGTACCGTAAACTCTGAATAAAAACCCAGTTCATGACACTCACCTCTGAGAACATTTTGTTTAATTACGTCATATTAATCACAGTTACTTTACGCTTGGTATAGTTTACGTTGTAATTTCTTATTTACCGCATTCAATTAATTTTCCCATGCCTTGTATGCTATGTTAATTGTTTTCCAGTGATCTTTGATTTTGCCTTGTAATTCTCTAATTACGGTTAATTGTTGTGTCTCAGATTTAGTATTCATTTCTATTATGGTAGACTTTTGGTGATTATAAAACGCGCTGATTTTACAGTTTTTCACCCACTAGAGGCTATACGACTCACTTGAGCTATTGTGAAATTGACTCTGATTACATTGCTAAATAAAGTTCCCGTGAATCCAACTTGGTCCCCCTGAAGCATACTAACTGGTTGAATTTTGATTTGAATTTTATTAATTACGGCTTTATATTATTTACGGCTTATTAACAGTCACTCGAAGTAAACCGCCGGCTGCAGTTACGAAAGGGATTGGTAAGTTGCCGTGTCCGTCCTCGGGAACTTGTCAGGACCCCAAGGGGTACTGGCGCTGTTCCTGATTTGCGTGTAAAATCCCCGTACCATAAAAACAAACATTTATCTAATTACGCACGCAATTAAAAGCGCAAAGGGACCGGAATTTAAAATTCTCCGCCGCGGCAAAATTCGACGAGTGGCGTATTTTTGTGGTAAAAAACGGAAACTAGTAAAATTAGTAAAAACGTAAAATATCTGACATTTCTCCGTGTAAAGCACCCGGGTGCTATACAAATTTGAGACCCTTTCCAACAAAATTTTCAAAACTTGTATAACACCGGGTGTTAGGTCAGGGCAGGGGGTGTTATACACGGAAACACCTCCAAATTCAGCGGATTCAACTTCCAAAATGCCTTCAAATACACGTCCCTACATATTTAGGGTGATTTTTTGAAACCTAGCATAGCACCCTGGGGTGCTATGCAGCTGTGTAACACCCCGGGTGTTGTGCACGGGGGTCCTTTACACAGAGAAATACGGTACATTTAAACTGTGCATTGGCACTAACAATGGCAAACCCTCCTGAAAAAGGTATTTAAATTTTTAAGTATTTTTTCTAAAATGACTTTTTGAATTTTCAAATTTTTCCTCAAAATACTTTTTGAATTTCGAATTTAGTTTTTGAATTTTATAATTTTCAAATTTTTTTGTAGTTTTCAAAAAATTTTGGTAGTTTTCGAATTTTTTTGGGTAGTTTTTGAATTTTTTGGAAAAAATTGGATTTAAAGCTTTAAATGCAGTATTTGGGTGGGTGGGTGGATCAGTTCGTAGAACGTTTTATACCTTATTTTCATATATCAATACCAATGTATTCAATTCCCTAAAAAAATTCAAAAAGACTTTTTGAATCTTTTGAAAAAATAATTTTTTATGTATTTTTTCACCGTGTGCTCAAAAATTCAAAAATTCGAAAATATTTTCGAATTTTCGAATCTTTTTTTGCCATTGTTAATTGGCACAGAAGCGACACACCTCTGACATTTTCTTTTGCATCATCAATGAACTCGCCAATCTGTTCATCGGTGGGCGAAGCGGCATCTACCATCTTTCTAGTAGTCATGATCTGACTGCGGCCCATTTCCGTTATTAGTGTGTCCACTGCCTGTGGGAATATGAAATACCGTATTTCTTCCATTAGAACGGCGCCGTTCTATTTTTTTCGTCAACTTTTTTACCTGCCGTTCTATTGGAGGTGCCGTTCTATTGGAGGCTGCCGTTCTATTCTTTTCGTGGGTGTAAAATCTGCCAAAACCTGCCGTTCTTGTGGAGGTGCCGTTCTATTGGAGGTATGCCGTTCTATTAGAAGAAATACGGTATGGTATACTGTATTTCCTCGAATAACAACCCCGTTGAATTGACGCCTCTCGAAACATCCCCTTAGTCTGACTGAATGTGTTGATGTAAAATAAACGCCCCCCTATCTGGAAAAATATACCTCATTGAAATACCCCCATCTGGAAAAATATACCTCATGTATGCAATGTATGTACATGATTTATTAATTGCTACCAGTTCTGACAAAAAAATAACTCCTCCCCTCAAATAACTTCCCCCTCAAAAACTCTGACAAGAAAATAACTCCCCTGGGGTCTTCTTCGACGATATACGGTACATCTACTTTTTATAAACAAGTTCCTTTATTTGAACAACTTTCACGGTGAGGGTGTGAAGTGAGTGAAGCGTGAAGCGAGTGAAGCGTGAAGCACGCACATTGGTGAGCAGTTTGCACTCTGCGCGCGCCTTGTCGTCGGTGCTCAGCCAGCCGATGCGGTTCCAATTGTACTGGTCCATCCAGTCCAGCAGCGCCAGTGCAAACCTGCGCTTTGGGAGAGCATGGCTAGCATTCGAAAAATAACCCGTGATTTATATTTTCGAAAAATCACAATAGATATAAATAACCTGTGATTTATATATATTTATATTTTTTCCAAATTCTAAGTGATATATTTATATATATATTTTTCAAATTAAAAAAAATCACTGAGAAAATCACTTGTACTAGATACATTGTGGATCAATGATTGTACTTTATGACTAAAACATGTAATCTTTCTGTTCATGTAGAGCATTTTTGAGTTAAGATATTGTGCCTACACTTTCATTATTACTTTTTTGAAAACTGAAATGGCCAAAAATGATGAGATTATCCAGTTTCCACTATTGAATGCTGTATTTATATGGTCAGGTTTCACAAATGGCATGAATTTTTGTCAGGTGGTGTTGGCAAGTCACTAGTTTGCCCTTGTGTTTACCTAATGTTTAACACAGCAAAAAATAGTTGTGGGGATGCGCGGTGAAGCGTCATGAAGTGTAATCATGCCAACACTTCCTGACAATTCACCAAGAATGCTGGAGCTTCCACACATCTCAAAAATCTGTGTGAAGACACTTCACGCTTCTTAATATGGCACTCCCAGACAAATGTATACATAGGGGATCCATGTGGAAGCTCTAGCGCCGTGAAGTGTCTTCCACATGTTTGGATGTGCGTGGAGCACATGGTGAAGCTAGGTGAAGCAGGTGGAAGACACTTCACCAAGACTTTTGTGATGTTGGTGGAAGCAGGTGAAATCGTGTGGAAGCGTGTGGAAGTGTGCTGCTTCACGCACATCCAGCCTGCTCCCAAACCTTCATGGATCCATTTTTTGCTGTGAAAACTCAAATGATGACAAATGGTGATATCACCATCACTTAGTTTTCATTTTGTGTGTGGCAAAGATGTAAACTGTTTTTAGTATATATATTTTATGTCATCCTATGAATTTTATGCTTTATTTAATGGTTGCCCAGACAGCATGCAAAAAAGCAAGAAAACTTTATTCGTATGTGATAAGAAAACTTTATTCGAGATGAATATTTCCAACAGTAAATTTTATTGTAAAATTTTTGAAAGCCTGAAATCAGTGCTGGCTGAAAAGGTTCACTTGATGTCTAGACTGTGAGACAACAAATTCTGGAGTGGATGACGACCCCTGATGGCTGTGTGCCTGCTTTCAGTTTTGCTGTTGAAAATTAAAAATTAAAAGCGTATTAAATTGAATTGGATGAAAAATTATGGTTGCATTGACTAAAACTTGCTCAGCATACCTGGCACTGCTGCAAGTGCTGAGCACCTATTTAGCCAAATCTCCATCGCAACAACCAGGCGCTTAAGGTTGAGTGGAAATGTTTGCACCGCAAAATGTTTTTAAGTTGTGATTGAGGTTGTAGGTTGAATTTTACTGTTCTGATATTTGCTTGATGTTTTCAAATGTAAAAAATAACTGTGGGATATTTAAGTACATTTTTTTGCTTGCAAATGGTAAACAAAGCCCATAATATCGCTTGAAAATGAAATAAAGGGCAAGTGATTTTTTGTAATT
The DNA here is from genome assembly GCA_964036195.1 of Sphaerolaimus hirsutus. Lineage (NCBI taxonomy): Eukaryota > Metazoa > Nematoda > Chromadorea > Monhysterida > Sphaerolaimidae > Sphaerolaimus > Sphaerolaimus hirsutus. Next base: position 3,205,363 of record OZ038451.1, on the reverse strand, counting down.
TTTTTCGAGCTTAGAGTGTTTTTTTAGTAATTTAATTATATTTTCTGGAGACCTAGAGTGATTTATATATATATATTTTTTTAAGTTTAAGTGATATATTTGTATATATTTTCCAAAAAAATCAGTGATTTTTTTGAATGCTAAGCATGGCTTGGCTGAATGGATGACAAGATAATGTTGAGTGACAACTGAATTGTCACTTGTCAAGAATCGGCTACATCATGGAGTACGGGTGCCAGTTCCAATCAAGGGCCAGTCCGCCAGACAGACCCTATAAAATACCCTGGAAATGTCAAATGCCATGCAAATTGAAAAAGGTCATGACAAATGTCAAATTGTATCTTTCCAGGGTATTCACTTTGAATCACAGTTGACATTTTGCATGACTTTTGAAACTTGCTTGACAATTGTCATTTTACAGAGTCTGGTAGTGGCCCCAGAAATTCGAATATATACATAAAAGGTTCTCAAAGCGACCTGCCCTGACTGGCGACGGTCCTGACGAAGGTGGAGAACCTGGTGCGGTCGTCCAGGCTGGCGCTCGACGCCGCCCACGACACCACTGGCACCTGCTTGAACTGCGCGCTCGGCGAGATCACCATCGCCGCCTGGGCGAGCTTTCGAATGAACACACCATTTGTTTGAAATACCCAATAAAGTTTTCATTAGGTATTTCGCCAGATCGCAAAATTTGAGGGGGGGGGTCAATTCGAGGGTTCTTTTTGTTAATGAAGTCCATGATATGTGATTGCATAAACACACCTGGGTGCAACAAAATTCCAACAAATGCGTAACCAATCGGTGTAAACTACAGGCATTGAATTATACAGCCTTTATACTTTATGTGTGCAGGGGTACAGATGAAATTAGAAAAAAGATAACACATGTCAATTGTTCCATTCCATGCAGTTGGAAGAGTAACCCGCTAGGTAAATCGGTATGTCATAATCACAGGAGAGAGCTTGACAAATTATTAGTCTACGGGACCAGCCATTTGTACGACAGATAGACATGTCAAAACACTGTCATTACAAGCAGCAACGAATAGGGCTGATCCTCTCAGCTGGAGATGGTTAGGGAAGGGCGAAACCCTGCAAAGGGGTAGGGCCCTGGATCCCAGTGATACTAAATAACATAAAAATACAGCCTGCTTTTACATATTTAATACGTTCTCTGACAGAATTATTCCTGTGGGGGAATTGTTTTTCTTAACCCAGCCAGCAGGGGGAGTTATTCAAGGTGGGCTTATTCGATGATGTAAGGTACGTACATAGGTAGGTATTTATATACATTCCACATCAATCAGTTTTCATCACAAAAGTTCCGAAAAAACGTGCGGGGTGAATCAAACGGCGCACCAGACTGCAGGGGGGTCCGAGCAGCACGTCGACCTGCTGCAGGAAGAGCAGATACTGGGCCGCGTACGCCGCCAGCTGCTCGTTGCACTGCGGGAACGTCACGTAGAAACTGCGTGTCCAGGTGCTATTTTACACGTTTTTCAACACAAAAAGTAAAATACTGAACTAAACCGAAAGTTGTTAAAAGAACTGAACTTTTTTCAAAGTAACGGTATATGTAAACGTTCAGTAAAAGTTTTACTCACCCCCAGTCAGAGTGCAGAAAACATAAAGTAAAAGTTTTTTACTTTTACTCGTGAGTAAAATACTTTTTTCTCGTTTTCCATTCTATTCCTTGATAAAGCCTACATAAAAGCCCATCTTGAATACGTTTACTGTACTCCAAAAATACTTCCAAAAAGTATACATAAAGGCGAGTATAGGTACGTCTTCAGAGGAAATGTAAATGTAATAATTCAGAACTTGAGTATACTGTATTTCCTCGAAATACCCCCAGGGGGGTTATTTTTTCAGAGTGAGATTATTGAGGGGGGCGGTATTTCGAGGGGGGGGGGGTTATAAACTCATAGTGTCCATTTTGAGGGGGGTATTTCAAGGGGGGTATATCGAGGAATTACGGTACATATTTATTCTTCTAAACCTAACTAGGTACATTTCAACAAGCACGATACAACGTTTGCACAAAGCCGAAACCGACTCCATGTGGTAGTGTTCGAGCAGGCGCATGCGCTTGATGTCTGCGAGCGCCTTGGTGACGGCGCCGGCGCTGGTGGGGAACGCCATGGTGTCCATCATGGAGGCGGGCGCGCCCGGCCCCGGCAGCAGCATGCCCACCCGGATGCGCGTCTTGCCCAGAGCGTCCTGGGGGGAGGGGCGGGTTGCGGAAACATTGAAAATGAAGGAGAGCGCAATACCGCAAACGAGGCCAATGGCGCCCACTGCCAAAAGTGTCGTGTAGCTTTTTTTGTTGGTGTAGTGCATAGTTAACGTTAATACGTATTTACGTTTACTCAAAAAGTACGTATACTCGAGTAAATACGTTTACGTATACTTTGGAAAAAGTACCTGTACTAGCTTTTACGTATACTTTTTTAAAGTACTCGAGTACAGAAAACGTATTTCAGATAGGCTTTTTCAAGACATAGATGGGGAAAGGAGAAAAAAAGCGAAAAAAAGGGAAAAAATTGCTGAAAATACCTAGGTGCAAAACACACGAACTAGGTAATGAATTTGAAGGTAAAAATTGTCAAAAAGGTATGAAAATTAGTGATTTTGAGTGAAAATTGGGGCAAAATTCGTATAAAAAATACCGTATTACCTCGAAATACCCCCAGGGGGTTTATTATTTCGCCAGCAAAATTTGAGGGGGGGATAATTCGAGGGGGGGTTTATTCGAGGGGGGGGTCTATTATTTCGCCAGAAAATTTCGGAAATTCCCCATACGCAGACGTAGAAAAATCAAACAATTACATAGATGTATATGTGTTTATAGGCATATATAACTGTAAATACACAAAAACCCTTCCCTATCGTCACTCAATCATCAGTTTTAACGTATGTTCTGCATTGTACAGATCACAAACTGCGGTATCTGTCATGTACGTTCACCTTACACTCAATTTTAGGCGGGGTATTTCGAGGGGGGGGTTTATTATTTCCTCAGCCGAAATTTAGGGGGGGGTATTTCGAGGGGGGGGGTTAATTCAAGGGGGGGTTAATTCGAGGTAATACGGTAGTTACTTTTACGTTTTCTAGGGCAAAAATTATTTTACTCATATTTACTAATGAGTTAAAGAAAAAACTTACTTTACGTTTTCTGTACTCAGGGGATAAGTAAAAAATGGCGCCATGGTGCTCTTCCTGAGCATGTTGGCGCCAAACGGAAGCGCCTATAGCGCCACAACAAAATGGCGCCAAGCACAAGAAGCGCCATGACACTTTTAGCCCATGGCATAAAGAACTGACCTTGTTGTACTGGTCAGCTACATGTTCATGCGTCTCTAAAAAGTCGAACGTTTCAGCTGACAACTCTTCAAAATCTGCCATGTGCAATACCTGGCATACTGCCAACAGTAAAATTGAGCACAGCGATTGCAATGTCATATCTAAAAAGCCTGTTTCCTTCAGTGAGACCAAAATAATTTGGTAATAATAATAATAATAATAACCAAAACAAAAAATGCTTTTAAGTGTTTCATCGCTGGGGGGGAGGGGGGGTCTAATAAACTATAAGCATCCATCCAATCAAAGAGATGTTAAGTCGATCGCCGGGGCGGATTCAAAAATAACCGGTCGCCGGGGCGGACCAAAATAATTCCTGCTGGCTTAATATTTACCATAATCAAGTCGTGTTTGCTGTGTACATGTTTTCATGGAAGATAAGATTGGAATTACACGAGTCAGTAGCGTTTTGAATCTAAATCCTTAAGTGGACATTGAACGAGAAAGTGTTAAGTGATATTTACGTCAAGTGTTGTTAAGTGACACGTTAAGTGGCGGCTGGCACGTACTTCCATTTAGAAAGGGCTTTGTCTAGTGATGTAAAAAGTGCCTGAACTCTGGCGTCAAGCGCCAAAAGCGCTAATCGCCAATAGCGCCAGAGCAAAATAGCGCCAACCGCCAGAAGCGCCATGGCTTTTTCCTTTGTCGCTAGCGTCAAGAGCCGTATTACCTCCAATGTAAGGTATACCTTTTATTGATTTCGTCATTTTTTCTGAGCTTTTTACCCTCTAACTTATAAAAGGGGGTACTTTATATTGGAGGTATACCTTATATTGGAGGTAATACGGTACAATTATATTTGAACCGATCTATATTTGAATCCATTTGTGGCAGTGAAAAAGAAAAACTTCATTTCAGCCGAGTGCCGCGGACTATGATTTATGGCGAGAGCGGATTTCGATGTCTTAATCTGCTCAAACTCGAAATCGGGTGAGGCACCTGAACTACAGGATTTATTCTAATTTTACCGACCAATATCAATTTTATGGAAGCTTTCAACAGCTGTAGAGCAGGGTAGTTAAAAGTACTGAACTTTTTTCAAAGTATTAGGTTGTAAACTAATGAAGTGTCTTTTTTCGATTTCATACAAATATACATTTGTGCATCCCACATTCTTTTGTACGTTGACCGATTTTGATGCCATTTGAGTATGTTGGGGTTTGGGGTCTGGGCTATGAAGAAATGTTTTTGTTCCCTCGAATAATCCCCCAGTCCCGAGATAAGGGGGGTCTATAAAGAGGTGGTCATTTTGCATGGCCGATCTACACATTCACTTTGAACCTTACTCACTCAGCCATTTCTGGGCCAATTTGGATCGTTCGACACTTAAAATGATCAGCACAACCAGTAGATTCCATTTTTGTGGTCGAGTTAGTGATGTCTTAATCCCGTATGCTGATTTGACCCGGTTTTTAAACACCAAAAATAAATTTTTCTAAACATGCTATCATATACTTTAGACAATGGGGATTCATATACCAAAAAAATTATTTCAATATCTCTTTCCAATCAAAAGTAATAGAACTTTAAACTTCCGCCTCCCATACATGTAAATAACTAATCAAGAACGATGAATACAGATAACCTGAGCATAAAAATGAAACTTACAGGTTTTTCTGATCATTTTAAGTGTGCATTGGTGAAAATTGGCTGAGAAATGGCCGAGATATGGATTTCTGAAGTCACATGCATTTGCTCGTCATGCAGATTTTTCTATTTATTGTTGGGAGGCCAATGTTTAAAGTGATAAAACTTTTGACTGGAGAGAGATATTGAAAAAATTTTTGGGCCAGATTTATTATTTTTGTCTCTAGTATATGATAGCAACTTCAAAAAAATCGTCTTGAAAAATTATAATTACGATTATTTTTCATGTTCAAAAACCGGGTCAAATCGGCATACGGGATAACGACATCACTAACTCGACCACAAAAATTGAATCTGCGGATTGTCCTGGTTATTTTAAGTGTTGAACGATCCGAATCGGCCCAGAAATGGCTGAGTTATTAAGCTTCAAAGTCAATGTGCATATTGGCCACGTCAAATGACCACCTCTTTATAGACCCCCCTTATCTCGGGACTGGGGGATTATTTAAGCAAACAAAAACATTTCATCATAGCCCAGACCCCAAACCACAACATACTCAAATGGCATCAAAATCGGTCAACGTACAACACAATGGAAAGCACAAATGTATATTTGTATGAGATGGCGAAAAATGACAGTTCATTAGTTTACAACCTAATATATGTAAACGTTAAGTATTTATTTTTTACTCCCCCCTGGGCCCCGAGTACAGAAAATGTAAAGTAAATTTTTTTCCTTTTACTCATGAGTAAACATGGGTAAAATACTTTTCCGCCCAGGAAACGTAAAGGTGAGTATGTTTTTTTAGGTATTTTGCAACAATTTTCACTGAAAATCACTAATTTTTTACCTTTTTGACTATTTTAATCTTCAAATTAGCTAGTTCCTGTGTTATTTGCCATTTAAAGCTATTTTTCCCTCTATTTTTCGCTTTTTGTCTCCCTTTTAATCCATCTATCCCTTGAAAAAGCCTATAACAAAACCGTCTGAAATACGTTTTCTGTACTCGAGTACTTTCAAAAAGTATACAGTACGAAGGGAGTACACTTACTTTTCTCAAAGTATACGTTAACGTTTTTACTCAGTAATCGAGTATTTGAGTAAACGTAAAGACGTTTTAACAACTAGGTATACTGTAGAGCATAGGCGGCGTAAGTGCTTGTGCGCTTGTGAATGTCACAAGCAAGATTTTTGGTGTCACAAGCAGAAATTTCGCTGTCACATTGTGACATTCACAAGCATGTATTGTAATAATGAGAGCGAATGCTCAAAATTAGCTCAAAATCATTGAAATTTGCTCCATTTCACCTTTATAATCACTGTTTTCAACTTTATACATGGTTATATACCTATTTTTAGCCAATTTTATATGTATTTTTAGCGATTTCAAAGTTTTTGGCTAGCTGCCAAATTCATGTAAGAGCTCTGATAAAAAAGTGTCACAAGGTGAAATTTTGGCCAATGTGAATGTCACAAGCGCAAATTGGAACCTTGCGCCGCCTATGCTGTAGAGCAGCGAGCACCGAACTTTCAATCGGACACACACGCGCACATACGGAGTATTTTTGAAGTAATGTAATTTTCATTTTCTCATTTTCCGAATTTTTTATTTTTTTCAGATTTTTTTTGGCATTTTTAGATTTCTCTTTTTATTAACCGTATTTCTTCTAATAAAAGGTCAGGTCTCCAATATAAGGGCATCTCAAATAGAACGTACACTTTTTCGACTTAATTTGGGCCATAAAATGAATAGAAGGGTAAACTCTCCAATAGAAGGTACAGAAAGTGCCAGAATTGTGCCTTTAAAAAATATCAGCGGACGCTGTGATTTATCTAGTGGCCTCGGTCCATTAATTTTGTGATATTTTTGTATCAAATGTTGAATGAACTCTATTTATGAATTTATTTATTCTATGAACTGTCTATCACGTATAGCATTGAAAAAACGACTGATTTTGAGAAAATATAATTAAATATTATCTCAGAAAATCTCTCAAGAAAACAATATAATTAAATCTCTTGGGTCATTTTCGAAAATATCCTTAAATCTCTGAGAAAATCTCTTGCAGTTCAACAAAATCTCATCAAATCTCTCAACTTTAAGTATGATTTAATCAATATTTCAAAGTGTTTAAACCATTGAGAGTAGATATTAAGCAGAGTGTTGTTAAACCTTTTCATTCACAATGACATATGATTAACAGCATATTGTCTACCGACAGCATTTTGTACTACCATGTAGTATCAGGCTGTAAACTAAGTTTCTTATATTTTTTGAAATCTCATAGAAACGCACATTCCTGCGTCCCATTTTGTTGTACATTGGCCGAATTTTGTGCCCTTCTAGTATGTTGGGGTTTAGGGTCTGGGCTATAGCGAACTGTTTTTGTTCGCTCGAAAAATTCCCCAGTCCCGAGATAATGGGTGTCTATAAAAAGGTGGTCATTTTGCACAGATGATCTGCACATTGACTTTCAAGCTTAATAACTTGCCCATTTCTGGGTCGATTTGGATCATTCGACACTTAAAATTATCGGGACAACATGTAGATTCCATTTTTGCAGTTGGATTAGTGATGTTTATTTCTTCGCTGCGACGATAAGACCCGACCTAAGACCTTACAATCCAATTTTCAATAACGATTTGCGTATTAAACTCCTATCGTTCTCGCATAAAAAGTCGGATTGAATCAAATGTATCGTGAACCGAATGGAATCCATCCATTCAAATTCGAATTAAAAAACATGCCTCATTGGTAACCAAGGGCCGAATCACTGACTCGTTTCATGCCCCGAGTTTACTTGCGATTTCACTTCAATATTGCCTTTTACTTCGCTTTTGCCATTTTACTTCTCACTTCTCAATTTGCGGAACTGGCATCAGATTTCTGTTTGTCATTGTAAAATTGCACAGAGCAAAGTCATTTCATTTCATTCAGTTAGAACACTGCTGAAAATACAAATGAGGCGTACAATTCTAAAAGTTGACAAGTTCAAAATATTAAAATCGCTTTTGGCACTTCACTTCGCATTTGCCATTTAACTTATCACTTCTCAATTTGCGGAACTGGCCCCTGACGTTTCAGTTTACAACATAAGAACATACCGTATTTCCTCCAATTACCCCCGGGGGGTTTATTTTTTCAGAGTGAAAATTTTGTAAGAAAAACGTGAAAAATGCAACAATAACCACCATTTATAAGCTTTTACAGCCTTATATAAGGATGTAGATGGTATAAACGATGTTCTAACGTAACACAGTAAGTGTTTTGAACGTCTGTTATGCATTTACCAGATGACAAATTCATAGTGCCCATTTTTAGGGGGTTAACTCGAGGGGGGTGGGGGTATTTCAAGGAAATATGGTAGAATGTATTTGGATAAAGTTTTTAGTAAAAACATAAAAAGGTATACTCGGCGGAACGCAAAGTATGTGCAGAATCCTACTATAATTGTATAAAAAAATATTGTGATAAATTTTGTAATTAGCCACATGAGGAGTATTTTTGAAGTAAAGTATTCCATAGTAAAAACTTATTTTTTCAGAGTGGAAATTTTGAGGGGGGTTTTCGAGGGGAGGGGGCTTATTCGAGGGGGGTTTATTTTTTCGTCAGAAATTTTCGTGAAATTCATAGTAAAGAATACGCTTTTCATACACAAAACCGGTAATAAAGGTAAGTAATGGGACATATCGGCGCATACAGACGTACATCTGTACATAAATTGATGTACCTATATGTGTGCGATGGAAACTGGCACCACTAAATACATCACGTATTTACATTGTTAATCGAGGAAATACGGTAAGTGTGATGTCCGCCGCGTATACCTACCGTAAATGCTCTAATAATACGACAGTCGTACTATTTTTTTCAGCACATTTTTAGGTGTCGTACTATTGGAGATGTCGCATTATTAGAGAGTGTCGCATTATTGTTTTCGTCGAATCAACAACTTCTCGGCCAGTGAATAGTGGCGGTTGTGAGGCGGCTGGCGCCCTTGCGAACTGCCGTGCAACTCTTGTGAACTGCTGAGCGACTCTTGTGAACTGCCGCCAGCCGACGCTTTGTCCAAAAGCGCCGAATCCGCGGCTTCCGCATATTGCCACATCGTTACGGCGCTTTTTCTTTTTATTTCTCAGGTGTCGCACTATTGAAGAGTGTCGCATTATTGGAGAGTGTCGGATTATTTTCACACAACGTGCCCAAACCTGTCGCACTATTGGAGATGTCGTATTATTGGAGACCTGTTGTATTATTAGAGCATTTTCGGTATATTTAATGTTTGCAAAAATCACATCTATCAATAACATGATGGAAAAGAAACACAAAAATTGTACATTGAATCTGGGATTCTGGGAAATCTGTTACAAATCACTTCAGCACAACAACATATAAATGAACTACATAAATATTTAGGTACAACACAAAAAGCAACTGATGCATTAAGAAATGATTTGTCTAGTTTCAACACTGTCTTTAAAAGTGTCAAGTAAATTAAGACATTTAATTTACAGTTCTTATAGCAGTTGTTGAGACACAGTAGTTTCTGGTTACACAACCATCGTCTAATTAAACTATAAATATTTCACTAAAATATTAAACTATTGACAGTTTTGAGAAAAAAATGAAGGGAAAACACAAATGAGATATTGGCTATAAGATCAAATCACGAATAAGATATTTGACTTTGCAGTGGTTAAATTTTCAAAAATCATTTAATTTTCACAGGGTACCTTGCTGACAACTCGCTGCCAGTTCACTTGGCAAGCAGCAAAAATCAGGCCTTGCTAGCTGACAACTTTTTTCCACCTCACTGCCAGCTCGCTGACATGTTCTTGTAAGCTTGTTGTCTCCTAGCTGGCAGCGAGTTGTCAGTAAGGTATTTACTATTCCCTGTGTAATCTCCCAAGATTATCGCAATGCCATTCACGACAGTGTATTTCTCCAGGCCCACTGGCCACTATGTTCAATGCCTCACCTGCATCACCAAACATGTATAACACCTGGCTTGCTCAGCGGTCCGACGAGCCGCTCTGGGGGCAGTCCCAGACCTTGTAAAATGCCCTGTAAGGTGTCAAATGACATGCAAAGTGTCCAACGTCACGTAAAATGCCCCACAAAATGGCAAACGCACGTAAATATGTCATTTTGCCGGGCATTTTCCATGACATTTGACACTTTGCATGACATTTGACATTTGACAGGGCATTTTACAGGGTCTGGGACTGGCACCAGGGACATTGGCCCACGTGCCACTGCTCGCATTGTATTTGGCAATTTCATCCAAATGGAGTGTCGTAGTTGCCCCGCCAATATAGTACAGCGAGTCGTCGATTGTAGTCAGCGCACCAGCGTACATGTTTCTTGGCAGTATGCCAGGTGCGAATTCCCACGAGATTGTGTCGAACCTGTGGCATGGCAGTGGCTGTAGGCTGTACGGATTGAATGGTAGAATTCTACACTTGTTTTTACTAGGTATTCTAGATTTTGACACCGGGTTGTTGGATGGATAGCAAATCACTCCACCAGAGAGAAAGACAGCTGAAAAAGGGTAGACGGTAAAAGGAGGAAACTCATTACGGGTAGGTGAACAATAGCTAAAAATGGGTATATAATCACATTAAGTATATCAAATAGCTAAAAATAGGTATATAATCACATTAAGTATATCAAATAGCTAAAAATAGGTATATAATCACATTAAGTATATCAAATAGCTAAAAATAGGCAATAAGCGCCATGAATTCGTGATTTTTAAGGTGGAAAACGATTGCAAGGCATGAAAGTTAGTAATTTTGAGCAAAAATGTGGGTATTACCAACGATGGATGAGTTCATAAAATAAAAACACTTTCTGTATTTTGAGTTTTTCAAAAATGAATATCTGTGTTTTCAGTTTTTTTTCACGAAAAAAACCCCCTGAGTTACTGTGTTTTATTTATGTGTTTTTTTAAACTTGAGTTTTTTGGTAAAAACTCAAGTTTTTCAATAAAAACTCAAGTTTTTTGATAAAAACTCAAGTTTTTTTTTGAAAAAACTCAAGTTTTTTTTGGTAAAAACTCAAGTTGTTTTACAAAAAATTGCATTTTACAGCATTTTACTGTTGAAACAGTGGTTTTCTTATCAAATATTGGTTTTGCATACGTTTTGTTGTGTATTGGAAAATTTCCATTAGTTCACTGGAGGTAGTTCCAAATGGGTGACCAATACCTTTGGCAGCTTGGGAGGTGAGGAGCCCTCAGCTCAATTGTGTGAGCTAGCAGACCCTGGTGGACACTCCTCAACACTTTGATCACAGTCCCTAATATTGTCGAACCCACCAGGAGCTGTGGACACCGTTGTTTTTTGGATACTTATTTCATAGTTAAACTTGGATACTATGCACATATTTACACACTATACATACCGTATTACCTCGAAATACCCCCATGGGGGTTTATTATTTCGCCAGCAAATTTTGAGGGGGGGGTTAATTCGAGGGGGGGGGGTCGATTATTTCGCCAGAAATTTTACAAAACTTCCCGTACTCAGACGTAGAAAAATACAACATTGTCAGAGGCGTATGAGTGTTTATAGGCATATACTACTGTATATACACATAAACCCTTCCCTAACATCACTCAGTCATCAGTTTTAACGTGTGTTCTGCATAATACAGTTCACACACTGTGGTATTTGTTGTGTACATGCTGTTTACACGGTATTTGGGGGGTATTCGAATGGGGGTTTATTATTCCCCCAGCCCATTTTGAGGGGGGGGGGTTAATTCGAGGGGGGGGGGTTAATTCAAGGGGGGATAATTCGAGGTAATACGGTACATGCATACCTTATGTATGCACATACACACATTGTTCAGTTCAAATCTTGTGCCTTCAATTGCTTGAATAAAAAACTCAAAGAACATTTCCGTATTTTCTGTGTTCTCCAAAAAAGAACTCATTTGAGTTTCTATGTTTTTCAAAATTGTTGAGTTTCCGTGTTTCTGTGTGAAACAAAAACACGGAAACTCAATGAGTTTCCGTATTTGATATGTGTGTTTTTGCCATCGTTGGGTATAACTCGTCACCAACGATGGGTAAGTTCTCCAGAAAAAAACACTTTCTGTGTTTTGAATTTTTCCAAAATGAATACCTTTTTGAGAGTTTTTTTAAAGTTTTTTCATGAAAAAAAACTTGAGTAACTCTGTTATTATTTCTGTGTTTTTTTTGTAAAAACTCAAGTTTTTTCATTAAAACTTGAGTTTTTTCATAAAATGCATGTTTTTACTCAAATACAGTGGTTAAATGCAAAAACAGTGGTGTTCACATTACAAATTTGTTTATGCATGTCCAGGGACCCTGTAAAATTGCGCTGAACAAAGTGAACAGTCATGCAAAATGTAAAAAAAAGGTTTGAACATTTTGTATTTTTGATGACATTTTACGCTACTGGTTTCACTTAGGGTGTCAAAAAATTTTTTTTACGGAAAACGGAAAACGGAAAGGTAAAATTTTTTCACTTTACGGAAAACGGAAAACGGAAAGGTAAAAAAAAAATTTCTGCCGGAAAACGGAAAACGGAAAGGTAAAAAAATTTCACTCAGCGGAAAACGGAAAACGGAAAGGTAAAAAAAAATTGTCGGCCGGAAAACGGAAAACGGAAAAATGAAATGCCGGAAAACGGAAAACGGAAAGGAAAATTTTCACGGAAACGGAAAAAAAGAAGTGAAATTAGCACGGTAATAGACAAATTTGCAGAAGGAAAACCTGCATGCAGGTTTGCCTGTTTGGCTTTGATTGTGGTAGCTGTAAATTCTGCAACTATGGATCATGCCTGTAACTTCACTTGTAGTTCAAGCTTAACTGGACCAACAAAAAATCATCAAAAAGTAGCCATAGTGGCCATAGGAAAGGAAACACTATGACAATTTCACAGTCTAGAAGCAGTGGGAATCACTGATGACCCCTATGCAATTGATGACAACATTGCAGAGGAGATGATAATAAATAGCATAAAATTCAACGACAACAACAAACAATACTATATTGACTGGCCGTATAAAGAGAGTATCAGTGACCTGCCCATGGGAAAAGCAGAAGCCTTGGTGCAGTTTAAATCACTGATAAGAAGATTCAACAAAGATCCAAACTTATTTGAACAATACCAGAAAGTTTTGGACGACCAACTAGAAAAGGGAATAATTGAGATCTGTGACGACAAAACAGACAACAAGGGGATTCATTACCTGCCACACCAGCCAGTAATCACACCTGACAAATCGACATCATGCAGAATCATGTACAATGGAGGTAAGCCCAGTTTCAACAAGTGCCTTTTTAGAGGACCAATTACAACACCATTAGCACTGGGCCTACTCCTGAGGTTCAGGGCAGGCAATCTAGCATTAATTGCCAATATTGAAAAGGCATTTTTGCAAATAGGATTGCATGACCAAGCTAGAGACTACACACGATTTTTCTGGCTGAAAGATGCCTCAAAACCAGTAACTGAAAATAACTTAATAGTACTTCGTTTTAAATGCGTACTGTTTGGACTTGTCTGCAGCCCAGCAATTTTGGGAGCAGTCATAAAATACCATTTAAATGTGACAATAAACAACATGAATGAATATGAAGAAAATGAAGGGGAACAAAACCAGTTGGCAATGATAATAAACAACATTTACGTCGATAACTTCATCATGAGTGTCACGAATGAAGTTGAAGCTTTAGAACTATATTACAAAGTCAAAGCTTTATTTAACCAATGTTCTATGAACATGAGGGAATGGCTGTCAAACTCCAGATCAGTCATGAATGAAATAGCAAAAAATGACAGGAGTCCAAAAGTGAATAAAATTGTCGCAGTAATGGGCATGAAATAAAATCACTGAACGGACATGCTGGCAATATCAACACCAAAATTGCAAATTGACAGCATCACAACACCAACCAGACAAAACTTGAATAAATTATTGGTGTCAGCATATGACCCAATTGGGTTCACAGCACCTGTTTCACTGACCCTGAAATCCCAGTTGTCAATGCTGCTCCAAGAGACAAAAACAACACAATGGGATGAGCCAATTGAAGATAAATACAGATTGGAAAAACAATGGAAAAATGCCAGAAAACTGAAAATCGAGCCAGAAAATGGAAAAATGGCCTGGTAAAACGGAAACGGAAAGGTAAAAATTTTCAGTCGGAAAACGGAAAAATGGGCCGGAAAAACGGAAACGGAAAGGTAAAAAATTTTCAGCTGCCGGAAAACGGAAAACGGAAAGGTAAAAAATTTTCAGCTGCCGGAAAACGGAAAACGGAAAGGTAAAAATGTTTCAGCTGCCGGAAAACGGAAAACGGAAAGGTAAAAAATTTTCCTGCGGAAACGGAAAACGGAAACGGAAATTTGACACCCTAGTTTCACTTGACTAACTCATCTTTTGACCCACTAAAGTTGTAAAAATACCTTACAAGTGACCAGGTTATGCTTTTGGCAACTTTGGGGGTAGCTTTCAACTCTGTGGAGTGAGCTGGTGGGTGCAAGTCAATCAGTCAGTTACAATAACAATTCCAATCATTGTCATAATGACCAGGTGCTATTTTGTTACTTAGGTTGTATTTTGTTACTTGTTATTAAATTTGGACCGATCTGTTGATATGCACTTGTGCACATTTTCTTATTTTGTTCAGTTAAACACAGCACAGTATTCCTCCAGTCCAATGAAAAAACTCAGAAACACGGAAACACTTTTCTGTTTTTTTTTGTGTTTCTGTGATTCTGTGTTCTGCAATAAAAAACTCATTTGAGTTTTGAGTTTTTCAAAATTTTTGAGTTTCTGTGTTTATGTGTAAAACAAAAACACAGAAACTCAATGAGTTTCTGTGTTCAATTTCTGTGTTTTTTTCATCGTTGCTCATCACAAATCGTTCCAATGGTAGCTGGTATAATCAACGATGGGTGAGTTCTCAGATTAAAAACACTTTCTGGATTTTGAGTTTTTCAAAAATGAATACCGTATTTCCTCGAAATACCCCCCGGGGGGTGATTGTTTCATAGTGGTCCCGAGAGGGGGGGGGGGGGGTTAAACGAGGGGGGGGGGGTATTTCGAGGGGGGGGGGGTTATTATTTCACAAGAAAATTTTTGAAAACCAAGTACGAAATTGTCGTCTGAAACGTACGCAGACGTCGAAAAATGCAACAAAAACCGCCATTTATAAGGTTCTGTAGACTAATATTAGTATGTAGATGGTATGTACACTGTTCTAACGTGACACCGACATTGTTTTAACGTGTGTTCTGCAGTACACTGAACACAAACTACAGTTATTGTCATGTACGTTCCCTTTACACTCAATTTGGGGGGGGTATTTCGAGGGGGGGGGGGTGATTGTTTCATAGTGGTCTCGAGAGGGGGGGGGTCAAACGAGGGAGGTATTTCAAGGGGGGGGGGGTATTTCGAGGAAATACGGTACCTGTGATTTGAGTTTTTTTCACGAAAAAAACTTGAGTTTCTGTTTTATTTCTGTGTTTTTTGAAAAAATGTGCGTTTTTGGTAAAAACTCAAGTTTTTTTTGAAAAAACTCAAGTTTTTTTTTGGTAAAAACTCAAGTTGTTTTACAAAAAATTGCATTTTACAGCATTTTACTGTTGAAACAGTGGTTTTCTTATCAAATATTGGTTTTGCATACATTTTGTTGTGTATTGGAAAATTTCCATTAGTTCACTGGAGGTAGTTCCAAATGGGTGACCAATACCTTTGGCAGCTTGGGAGGTGAGGAGCCCTCAGCTCAATTGTGTGAGCTAGCAGACCCTGGTGGACACTCCTCAACACTTTGATCACAGTCCCTAATACTGTCGAAACCACCAGGAGATGCGGACACTATTATTTTTTGGATACTTATTTCATCGTTAAACTTGGATACTATGTACATATTTACACACTACACATACATGCATATCTTGTATCTCATACACACATTGTTCAGTTCAAATCTTGTGCCTTCAATTGCTTGGATAAAAAACTCGAAGAACATTTCTGTGTTTCCATATTTCCGTGTTCTCCAAAAAAGAACTCATTTGAGTTTTGTGTGTTTTTCAAAATTGTTGAGTTTCCGAGTTTCTGTGTTAAACAAAAACACGGAAACTCAATGAGTTTCTGTATTTAATATGTGTGTTATTGCCATCGTTGGGTATAATAGGGGGATTGTAGTTGAAAATTCACTGAAAGGGATTGCATTTCAGGGGATTGTTGTTGAAATTTTGCCTAAAACATTCAGCTACCGTATTACCTCGAATTATCCCCCCCTTGAATTAACCCCCCCCCCCCCTCGAAATACCCCCCCTAAAATTGAGTGTAACGTGAACGTACATGACAAATACCGCAGTTTGTGATCTATACTATGCAAAACACATGTTAAAACTGATGATTAAGTGACGTCAGGGAAGGGTTTTTGTGTATATACAGTAATATATGCCTATAAACACATATAAATCTATGTGATTGTTCGATTTTTCTACATCTGCGTATGGGGAATTCCCGAAAATTTCTGGCGAAATAATAGACCCCCCCTCGAATAAACCCCCCCTCGAATTACCCCCCTAAAATTTTGCTGGCGAAATAATAAACCCCCTGGGGGTATTTCGAGGTAATACGGTATCTATCTATCCGTGATAGATAGATAGCTGAGCGGAATTTAGAATTTTTGTCTTTATGACATACACAAATAATAATTATTTCATGAATAATAGTACCGTGTTACCTCGAATAAACCCCCCCCCCTCGAAATACACCCCCCAAAATTGGGCTGAGGAAATAATAAACCCCCCTCGAAATACACCGCTAAAAAGCAAACGTATTTACATGACAAATACCGCAGTTTGTGATGTGTACAATGCAGAACACAGGTTAAAACCAATTATTGAGTGACATTAGGGAAGGGCTTATGTGTATATACAGCTATATATGCCTACAAACACACATACATCTATGTAACTGTTTGATTTTTCTACGTCTGAGAATGGGGAATTTCGAAAAATTTCTGGCGAAATAATAGACCCCCCTCGAAATACCCCCCCCCCTAAACTTTTCTGGCAAAATAATAAATAATAATAATTTGCTGAGTGTATTTCGATGTAATACGGCATGTGGAAATCTCCAAAATGTAAAAAAAACAGGTTGTTCTGCAGTGCCGTAACGTTTGTATAGGTAAATACTTGGAGTACAACACATTACTTACATTTACCCAGGTACCGTATTACCTCGAAATACCCCCAGGGGGTTTTTTTCAGAGAGGAAATTTTGAGAGGGTAATTCGAAGGGAGGGCTTATTCGAGGGGGGTTTATTATTTCGTCAGAAATTTTCACGAAATTCATAGTAAGGAGTATGGTTTTATGTACCCAAAACTGGTAATAAACGTGTTCAAGTATGGTGTATTTGGACATATCAACGTGCATCGCTACACAAACTAGTAATATTTATATGTGTAGCAGCGATGCAAACTGCGACCAATATATACATAATGTACATTGCATACATGATGTACATCATTTCAGATGGGGGGTTTTCGAGGGGGTGTATTTTTTCCCCAGCTAAAAAACACCTGGGGGTATTTTGAGGGGGGTCAATTCAAGGGGGGGGTATTTCGAGGAAATACGGTAGTTGTTCTCCAGTGTTGTAACTTTTGTATAAATACTTGGAGTACAACACATTATTTACATTTACCCAGGTACATTAAACATGTTTATCATCAGCAATTTAAATTGGAAAAAGGTGTACAGTTACGCTTTCCAAAAATACCGATATTTCAACAAATCTGCTATCAAACCAACATTTCACATGTGTTGCCCTGAGCTCCATCAGCATACCAATCGCCGCAGATAAACAGTTTATCATGATACACTTCTGCACCCCCACCAACTTGGTGTCTGCCTTGTTTGAGGGAAGGTTCAGTACGCCATGCTTGCAAATTTACATCCAGTGATGTCACATCTGTAAAAAAATTCCAATAAGAGCAAACTAATATTCATGACCTTTCCATTTGTGAGAAATACAATGATCCCTGGTGGGGCACCATTTGTTATTTTCAGTGGTGCTGGTGCAATTTTTGTCAAAATATCACCAGTGCTGCTGTGGTGCCAACTTTTACAGGTTATGAAAATAAGTGAAGTACTCAAAAGTACTCACGTTTACGTTTTCTGCAGGGAAAAGTACGTTTACTCATGTTTACTCATAAGTAAAAGTGAAAAGAAATTACTTTACGTTTTCTGTACTCAAGGGGTGAGTAAAAAATAAATACTTTACGTTTACATAAACTTTGAAAAAAGTTTGGTACTTTGACAACTCAGGATGCAGCAATTTAGATCAATGCTTTAGATTTTGAAAAACTTGACACTGGGTCGCCAGATTTAAATCAACTTTTAGGTAAACATTCGATATTGTTCTCTATTTCCCTATGCTTGTTTATCCCTTTGTTCCATTTATGCCTTGAAAAAGCCTATATAAAAGCCTATCTGAAATACATACTTTCAAAAGGTATGCAAGATGGTGAGTAATGGAATTTTTCAAGAGGAAATGTGAGTGTATTTATGCAGTAGTTGAGCATATGTATTTATTGAGTAAATGTAAATATGTTTTAACAACTATGGAGTGTAATGATGAAATTGGTTTTAAATGCCTAAATATGTTCAATAGTTCCCTTGGTGCCTGCCAATATGTTACTAATGACACCACATGGCACCCTTAGCATTTCCCATCACTAATCCTCACTCGCCAACTGTTGTGAGCACATTCATTGCATTTCTATGCACTAACCACTAGAATCACCACTAGATGCACCAGTCCATCCCGCAATAGAGTATATCCTTCCATGATAATAGGCCATTGCATGAGTTGCAGTCCAAACAGCTGGTCCAGTCATGTCTGGTGCCCACTCAACTGCACCACTTTCCAACCAATATCTTAAAATTCAGTGTATGTGTAAGGTAGTTACATCTAGGGTGTCAAATTTCTGTTTCCGCTGTTCCGCAGGAAAAATCTTTAGCTTTCCGTTTTCCAACAGCTGAAAATTTTTTACCTTTCCGTTTTCCGTTTTCCGGCAGCCGAAAAATTTTTACCCTTCCGTTTCCATTGTTCCAGCCCATTTTTCCGTTTTCCGGCTGAAAATTTTTTACCCTTCCGTTTCCATTTTTCCATTTTCTAGCTCGATTTTCAGTTTTCTGGCATTTTTTTCATTATTTTTACAATCTGTATTTATCTTTTTTCACCATGGTGTTTTTAACTACTAGGTTCTTGTGTCGTTCATAATTTTTATCTGTGTCCAAATCTGTAAAAAATACAAAGTAATTTTGGACACATACTTTGCAGTCTGCTGAGTATACTTTTTACTGTTCAGATACATTGACGTTCACTTTTGCTAAATTCTTATTGTTGTTGTAGTGTAATTTTGCTACCTTTTGATGATTTTTTGTTGGTTCAGTTAAGCTTGAACTACAAGTGAAGTTACTGGCATGATTAATAGTTGCAGAATGTACAGCTACCACAATCAAAGCCAAACAGGCAAACTTGCATGCAGGTTTTCCTCCTGCAAATTTGTCCATTTCCATGCAAATTTCACTTTATTTTTTCCGTTTCCGTGAAAATTTTGCTTTCCGTTTTCCGTTTTCCGGCATTTCATTTTTCCATTTTCTGGCTGATAATTTTTTTTTACCTTTCGGTTTTCCGCTGAGTGAAATGTTTTTACCTTTCCGTTTTCCGTTTTCCGGTCGATAATTTTTTTTTACCTTTCCGTTTTCCGTTTTCTGTAAATAACAAAACATTTTACCTTTCCGTTTTCCGTTAAAAAAAATGTTTAACCCAGAGTTGGCAAAAACAAAAAATAAAATTTAAAAAAATGGAAAATTGACTTATAAAATAAAAAATAAAAAATGGAAAGTAAAT